>OX940974.1:37738008-38248008 GCA_954871275.1 Leptopterna dolabrata | reverse complement strand
ATCTGCTGTGCTGAAAAAGAAGAAAATGACAGCAACATCATTCATTATCTTCTGAGTTGCATCCCTCTGGTTATTGCATTCCACTGCCAGGGAACTGAGCCATTTGGGGATACAAAGTATCTTTTGAAGTTTTCACGAACCAGAAAAGATTCCTGGGCCGCATTATAACCGACATTGGGTAAATCTTAGAGTACTTCTGCAGGTGTAGATGACCTTTGATATTCGTTTTCACCAAGGAAATTTTAACGGTCATTTGACAATGAAATTATGTAAACAGCATGTAGCTAAGATGACCGCATTAACATGATGAGGTAACATTGACAGACATCTCTCGTAAATTCTAAACCTTCGCACCAATAAAGCAAATGCATTTTCGCTTAAGTACTCTTCTTGCTCTACTAAGCATGTAGTTAAAAATTTTCTTCTCGTTGTCGTTATTTAGCCGATTTCCAGGGTAAAGGTCTCAATAAGTGTTTGCTCAGTGGAAATGCCTCATCTCCAACAATAACATAAAGCATTCGTAAGTTCGTATCTGGAATGCAATCATCAGCAGGCAAATTCAAGCTTCCAATGCTTTACCGAAATTAGAGTTCTTGAAAATTTGTGTCCGAACTTTTCCCCAATCCACCTAAGTACGTCTGTGACGGTAAAACGATAGCATCAACTAACGCAAACAAAACGATCGAGAATACTTTTTTTTAAGCAATAATAAAGTGAACCGCTATTGGGTGGAGCTTCGATTAGTACATGCTTCCCGTCCAAAGCGCCTAAGCAATGAGGGAAATTCTACTTCATCCAGAAACGTTCTTCCATTTCTCTCCATCGGGTCTCGGTAGGTGGAGGCATCACGATTGGCGAAAGTATTCTGAATATAGCAGTACATGTTTCGTAGACAATACTTCTCACTGTTGATTCTCCCTTACGAAAGGTGATCTGAACGAATTTCCGGTAGCCAAAAATCATAAAAATAAAGAAGTAAATAAAAATGAAACAAATTTGAAAAATAATTAATAAATATTATAGTGCGTTGCTAAAACCGAGTGGTAAATAAACATTGATTTCCTTATGATTAATAGACTACATTATTAAATAAACAATTCAGTAGGTACCTACTTTATCAATTAGGGGTTTAGTTCATTATATGATCTCCTACGAATTTCACTGCAATCGTAATAAATTCTTTGTTGTTCTCTTTTTCAGGTCCGCAACATAGAGAAAGTTGACGAAGAGTTAGAAACAGTTACCGACGAACAAAAAAACTAAGGATTACAAAAAGTGGACAAGGAGCCACGAACATGAAGACCCCTAAATACCCCTTTTGTCGTTTTTGACACCATACTTGGAGTCAGATACTGAAACTCAAACAAATTTGCCACCCGCAGATTCGCCTGTGGAAGAGTCTGCTGAAGATGATTTATATTCAAATTCTTCTGCTCATCCTGGCTCTAATGCCCAAATTTTGGAGGGAAGCGCACAGCCTAGTGCGCCCTACTATTATACTCGTAAGAAGTCCCTAACAGGCTCTTCTGAACAGCTTTCGCCAACACATGCGTTATTGAAACAGTACTTGGAAAAGAAGTCCTGCTCAGTGAAACTAACAAACCCTATAGCGAACTTTTCACTAACCTAGGGGAGGCGGTAGCCTTATTTCCAGAAGATTTGCAGATCCAAGTTGAACGGGAAGTATTTCGTATTGTCAGTGAGGCTGAAGAGAAGAAAAGAGTCAACCAACGAGTTCGTCAATGAAGCTAGTTCATCAGGATCTACTGGGGGGCAACTACAGGAGGATAATAATGTTCTGTATCACATTGTACAAATGAGACAATGTTCAGAGCTCCCTCGCCGAATTTCTCAGTATTGACAACCACAGCGATAACAAATAATAAATGTTGTTAGAGATAGCTTATGTTTAATTTTTTACGCCCAAAAACACTGATCAAATAATGTCAACAGTAAAAAAATATGGCTAATGAAAATAAATAAACTAAAATATGAAATAAACTGACAATAAATAAACTCACCTCAAGCTGACAGCCAGTCGCTCTTCTGGGATGATCGGTTCACGGAACGAAGTTTTTTTTTTCTCAATGTCATCTCCCAGCATTTGGAGAGGTTCTGCGTACTTGTCTTACGACATCCTCAAGTATTGGAAACACTTTTTTTTCATCATCCAAAAGATCGGAAAATATTGTATGAAACTCCCCGAACAAATTTCTTTTTGCACATATATCATGGACCCAAATACGAAGTTTTTTTCCGTTTCTGCTCTTCTTCAAGTAACAAATTGAATAATAAAATATCTTCATCGGAAGAATCCATGGCAGACAAAACAACGAGGCGAATGAGCGATTTTTCTGATGAGCTGTGGCCTCATCCGCCGCCTAATGTGCTTAGCGACATTTATCGGTGCGATGCGACCCGACCCGCTGGGGCACTAGTGTGCTCTTACCTTTACTCGTACATGAAAATACGAGTAACACAGTCCTGCTAATCATTCTAGAAATCTGCTCAACTTGAAGTAGGTATTTTCAATTAAATGAGGATGGAAATTTTTCTTCACACGAGTTGGCGATACCATAAAAAGGCATTGTTGAGATAATAGATTAGAAAGCAGGTAAGTAAAGTAGTACCTAAATGAACAGCGATGCTGTAGATGGATGGCTAATACCTAATCTCAAGCTCATACTTGTCAGGTTTTGTATTGTGATGGAGGTACTCACAGCATACCCACTGGACTAAACAAATGATAAGCTACCATACCCATAAAGAAGTGCAAAAATCCTACTTGGAGTTAGCAAAATGTTTTAGCCAAAGGATCCTCCTCAATGCCTTGAAAATTTGGGTCAGAATTGTCAGCAGAATGTTCCTAGGAGAGACAGTCATACCAATACCGTGGTTAGGGCAAGCAACAGGGATGCTAACCCATTGCAATATGGCGGTTACAGCAGCAACACGGATGCTAACCCATTGCCATGAGTTATGAGACAAATGATAAGCATATGCTCTCAAAGTCACGTCAACTCCTAGCTGTACCTTGAAGGGAATTCTACCCACTCCCATCTCAAAAGAGCTATCCAGGCATAAAAGAAACCAGCACCAGCTCTAATCATTGTTATTAATTCATCAAGTCTCTAAAATACTTCACATACGGTTTTGAATTCTGTGAATCTCATATAAGTGTTAACATTGAAGTTGACCTTGCAGGTAGGGATTTTTATGTATTTAGTGTCATTATGTTATTCCCACTATTTTGTTCAGTATCAGTTAGGTCTTACAAAGTGGACCTCAATAAAATGAGGCCTTAGCAGTAGGTATGATTTTCGGTAGGTCAGGTTACTTTGAGATGCGGTTTCTAGTCATTATGGAAATGCAGTGCCATATGAATGCGGCGAAATACATCAGCTGCATCAACGACATGTTACAACTGATTTTGGTGCAGAACACTTTTCTGAAACCATACGGAGCTGTATCCAAGCAACTGTATCTCATAGGAACATAATAGAGAGGAACTCTCAAGTATCACCATCAAAATGCGTAACTATTCAATGATCAGACTTTTCTTTATTCACATTCACAAAACGAATTTTGATGATGATACTGAAAATCAACATAACAATTTATCATTTGTGTAATGAAAGTTTCAGCACATTAGTGATAGCTTTTGAAACATGGAACAAGAGTTTCATTACCTATCAGTTTAAGATTATCCACTTTTATTGCTTGACTTCTGGTTTTACTGCTGGATTCGATAGGGTCCTGAATATAGTTTACAACAATATCATTATTAAAAATTTATTTTAATGGCGGATTAGGCATACAAATGAAAGACAATTATTTGTTATTGATAATTTTGAATCGTGTCCAATTTTGTATTCAGATTACTTATCAGTATGATTCTAAAAAAGATGAAGAGGGATACAATGAAAGATAACAAAGTATTTTTAAGACTGACTGCCTGAATTCTTTTACAATATGCAGAAATTATTCAAACACAAAAGCCTATTTAGGTACCCACCTACCTTTGTATCACAAAACTTAGGATTTAGAACACTGGAATATGAAACGGAATAGTAGGAAAAATACAATTAAAATACCATTACGTAATTTCAAACCCTAGCAAAAGTAGTAGTTATTTTTTTGAAGAAAAGATTTTTGTGATCCAGCTATCACTTTCTTTGTCTGAAATGGATAATGACACTGGTGGATAGCCATATGCCCCCCCCCCCCCAACCAAATGGCTTCTACAGAAAAAAGCTCGCTCAGTCTTTGGGGATAACCAAAAAATTATGATTCATTGTTCGACCTTGATTCACGCCACAAGGTGATTCGCCATTTGCATTAGAACCTATGTTACAGTGGTTTTTCCTTGTATTTTCAGTAAATTGTAAAGTAGTTCTTATTGTATCACGACGTTTGCTCTACTTACCCATTTAAGTGCTATGGCAAATAAAGATTTGATTGATTGATCGATTCATGTTGGATACACGATCAACTGTATTCGTGATTGATTAATATCCTCAAATACTAAATTACAGACTGAAGGTGATTTTTCCCAATATTCCAAACCCCCTTGAGTCAACTGTCATGTAGGTGTCAAGTACTTTTTGAAACATGAATATTCCTTTTCAGCATTAGTAAAACTGACATTGTCTAGTTCAACAAGCCAACGTAAAAGGATCCAACAATTTAATAGGTACATTTTGATCATAGCAAAGTTTCCTCATATTTATTGGAAAACGTAAGGTTTCAAAATGAAAAATACGTTGACGAAATACCATCCATCATGCCTGGTATCCAAGGCCATCTCCAAAATCCAATGTAGTTAACAATAACAGTCATACTTGGATTGGCTTACTTCAAACCCTCTTCATGAAATTGTGGAAAGGAGTATTTGCTACAACTCTGAACTGAACTACAATCAAGTGTTAATAAAAAAATCTGATATTGGAACAGAATGAGTAGACCTCAATGAACTGAGGAGGGCTGCTGGTTCCAGTCTGCATCCCAATGACAGTGTCACCACCCCTCTCTCCAAAACCGATAGGCAGTAGGGAAGGATGGCCTACCACACCTCATCCATTTAGGTGCCACCTTATTCTGCTACAACTCTACTATGAAAAACTGTCTGTTTCCATGAATATATGAGCTTGAGTCTGAGGCAATAAACAGCTAGCCAAAGACATAGAATCGAATACACGTGAATGTTTTTTAAAGATTTCAATCGACATATTATTAATTTTCAATTTCATTAAATCGCAGAGACTGGTCACAGCAGACTTATTCAATCGGTTAGACATATTCATCAACCTGAAACAAAATTTAAGAGGTTTCGATATCACATTATGTAGTGTAACTTGTCTTAATACCCATACATAAATATAATTAGGCCATACATTTTTGAGTGATATTATTGACTTGGTGTGAGCCATGTTGCACAATAATTTAAGACTGCACAATATGATGAAGAAAATCGAAAAGTTTCAGTATTTATTGAAGCTTCCCCAATATATTGCATCGTTTACAAGGTATACTGCACAATAGTCAGTCTGTCCAACAGTGGTGCAGGCCTCCCCAGGCTCAGCCACTCATCAGTGGGTTATCCTCTACAACTGCAGATGCATGGAATCAACACTAAATGACCTCCCACACCTTCATTAATATTTCAGGTTGCCCTTTCATGCAGTGATTGACATTTGAAGGTAGGTATAGAGTACCGAACAGATACACAGCCAGTCAGCTTAAGGTGCAACTAACCACAACCACATTAAACAATAAGACTCTCCAGCTTCATAAAACCATTGATAGTATAAAGTTTAACAAGGCTAATCACATTATTCCTAAGTAGTAGATATTCAAATTAACTCGCAAAACTATTCTGTACATAGTCCCAAGACTATAGCACACAAATTATGTTCAGGAACGAAATTAGGAGCTTATATGTGAAGAAAGACAAACTCAACTCACAACTTTACTATTTACACTTAGGAATTGCCAAATTACTCACAGAACTTGACTTATACCAACACTTCATTAGTTACTTACACTACCTACATGGCAAAGTACAACAGACTATGACTTCGAAATACTAGATGACAGACAAAAAACTACCAACACTTTCTAACACATAAAAACCTTCAAAAAACATCCTTGCGACAGAACATTCCCACAAGACTTTACCACCAACCTCACCAACACTAAATTTAGTACTCACAACAAGAGGAAACTTCTGGAAAAGGGACTGAAACACAATCTTCCTCCGAAGAACTTACAAAAGATGATAGAAACCCACATATTAGATACAGAGACCACCACATTAGACAGTTTCTAAGAGGTAAGGCAGTTTCAATAGGGAGATAGTGCAGTTCCGTATCTAGGGCAAGTAAACAGCTGATGCTAACCTCCACAATCATCATTATTGGCGAGTGAGTTACTTTATGATGAGGTGGATAGAGAAGTTAGAGCAGGATCGTGGTAAGGCTCCGTATGTATTTGGCAGGATAAAAGTCCGTTGTACTGACGATAAGGTGCCTCATCTAATTGTGCATACACAGTTGAAATTTCTAATCCCGACAAGGCGCCTCATCTCTATCTCTATATCTCTTAGGAACTGTCTAGAGATCTGCCTAGAGAGGGAGTGACAAGAACTCACTCAACACAGCTGACATACTTGACACGGTGTTGTCTACAAAACCCCAAGAATACACTACCAACAACAGACTGGCTTGACTGGTGATTAACTCAGGACTAACAACCTGATACTGACTAAAGCACAACCAAAAACAAACAAACAAAACATACCTATCAGTCCAGTTTATTAATCCTTTGGGGACTCCAGACCAAATACTCGTTCGAGCAAAACCATAGCGTGGGCCTACATGCAACAGTTTCGTTTTTGAGTGTCACTGCCCCGCATTACTGAGGTGTGGGCCTACATGCAACAGTTTCGTTTTTTGACCTTCTATGTTCAATCAGAATCCAACAGGTGGATTTTATAATGTGATGTTTGTTACAAGGTGGATCAAGACTATATATATCCACCTTGGTTTGTTACCACTGGCGTTTTTATCAGTTATTTACTTTCCATTTTCCACTCTCTCGATCACCACCGCTTTTAGCGAAATTTCAAAGAAACTGAAGCTATGGCAATGGGTACAAAATTCGGAACATGAATTTTGAAATTTTTGTATAGGCAAATCCGTTTCACAGCATCCTGAATTCACCTCGATTTTAACAAAAATTGATACAAGAGTATATATATATATATATATTTGTTTGTTTGTGTCACTCCACATGATATCTGACCTTGGGAACACGATAAAAATTCCAGGTAATGTATGTATTGGGATGAGCTCGAAGATGAGCAATTTTCAAAAATTCTGAGGTGGTCATGTTTGAGATTATAGGGGTCAAAAATCGGTAGACTGCTAAAATCGCGAGCAATTGATATAACATCACTGAAAGTAGTATGGAAGGGTTAGTAAAGACAGAAAAACACCATTTCAGTTGTTTTTCGTACAGAATAGGGGTCATATTTGGATTTTTGGAGGTCAAAAATTGGTTGAATGATTGATAACATTGATATCTTCAATCAATCAATATTGAATAAGGGTATCAATATTGGTATTAAGGGCATCAATATTAATTCACCTGACGTTGTGCAGGATGGTCCTTCACGAGGGACTACCTCGGTGACATAAATATTTTTCTCCCTCTCTCTCTTCAAATAAAGTGGTCCAATACATTTAAGGGTCAAAAATCAGTAGAAATTGCTAAAATCACGAAAAAATTAAACAATTTTACGAAAAGTGGAATGATTTCTCGCTGTATCTTTTTACACAATAGCACGAAGATTCCTTTGAAAATTCGTTCTTACAGCCATGCTGCATGACGAACTTTTTGTTAAGCTGTGTTTACAGCGCTCAAATGTCACTCGAGAGTACCCAACGGCAGACTCTGCGAGTATTTACGTGTGCGTAACCAGGAAATAGGGCGAGCTCTCCGTATCCACGAGTAAGTCATGGTGCCCATACCTCCCCATGCAGCAGCGACATTCCCTTTTATCATCATGTATTGGTTGAACCTTAGGTTGTTTATATATGAGTTATGGCATAGCCCCCTTCCTCCTCTCTCCATGAAGAGATGGGTTTGACTGGAGGGCAGTCGTTCATGTGTGTTCTTACCGCTTGTTTCTCACGTCTGGTGTGCCGCCTCCGCCTAGTCTTTTTGTGAATTTAATAATTTCGGGGTGTATAAGGTAGGGTCTTACCTATCAACGTTCCTTCCCCTCCCACCATCTACCTCACCTACCGAAAAATAGGTAAATATAGTGTTCCACCCCATGCGAGTCCTCCCATCAAGTATCTGGTAACCGTATCATACTCCATGATTTGCAGGTGCCTATTTTATCCTCATATCCCGCAGGTCCTTTGAGAAAAATTGTATTAGAGCAATTTTCATATATATGTGTAACCAACACTGTATGGTCCAGGCAAGCCAAATAATTACTGAACCAGTCGTGTGCGCATTATAGTTCACAATTTAGGTAAATAGTGGAGAGATACCTACCAGTTTCAATTCCTGTTGAATTACGGCCCGTTATTAAGATAACGAGTGAGAAAGGATTTAGCGGCTGCTTCGTGGAGAGTTGGGTGAAAGGGGCTATCAAAGTCCTCGTTGCTCATTATCTACCTACCTATATATCCAACAAGCTGTTATTTTTTTCGGGGTTTCCCTCTTTAGGCTTATTATGTCCTTGAAAATTCAACAGAAGTTGCTCGTAGCGGAATCCCGCATGAATTCTCGTCTTGAAGTCTTGAACGCATTCAGACCATTTTTAAATTAGCAAATGAAGTAAATGATGATGATGTTTCATATTTCCAAGCTAGAGCAAAGACTGTTCCTTCCCTTCGTGCGGAGTTCATGGAGGCCTTAGAATAAGTTCAGGCTCTAAGTATCCTCTTAGATAAGGAATATAAACCTAGTTTTAAGGACTTACGAGATGGCGGCTAGAATCCAAGTGAAACTGGATATTACAATGAATTTGATGGGTAGTAACCCTAGTACTACTGTACCTGCTATGAATGTTAATGGTAATTCTCCTAAGATGGAACGTTTAGAGCTACCTCATTTCGATGGTACACCTAGTTCATGGCTTTCATTCCATCAACTCTTCGATAAGTTGGTACACGAAAATAAAGCTCTTTCAGACTTAGAACGAGTCACCTACCTAGTAAAGCATCTTAAGGGAAGTGCCAAAAGCTCATGTTCTTTGGTACCGCCAACCGCTCAGAATTATGCTATGTTATACAAAACAATGTATGATCGTTATTCGGATAATAGAATATTCTCATCATTTTATTTTGATAAACTGCTTAATTGTAAGCCAATTTCTGGTGAGTCTGAAAAGAATTTATTGGCATTTTTGGAGGGGTTTTGTCGAACCTGCTAACGCCTTTAAGCAGGTGAAGATAACAGATCCATTCGATACTTTTCTGGTTCATTTAGGTATGCGTAAGCTCGATCCTGACAAAATTTGTAAGAGAACAGACTAACATTTTGAGTCGAACCTAATCCAAACCTTCTCCAGCCAAATCTGTAAATAGTAGAACTTCTACCAAACCTATTCATATGTTCATGACCCAACATGGGAAAAATGTTGCTGATTCAGGTAGTTCATTTTCTAGTAATGAAACATATGTTAAGCAACTAGGATGCCGTTTATATTCTGAATCAGATCAATACCCCCCTTTATAAGTGCGCTGGTTTCAAAAAATTAGCCATCCCAAAACGTTGGGATTATGTTAAGGCCAATAAAATATGTTGGAATAGCTTATTGTGTACCCACTTGAGCACTTCCTGCCGTTCCAACAATGGTTGTTGGGAAGAGGGTTGTCAACAGAAGCATCATAGTCTGTTGCATCGAAGGGAGCCTGCGCCCCCATCAAGTTCTGGTCACCTTAATACTGCCTCTGATACTGGTTCTAGCCGAGATAGCAATGACTCTCTTGCTCATGCTGCAACGTATTGCTCTACCACCCCATCTAATGCTCCTCCAACAATGGTTCTTCTTGCTACCGCTCATGTTAGGGTCAGATCTCCTGACGGTTCTGTGCATAAAATTCGATGTTTAATGGACCCTGGTTCTCAGAGCTCATTCGTGACCATGAAAACGTGTAAGGCGTTGTGTTGTCACTTCCGCTGCAAAGTTTTCAGTGAGTAGTGAAGGGTTTAGGATCCTCCTCTGTGAAAATAAGAGCTAGCACGTCCTTTGAGTTCGCTTTTAGAGTTGATGAATCCTGCAGATATACCGCTCATGCCCTGGTTGTCTACAAGCTGACGGAACGTCTCCCCACTGTTAGAATTTCCCTCAACAACTGCCATCATCATTCTGGTTTGACTCTTGCTGATGAGCATTTCCATGAACCTGGTGAGATTGACGCTCTTCTAGGTGCTGATATCTGGCCTCTGATCATTCTTTCTAAGAAAAAATTTGGGCCTGTTAATGCACCTGTTGGATTACAATCGACTTCGGGGTATCTACTTAAGGGTAGATCAGATGTTGATGTTGCTGTTCGTCAATCCACAACCTCACGTCTATGTTTCACCACTAATGTTGGTCCCACTCTAGATGAAATGGTAGAGAGATTTGGAGATTGGAGGAGGTACCTGTTGCAAAACTGTTCGGTCCTGATGATGAAATATGTGAAAGACTCTTCTTGAAAACCACTCGCCGAAACGTGGAAGGGAGATATGTTGTGAAACTTCCATTTCATCATCCTCCTTGTGAGTCAGGTACCTCTCGTAATGCTAGTATACTACAGTTCCTGAGGCTGGAGAAGAGATTCGTGCAGAACCAGATACTTTGCTCGCAGTATTGTGACGTGATAAGAGAATATGAGTGTGAAGGTATCATTTCATGTGTCGGTGAGGTGACCTTAGTGGATGAATCTGATTCTTATTTTGTGCCACACCATGGAATTCAGCGAGTGGGACATCCCACAACACCTCTGAGGATTGTATTTAATGCATCAGCTTCCACATCAACAGGTCTTTCCTTGAACCTAGTTCTCTGTACTGGACCGAAACTTCAGTCTGATCTTCAAACCATTTTGTTGAACTTCAGATTGTTTCCATACGTTTTTACCGCTGATGTCCGCCAAATGTATCTGCAAATTCTTATGGACCACCCTGATCGCCGCTACCAACGGTTCATATGGAGGTATCACCCGGATGAACGTTTGAAGGTGTTTGAGCACAACGTTGTCGTGTTTGGGGTAGCTAGTTCTCCTTATCAAGCCCAGCGAGTACTCCAACTGCTCGCAGAAGAGGAGAATGATGCGTATCCTCTCGCTGCCGAGATTGTTCGTCGAGATGGATATATTGATGATTTTGCGTGTTCCTTGGAAAGTGAGGAAAGGCTTGTGTCTGCTTATCATCAATTGAATTCCTTGTGGCATCGGGTGGATTCCAGCTTTCAAAATGGTGTACAAACTCCGAAACGCTGCTACTGGAAATTCCTAAAGAAAGGAGAGGCCTCAACCCTTGGATTTTCATGAGGAGCTATCTACAAAAATTCTTGGTACGCAATGGCTCCCTCATCCTGATACTCTAACTTATGAGGTAAGACCGCAAAATGTCCCACAAGTGTACTCCAAGCGCTACGTGCTGGCTTCTGTCGCTCGGATATTGGACCCCCTTGGGTTGATAGCTCCTGTCATCACTAGGGCTAAACTCCTAATAAGAGACATGTGGAAACGTCGTATGGGCTGGGATGATGTTCTTCCTCGCGAATTGCAGGATAATTGGACCTGGATAGCTCCTGTCATCACTAGGGCTAAACTCCTAATAAGAGACATGTGGAAACGTCGTATGGGCTGGGATGATGTTCTTCCTCGCGAATTGCAGGATAAGTGGACCTCCTTCGAGGAGGAGCTTCCTCTGCTCGGGGATTTCTCACTGGCATGTCACACTGGAATATCGTTGTCTGGAATTTCAAGTTTGATAGGATTTTCAGATAGCTCAGAGAAGGCTTATGGAGGTTGTGTACGCACAATCATTGATGGGAAAATTACTTGCCATCTGCTGTGTGCTAAGGCCCGCATTTCCCCAGCAAATAAACTAGTCACCATTCCGCGGCTTGAGCTTTGTGGAGCTCTATCATTGGCAAAGCTGATGAATTTCATTCTGAAAACCTATCAATCCCGCTACAATTTCAACTCCGTTCATGCCTTCACAGATTCAACTGTGGTTCTGCATTGGATTCACTCCAAGCCTTCCAGATGGAAAACCTTTGTGGCAAATTGCATTTCCCAGATCCATGATGAACTCCCAGCCCCACGCTGGAAACATGTCCCTGGAAGCCAAAATTCTGCTGATATTTTGTCCAGAGGGGCTATGCCATCTACTCTGTTAGATGATCCTCTTTGGATTTGTGGACCACCGTGGTTGTGTTTGAGTGAGGACTGTTGGCCTCAATCCGAGCCTCTTGCTGATGATTCAATATGTGGAGATGAGACCAAAGTTCTTTCCTACGCTGCCACTGCTTCGTCCGAAATGATACTCGAACTCTTGCTTCAACGAGTTTCCTCCATGAGGAAACTTCTTCGTACGACAATGTACGTCTTTCGTGTCGGTCGACGTCGCAATTTGAGGAAACCATTTAATCTTCCAGACGAACTGATTAAGGCTGAGTACTTCTGGCTAAAGTACGTCCAATCCCAGTATTATCCCGACGTGTTTCGAAGCCTTGGGCCAGGGGAAGCCTCTCCCAGCCAAGTTGCAGTCTCTTGATGTATTTGTTCGGGATGGGCTGTTGAGGGTTGGAGGTAGGTTGCAGCATGCAGTTGTATCATATGACCAGCGACACACATCCTACTTCCTCCGTCTGGATGGTTTTTGGATCTCCTTATAGATCAAAAACATCAGGATTTTCTGCACGCCGGCCCCCACTTACTGCTTGCTATGATAAACCTACGCTTCTGGATCCCATGGGGTGCCAGACTGAGGGTTCGAAGTAGGGTCCGGCAATGCAACACATGCTTTCATGCACGGCCAAAAATGCACGCTCCGAAAATGGCAGCCCTCCCACAGCTTCGTGTCCAAGGTTATAGAGCATTATGATAAAGTTGGCATCGTTATGCAGGACCATTCATGATTAACCCTCGACGCCGACGGTGTCAGACAACTGTCACGTCTTATTTTTGCTTATTTGTCTGCACAGACAATTTTCTAGCTGCCTTCAAACGCTTTCTGGCACGAAGAGGACCTTGTTCATTTATCTTGTCTGATTGTGGCTCAAATTTTCTTGGAGCGAAGCGGAAGTTTTCCGAATTGGAAGAATTTCTCATTTCTGAACAGTACAAGGCTGCTTTTGGAAACGAATGTGCCCTTCGACACATTGAGTGGAAGAATAACCCCCCAAATTCCCCCTCCTTTGGAGGAATCTGGGAATCAAATGTTAAATGCGTCAAAACCCACAGGAAGAAGATCATTGGGAACCAAATTCTTACGTATGAAGAGCTAAACACTGCTCTAATTCAGATAGTGCCGGTTTCACCAACGCGGATTATCCAGAGTTCAATCTCGGCTGAGGTTTAAGCGATCGATTCTGAGAAAAGACAGTTTCACGAACGCCTAATCTAGGAATAATTCGCGCCAACGGCGCATTAAGTTAATACTTCGTTTCAGGTGGTTTAAACCTCTGATCTATGGTTGATCTCAGATTCTACGCCAGGCCATCGCCATTTTGAAATCTATTTTATCAGTGTTTTTCATACTTATCAACTTGCATCAACATTAAGTGCGATGAATCGTTTCACTGAAGTGTTTGAGTCATCCTCGGATGAAGATTTCAATGAACTTCTGGAAGTGGCCGTGCCCAGACAGCGATAATTCGCGAAAGGGTCGAGCATTTCCACAAGTGGGATGACGGCGATTTTTTCGCGAGGTTCCGCCTTCCCAAGGAAGGGATGAGCTTCCTGCTCGATTCAATAGAAAGCCTAGTTTTCGAAACAGAATGGTGAGTCTAACCAAAAATGTGTAATAAATATAATTTTACACCAAACCAGGTAGGCAACAACGTCGGACCCATCATTATTTATTTCTTCGAGTAGGTAAACAAACCTTCATAGTACGTGGTAGGTACTTGCAGACTGCGCTAATAAGTACATGTATAACTTCTTCTGCATACAGCGAATTATAGTAAAAAAGTAGATATTTTTTATAAAAGAGCCTAGGTAGGCTATCTATAATTTATTACAAGAGCAGTAGGCAGTTCGGTAGAATGGCAATCAGCTCTCTCGTAAGATGATCTTTTGTAGTAATGACAGAGTGGAGTGGAGTGGAAGTTCTCAGAATGACAGAGACAGAGGCATAAGTGAGAAAAAATCGCGAAACTTCGGCACCTGGTTACTATTATACAGTTTAATGTCTCCACAGCAATGGATGGCGGACAAAACGTAATTATCCATAGAAGAAATAGCACAGATCCACCACTTATGGATGAGCATCTCTCCTCCATGTCATCTGCAATACGGAATTGGTGTTTCTGGGGATAGCAATGCTGATGCAAACTAAACAATCTCGGCTTAAACCCAAGTTCGGCTAAACCGCGGATCAAAAACGTTGGTAAAACTATCGAAGCTCTGAACCGCAGATCAAATTTGAATCCAGGATTTATTGATACGCGGTTTAAGCTGCGTTGGTGAAACCGGCCCATAGAGGCTCTACTCAACAGTAGGCCTCTATGTGTGCTAAGCTCGGACCCTTCTGGTTCAGATACCTCCTCCTCCACGAACATCTGCTGTGGTGAAAACCGCGAGGTGTTAGCTTCCATCCACCTGGTGTCTGCTGTGGTGAAAACCGCGGGACACCTTCCTCTCAACTAGTACCTGCTGTGGTGAAAACCGCAGGGAGCCTCACCCTATAGCGCCTGCTGTGGTGAAAACCGCGGGGAGCTAACACTGCCTTCATCTAACTCCTGCTGTGGTGAAAACCGCAGGAAGTTGGCCAAAAGACTCCATAGGAGCACACCCCTCCACTTCCAACCTCAACTCACTCTCTCTCTTTACCCCTCTGCCCATCTAATACCTGCTCCGCTAAGTTGTGAGTGAACCTACCCAAAATTCACTCACTGGTGACCCAACATTCCAAACAAAGTCCTGAGCCAAAACTCGCTCACGACATTCATCATTCGTTTTATTTTTATATTTTTTGTTGAACTTCCTTTTCGATTTCCACAGTGGTTAAAGTAGTGCTCTCGTCCATAGGGTACATAACAAAACTGTTGTCAGATTTCAGTGGAATACTAATATCTTTAGCTTTAAGTACGTCAGCATAGGTTTTAGCTCCCGTTGTGATTGCAGGCTGGCTTTTCAAAACTATGTACAGTACGCAAGCATACTCGTTTCTAGTGCGGCGCATACCTTGTCCCTCCCTTGATTGGGATCTAAATACTTCCCATGAGCCAGGTTCAGGTTTATTTAGTGCAAGATCGTTTGCTCTCACAACTATTTGCTTCACCCCTTCCGTCAGTTGTGCTGTTTCATACTTTCCAATCTTTTTGTCCTTTGTTCAAACAGAATTCCACGATCTCTTGCTCATACTTACTTATTTGTTCTGCAACTAGGCATGCGTATTCCTCCACTGACGCAGCGAGTTTGGTGAGGTTTCACATAAACAAGCCGATGCAGTGGTTCTGTCAAGAAACTTCCTCGTTACGCGAGACCGAACGCCAAACGCTGTTGTATTTAAAAAAAAAAAAAATACTACTACTAATAATAATAATAAATCACTGTCAATGCGTGAGACCGAGCTGTTTCCGCGTCCAACGCTGAACTACAACGGCATCAGCCCTGGAACGAACTGAAATGTGGTCTAGAGCCCAGCTCCCAGCTGTATCTTGACAAGAACACGTGGCGTTCCACTGTTAAGGGAAGTCCCGTTAGGACACGGTACTTCCTCCAACCAAGCACATGACACTTCATTCACCCAAAATGGGTGTTCAAATTTTCCATCTTTTTGTTGATGCGTTTTAATCAATCCCACCCTGCAGCAACCCACCTTCCCCTGCAGCAAGGTCCACAACTCTAAACGACTTATACATGTCTACCTGAAGTTGGTCCACAACTCTAAACGAATTATGTGAGATGGGATAACACAGAGAGATCGATTGGAACCTCCAAACTACTGCATACTATGATACACATTTTTCTAAAAATGAAGCTTTAGAAAAGTTTCAGAAAATTAACTGGTCGAAACTCAATGCGAATTTACTAGGTACCTACAAATATGTTCATGAAGTTGGTAAGATTTTCCCCAAATGGGAAATCTTAGCGGAAGGAAAACTTTCTTGCTTTTGGGGGATGGGAAAATAATATAAAAATGTCTCTTGGTGAAAAATAAAATTAATATATTGGCAAATCTTTGCCTACCTAAAAATAGAAAAACGGAAAGACCTGTTTTGGAAAATGAAATGAAAATGTCCTGCAATTCAACCACCTACACTCGTGCACCGTTAAAAGACGCAGAATAAAAATATAAAACTGGAAAGTAGTCAACTCGATGAGGGGCGATGGCAGTTCGATAGTTCACACACGGAGGCAGCGCATCGAATGCCCGTCGCTCGTCCATTTCACTGATAGGAGAATCAACGAAGGTGTTGTGGTCGATTGGACTGGTGGTGATGTTTATCCCATCCTGATCCAATCGACCAGCTGAAGTCTGACAAAGTGAACACCACAGTTGGTGGATACATTCTTTTTTGTTGTTTTATTGTACTGTAGTTTTCTCTGACGTTAGTACCCTGACCTTTCATCATGTCAAAAAACATATCAGAAACCAGTTGGTGAGGGAAGAAAGGCGTTGGTGAAGGGAGGGAGGGGAGTTAGAAAAGTGGTGAAACCTATTGCAAACTCTTCATTAAATTTGAGTAGTAAGGAAATAAGTTGTAGAACATCCCAACCCACATTGTTCCCACAGTTCAGCGTTTGAAACGTAACATCAGTGGAGCACGGCACATTGCTTTTTCACCAAAACATGGTTCAACTGAGCGCGGAGTGGTTGGTCACCTGCAGAAACACAGGATCATTGGCTAAGGGTTAAGGACGTTTTCTTATTTACTGACGCAATATCGTGATATTTCTAGATCACTCTGATCCTAATGCTGCCATGAAGTTTGACGTGAAATGAGGAGGTGAGAGCATTCTGATACAGCCTATACAACAATTGAAAAATTGATAGATACAAGGGATAGTTTTCTCCACTGGAAACCTTGCCTTAACTGAAAATGTGCAATAGGGTATAGCTCACAAATATATTGCTTATCCTGGATTATAAATATAGCAATCATGTGAAAATAATAAGTGACAGTATGCTAGTACTCACAGCTCTGCAATCTCTGGTGTATACTTGTTGGGGGTAAGGAAAATTGTATGAATCAACATAGTAATTTCTTGTTCACTCAAAAATTTAGCATCCTGTAGCTTGAGTGCAACTTTCAAGGTAGGATTTCTTCTTTCTATAACTTCAAAAAGTTTGGCCAAAACTTCATCAGATTCATGGGAGCCTGTTTCTACACTCAACTGGTGTTTCACTCTGTCCTGAAAATTGAGATGAATAATGGAGACAAATTTTCAATCAGAATGCTAAGAACTGAATTTAAAAAGTCAGAGTCTTGCAGCATGAGTATTGAAGGGGTAGGAAGTAATGCACAACCCCCCTCTCCCCAAGCCACTATAATGATCGGGCTGGCCACAGGGACCATAGGAAAAGCACTAACCTCGATGTAAAAAAAGGGAAAAAGGGGAAAAAACAAAAAAACAAACCCTACTTAATAAATGATACTTAGAAATAAAGTAGGCAGGAATGGCTGGGACCCTTCAGCAAGAACCGTCCCACCTTCGTCCTGGGGCCCCCTATGGCTCGTGGACAATGTTCACGACTTGTTCAGAGAAATGTGGTAACTTTCAGATTTCAGAAAACTTTGAAAAATCAACAAAACCATGACTCCGATGTTGGTGAGCTGGAATTGGTCTCATTCGGCGCAGAACTTGATAATCTGCTTTTATTTATTTTAGTCAGCTCTGCACACCATTATTTTATTATATTCAGCTGTGTTTATTTTAGTCCTAATGTTTAGTTTAGTCTTTATCTACGTGTTTAGTCAGCTGTGTACATAATATACTATATAAAATGAGTTCCACAAAAATGTGTTACAATAAATGTATCTCTTACCTTAGTTATGAATGCTTTCTCTTTTTCAGTGAGATTCAACTTGATTCTTTTCGAAGTTGGAATACTATTGCTTGATATTAGGTCTAATTTCTTTTGAGCCTTGAATCTAAAAAAAAAAAAAAAAAAACTTCAATAATGATTGGCAGATCAATCTTCAGCAGAACATTAGTTTCGTCAAGGCTCTCTACACAGTAATAATTGAGGTGGCTGGAGAAGAAGTTAAATAGGGAATCTGGTTCGATCCAACTACACTTCAAATTAATGGAACAAAAAATAGGCTTAAAAGTCGTCTCAAGTTGCAGGCCAAGAAACGCACGGATTCTTAGGCTTGCCCCACACAAGTGTTGGATGTTCACTTTTTAGACAATTTTCAATGGGTATTTTTAACGATGAAGCAGGTTTTCTTTTTTTTACCACCTTGAATAATTACAAATGCTTTGATGAAAATCCGAAATTCCCGTTCTCTATACCTGTGTATTTGAGAAAACTCAAGTGTGGGTACTTCAAAAAAGCCAAAATGAGCTGAAAGTGGGTGGGCTGGTATTCCGACGGTCCCTTATCAACTTACAATTAGTTTAAATTCTGACAGTAAACTTTAAACAGCACATATACTAACATGTTTTCCTTGAAGTCCCCGTAAATATATGAGAAAAATGGTCAAACTGAGATGAAATTCAAAGAGTACCTACCTATATGTCTGTCAGGATATCAGTATTTCGGCCTGGTTGGTCTACACCGAAAGACAATACAATGTTCTGAAGCCAAAAAGGATAAAGGATTACTAATAAAGAAAAAAATTCAACCTTTTCAAAAGACTTTTCAGCAAAAAGATAGTCCATTCTGCAGCATGCACGTGAGTTTTAGAATCTGTAGTGCACACATGTGTCATCATTTCATTCAGCAGAGATGGGAAGTGACCTTTGGCATGTAATGCACAGAGTAACTGACGCCACTGTTCAATACGTATATCTGGAATATATGTATTCATTGCTTTATACTAAAAACATCAACAGGACCATTAACAACACATCAATGCTTAAAACGTTTTTTTTCCAGATAAATGGAATGATTTGGAGAGGTGTGCACTCAATGGGGATGGTACTTTCTTAAAATATTCAGGACAGTAATGGTGAAAACGCAGGGCACAGGAATGTGTGAGCTTATGGACAAGGCTAAACGGCGAGAGTCAGGGAAGATATCCACAATATATCTTGATTATCTCCATAACCGACCTGTCAATTTACAACTTTAAATAGGTACGTTTTTGAGTTCCTCCGAGTCTATATTTTCGAGATGTCATGAGAAATTTTAGTTTTTCTCATTACTTTAGGATCCCATTATTTTATTGTTTCAATAATTATTCATTTATGGCCGATTTTTTTTTCTCTCGCAAAAAAGGATACAACCCACATTTGTACAGATGTTAGCTAGCTTTTGAATCCATATGCAAAAAATATTATCGAAGTATTCCATCGGAAAATAAATTATGGCTGTGAAAACGCAGCACAAAATCAGAATTGGAAAGCAAGATAGTGAGGAGTGACCAGTGAAGATGAGGGATGCGGGCGGAGAGGGAACAAAGGGGTCGGCAGATGGTTGGAGTGTGCTCACGAGGACTGGAGTGGGGGGGATGCCGGCTACACCCAACGCTGACCCCAGCTGAATCAAGGTTCTCACAAACTACGTAGGAACAGGACAGGAAATGCCGTGGGTAGGACGCGGGATGCTGGCCAGCTGCTGCTGTCCCGTCCTGCACCTATACCCACACTAGGCAGGACGTTCCTGAACCCTCTTTCCCCCACCGCTCGCCATGCTCCCCTCCTCAAAAGCAAGGGCGTGAGGGTCAACGCAGGGAAGGCGTGGGTGAACGTGGGAAATGTAAACATTGGAAGGTGTGGGGGGGGGGGGGGGGAAGTCCCGTCCAAGCACCCCCGTTTTTCGCTTGGAGAGATCGTGGTGTAACCTGTCCTGTGCCTACCCCACCTTGTGTGCTTATCTCCATTCAAATGCACAGAAGCGAAAAAATACGACCCTTGTCCCGTGGCTGTTTCCTGCCCTGTTCCCACACAGTGTGTGAGAACCTTAACACTCCTCATATATTTTTCGCCATTACCTACCTACCTAATTTGTGCCAATTCCGAGTGATATATTCAGTTACTTCGTGTACCTACCCCACCTTTTTCCATCATGCCAAATAATTGATATTCATTGAAAAGTAAAAATCTACACCTCAGTTCCACAAGAAGATGGAAAAGACGTATTTTGGAAAAATTTACCTACTAATCATACTTAGTGTCGTGAGTCACTCCCGGGAACACTCCTATCATATTAAGTTCTCACCAATATTCAAACGCCAAACTAAAAGCTCCGTAAATAAAGACATGAGTGGGGACAGGCGACAGAACCCAGGGTTACTCAACCTGGGGCCCCACTACCAGCTCCCAGCAAGGAGCTGGAGGGAGAGGCCCCCAAGTACTATATAACCCCGGATCCTGGCGCTCAAGCTTCATACGACACTTCCTCTAACCAGCTCTCTCTTCTCTCTCTTACCTTACCTCCCAGATGATCGGTTGAATACAGCCGCCTGGGAATTTCACCTCCTCTCTTCTCTCTCCTCCTTCCCCCCTTGTCTAGATGATCGGTTGAATACAGCCGCCTAGACAAGGGACCTCTCCTTTCCTCTCCTTCACCTAGATGAACGGTTGACTACAGCCGCCTAGGTGAAATTCCCTCATCCACCTCTCTCTCTCCTCCAAAGTCGTAGATGTTCGGTTGATTACAGCCGCCTGCGACTTTTCCTCACCTTCCTTCCACACCACCTCTCTCTCCTCCAAAAGTCGTAGATGTTCGGTTGACTACAGCCGCCTGCGACTTTTCCTCCTTTACCTAAATTCACTCACTCACCTTCCTTCCACGCCACCGTGATGAGAATTTTAAATTCATCACAGTGGTGAACCCGACGTTCACCCAACCTTCTTCCTTCCCACCTTCCCACCCCATGTGTCGCCCCAGTCAAACAGTTCGGTGTCCCGCATTTTAAATCAATTTAAAATTCACAAAGTTCAGTAATTTTTGCAATTTTGGCCCACCCTCAACCGCACGGAGATCAACTCTCAACATTCAACTCCAACGCTCAACTCAACCACCGCTCCCGCCGATATTGCAAATTTCAAAATTCAAAACCACGCCAAATTTTTGAATTTTATTTACAGAAATGGACCCGAACTCCCCGACGCCGCCGCTCCTGCGACCAGCCACACTGCAGCCGCCCGCCGCTGCGACATCCGCCGCATCGGCCGACAACCCCTTCTCCACGCTCTCCCCGCCCACCTCTGCGTCACCAGACGCCGCCGCCGCCGCCGCCGCTACAGCCGCAGCCGCCGCCAACGTCATGACGGCGTCCGCTGCGTTCCCTCTGTCGCTGCCCCCCTTCTACACGCACGACCCGGCGCTCTGGTTTTTTCAAGTTGACGCAGCGTTTTCGGCCGCCAACATCCGCAGCCAGAAAACTCGGTATTCCCGAATAATCTCGTTACTGCCCTACGAGATCCTGCTGCAGACCTCTGACATCTTCCCCGACGCCGCCGCTGCGTACGACGACCTCCGCAGCCGCCTCATCAGCACCTACCAGCCGTCGAAGATCGCCCGAGTCGCCGCCCTCTCCCAACCTCAACACCTCGGCGACCAGAAGCCCTCCCACCTCTACCGACGGCTGCGACACCAGCTGCAGGGTATTATGACCGCCGACATCGCCCGCACGTTCTGGTTACGTGCCCTTCCCCACCCCGTCCAGATGGCCCTAGCCAGCCATCTCGACGGCCCCGACGAACCCCTCCTACGGCTCGCAGACACTCTACACGACTTGGCCGCTGCGGCCACCGTCGGTGAGGTGCGCACACCGCGCCACCCCCCGCCGTTCCGGGACCGCACACAATCCCGGGACCGCGGCCGCGCACCCTCCCTCAACGAACGTCGAGCCCCGTCGGCGGATCGCCGACGCGACTCGTCCGCCGACCGCCGCAGCCGGCGCTCACCCGAGCGCCGCAACGCATCCCCTCCCCGCCAACGCAGAGGACGGTCCCCAGCAGCATCCAAACCGGCCCGCCCCACCACAACCAACTACCTCCCTGCGGACCCCCCCCACCGTTGTTTCTATCATGTAAACTTCGGTGGGGAGGCCCGCAAGTGCCAACCCCCCTGCTCCTTCGCCCCTAAGCAGGGAAACGCAGCCGCCCGCCGGTAAATCCGGCGGGCCCCCCTCCTCGCCAACTCGGGGGGGACCATGCACATACCCCCCCCGCCCGCATTCACACAACCACCACCACCAAGCCTCGCTACCCCTACTACGCCGCCGCCACGGCTGCCAACCTTCCGGCCGCGCCTGCAGCGCCGCCGAAAAATCCACCCCACCACAAACGAAACAACCCCTCCACGCCCGCCACCAGGGCAACCAACACTCCGGCCGCCACTCACGCCGCCGCATCCGCTTCCCCACCACGCAACGCCACCTCCCCGCCCGCCAACAGGGCAGACACCCTCCCGGCCGCCACTCACGCCGCCGCACCCGTTCCCCCACCACGGAACGTAACCTCCCCGCCCGCCTCCAGGGCACAACCCCCTCCAGCCACCACCCAACCCGGGGAGAAACCGAAACCTACCCCTCCCAAACCGGCCAAACCTCCCAACAACCCACCCCGCGTCTCCTTCGCGGAGGACTTACCACCACCATCACACATCCCTACCTCCACCATCAAACAGAACGCCCTACCGACCCACCAGCGACTTTTCCTGCGCTGCGGGAAAACTAATGTCCCTTTCCTGGTGGACACGGGGGCGGCGCTGTCCATCTTCCCTAACAACGTCCTCCGTCGTCAGGCGCGCTGCTACCGGCAGCTTCTCTACGCCGCCAACGGTACCACCATCCCCTCGTACGGGACGTACCGCTCCTCAGTTCACATGAGCGGGCTCGCGTACGAGTGGGAGTTTACCGTGGCGGACGTGGAGAAGGCGATCCTGGGGGCCGATTTTCTAGCCTATTTCGGTCTCCAGGTCGACGTCCGGAACGCGCGCCTGATCGACCCCGCCACCAAAAAACCCATACCCGGCTTCATCCACGCAATCAACCACCCCCCCACACAGTTCGAACGCCTCCTCCTCAACTACCGTCCCCAGCGCCGCCCCTCTGCACACATCTCCACTGTCCAGCACCACATCGAGACCACAGGACCACCCATCACCGCCAAAGCCCGCCGCCTACACCCCCTGCAGTTGTCGAAGACCCGCCAACACTTCGACAAACTCATCGCCGACGGTATCATACGCCCCTCAAAATCCCCTTGGGCTTCTCCACTCCACATCGTACAGAAGCCCAATGGGGATATCCGCCCCTGCGGGGACTACCGTCGGCTCAACTCGAAAACTACACCAGACCTCTATAATGTTCCCCACCTGCGTGACTTTTCGTCACATCTCCATGGCGCCACTATCTTTTCCACCCTTGATATTTCGCGAGCGTTCCACCACATCAACATCCACCCCCCCGACGTCCCGAAAACCGCTATAATTACCCCGTTCGGGTTATTCGAATATGTGAAGATGGGCTTCGGATTACGGAACGCCGCGCAAACTTGGCAGCGCTATATGGATAGTATCTTGCGAGGCCTGCCTTTCGTATTTTGTTTTCTCGACGATATACTGATCGCCTCCAAGACCCCCGAAGAACACCTCGACCACCTACAGCAAGTCCTCAACATCTTCTCCACCGAAGGTCTCCTGGTCAACACAGACAAATGTGTCCTCGGCCAACCCTCCGTCCGCTGCCTCGGCCACCAAGTATCCTCGGACGGCATCACACCCCTCCCCGACAAGGTCCACGCAATTCTTGACTTCCCAGAACCCCGCACGGTCACCGAGCTCCGCCGCTTCCTGGGTATGTTAAATTTTTACCGTAGACACATAAAACACGCCGCCCAACATCAACAACCACTCATACACGCCATTCCCCAACCCCCCAAAAAAAATGATAACCGCCCCATCACCTGGACCCCCCAACTTTCCGCCGCGTTCAAAATTTGTAAACAGGACCTAGTAGACGCCGCTCTATTGGCCCACCCCGACCCTCACGCTCCCCTCTCCATCACTACCGATGCGTCCGATTGGGCCATCGGGGCAGTGCTCCAACAGCACACCGGCGCCACCCCCCAACCCATTGGCTTCTTTTCCAAAACCTTATCCCCCACCCAGAAAAACTATTCAACTTTCGACAGGGAACTCCTCGCCATCCACGAAGCCATAAAACACTTTCGTGACTTCGTGGAGGGCAGGCAGTTCTCTGTCATTACAGACCACAAGCCCCTGACCCACGCCCTCCTTCAAAATCGTAAGTCCGCCTCCCCGCGTCGCCTCCGGCAGCTCGAGTTTATCGGGCAGTTCACGTCCGATATTCGATATCTGCCGGGGGCCGACAACTGCGTGGCGGACGCACTATCCCGACCCACCCCTACCCCGGCGCCGGTGGCGGAGTTGCTGCCATTCCCCTCTCCTCAATCCATCAAATCCAAACAAAACCCCACCTCCGACCCCGCCCTTTCCAACCTCATTTCCGCATCCAAGTTGGAACAGCTGCCTCCCCTCGACCTCTGGTGTGACGTAACGGCCGACTCACCGCGCCCTTACGTCCCGCCGGAGTTGAGGAGGCAGTTGTTCCTCCACTATCATTCCCTCCATCATCCCGGCATTCGGGCGAGCCGGGACCTCATCAAGACGCGGTACTTCTGGCCCCACATGAATACAGATATTCGTAACTGGGTTCTCGGGTGCCAGAAGTGCCAGCGTTTCAAAGTCTCGGCCCACCCGCATGTACCTCCTCAACCAATCCCCGACTCCCTCCCGTGGGAGCATGTACATTTGGACTTAGTGGGCCCCCTTCCCCCATCCGAGGGGAAGAAATACTGCCTCACGATGATCGATCGTGCCACCAACTGGGTGGAGTGCATCCCCCTCTCCTCCATCACCGCGGACACCGTCGCAACGGCTTTCCTCTCTCAATGGGTCAGCCGTTACGGTTGTCCGCGAACAGTCACGGTCGATCAAGGGAGGCAGTTTGAATCGGCCCACTTCTCCGATTTACTACGCTCCCTCGGGATCCAAAAGATCCACACCACCCCGTACCATCCCCAATCCAACGGGAAAATAGAGCGGTGGCACTCGGTCCTGAAACAGGCCATTTCTACTTCAACAAATTCCCCTTCCTGGACTAAATCCCTTCCCTACATTTTGCTCAGCCTTCGAACATCCGCCCGTCCATCAGACCAAACTAGCCCCGCGCAAAATGCATTTAAAGACCCACTACGTTTACCGGCCGATATTTTCACTCCACACCACACACCGTCAATTAACAGGGAACCACTACACTCAACAACACCGACAAACGACACCACTTATCCCAAACGATTTTTCACCACAACACACATGTACCTGAAAGAGCCCGGCATCCATAAAACTTTCCAACCACTTTACGCCGGGCCCTTTCAAGTCATTCGCACAACACATACAACCGCAACCCTGTTAATTGACGGCAAACCACATACAGTCCCGTTAGCCAGGTGTAAACCCGCACCTGTGCTAACCCCAACACCTAACACTATCAGTCTCCCGCCGTCCGTTCACGATGCACCATCAGCTCTTCCCGCAACACCCGTCACCTCCGTCGTTTCCGGATTTCGACTCGGATCCGGAAATGGCGGCGATTCTCCGGGACGTTTTTGTCCCGGACCCGCTTTCCCCCCTACCCCCCTCGCCCGGGCCTACCACACCGCTTTATTTTGTTCCGCCACGGATCTCCGGGTTACCTCCCCGGCCCCGACGATGGAAGTACCCCCAGTGGCGAATTCTACGCGAATTTCGCGTAGCGCAAGCCACGGGGGTACACCCCCCCTACACCCCAACCGACCCCCTGATGGATTCCATCCGTCACGAGTTCCGCCTTGCGGAACTCATGCCTCCCCCGCCTCCCGTTCAAATTTCAGCCCCCCCTGTCCAAATTTCAGCCCCCCCTGTTCAAATTTCAACCATTCAGCTTCACAACCCCCCCATACCATCCAAAAACCCAACACCCCCCGCCCAACCGCCAATTTCAGAGCCCCCCGTTTTAATTCCCCCCCAATTTTCCATCTTCGATCCCCCTCCCTCCCCTCCATCGTCGGGGATATCCCCAATAGTTCCCGCCGGGACGAAACGGCCCGGGCGACGGAACGGACGGAGGGAGCGTCCCCACGCCCCCCTCGTCCCGGCGGCCAAGTCCCCCGCCCCGCTATGAGAAATCACGGCGGGGCCTTGAGATTCCGGGACAGCGCTGGTGTCTTATCAACCCACTCGCACTGTACCGGAACTCGAGGCCCCTCCGTGGCCACCTCAACGCGTCGGCCGCCGGCGACTGCCCCCAACACACTATCCTCACACACACACCCACACACACACTCGCCACACCACACCCAGGAACCGGCGGACCCTCGCAACCGCCTCCCACAAATTGACCAAATGTGTGTACATACCTCTGTACTAGCTGTATATAATAATTCGTCTGTAAATACTGTAAACACTCACCCGTCATCTGTAACTACCCATCCATCCTCTGTACATACTCCATCTCATTGTAAATATTGTTCATCTCATTGTAAATATTGTTCATCTCCCTCATCTCGCCCTCGCCGATCACTTCCCTAAACGCCGATGTTTAGGGATCATGACCACTGCACTGTACATACTCTCGCCTTCTCATCCTACTTATTCTACCTTATGTTCCTACTTATCATCTACTATGTTACTTACTTATCATCATCTACTTACTTATCGTCTACTACCATGTTACCTGCCTTACGTTACTACTTATCTACCATGTTACTTATCTACTATGTTAGTTATCTACTATGTTACTTACCATCTACCATATGACTACTAGTTTTTAAGCACCGCCTTCAGCTCAACCTCTGTTTGCGTCGGCCCTCAGCCCCTGTCTCTTTGCGCCTTCCGCGCCTCCTCTTGTTTGCCGTAGCCCTCAGCTCCTGTCATTTTGCGCCTTCAGCGACCACCTCTTGTTTGCCGTAGCCCTCAGCTCCTGTCATCTTGCGCCTTCAGCACCAATATTGGTTCAAACTGGGGGGACCTCTGTCGTGAGTCCCTCCCGGGAACACTCCTATCATATTAAGTTCTCACCAATATTCAAACGCCAAACTAAAAGCTCCGTAAATAAAGACATGAGTGGGGACAGGCGACAGAACCCAGGGTTACTCAACCTGGGGCCCCACTACCAGCTCCCAGCAAGGAGCTGGAGGGAGAGGCCCCCAAGTACTATATAACCCCGGATCCTGGCGCTCAAGCTTCATACGACACTTCCTCTAACCAGCTCTCTCTTCTCTCTCTTACCTTACCTCCCAGATGATCGGTTGAATACAGCCGCCTGGGAATTTCACCTCCTCTCTTCTCTCTCCTCCTTCCCCCCTTGTCTAGATGATCGGTTGAATACAGCCGCCTAGACAAGGGACCTCTCCTTTCCTCTCCTTCACCTAGATGAACGGTTGACTACAGCCGCCTAGGTGAAATTCCCTCATCCACCTCTCTCTCTCCTCCAAAGTCGTAGATGTTCGGTTGATTACAGCCGCCTGCGACTTTTCCTCACCTTCCTTCCACACCACCTCTCTCTCCTCCAAAAGTCGTAGATGTTCGGTTGACTACAGCCGCCTGCGACTTTTCCTCCTTTACCTAAATTCACTCACTCACCTTCCTTCCACGCCACCGTGATGAGAATTTTAAATTCATCACACTTAGCATCAGTTTTTCTTCATCACTAACGTAAACTTGCTACTTACCTCATAGGTATGTAGCTATTGCTATGAATGACGGACACTTGGAAGAAGGAATAAAAGTAAGAAGATATTATTTCGAATTCAAAAGTATAAAATGGTTTTTTGGATGTCTTGCACGCAACACGACAACAACTCGACGACAACTGGCTTGTTAGAAATCCCCGAAACTTATTTTTTAAGAACACCTGACCGAAAACGAAATTTGGATTTTTATATCTTGGTAGTTGCAAGTTAAGCGGTGTGGAGTCGCCACACGACTCCCCCTCCAGCGTTGACATCACGTAGCGAACCGTACTTTCCGCGGTTGCAGCTGGTGGAGATTGTGGTCCTGGTCAACTGGGCATGAGTCGTCATCTAGGCCGACCTCCGCAACTAAGTAAGCCGGCTTCAGGCGGTCTATGGATATGGACGTCTCCCTATCGCCAAGCTTGAGGCGGAAGAGCTTGGGACCCCGCTCCAATACAGGAAAAGGGCCGTCGTATGGAGGTGTTAGTGGGCGACGGATGGCGTCACGACGCACAAACACATGGCTGCGCGTCTGTAGGTCCTTATGGACAAACACAGACGTGAGCCATGGCGCGAAATCGGTACTGGGCCGAGCTGGCTCATCTTAGTTCGTAGGCGTTGAACGAATGCTGGCATACTCTCCTGTATTGGTTGGGGAGGATCAAGAAATTCGCCAGGTAGTCGAAGCGTGGTTCCATAAACCAGTTTGGCAGTCGAAGCCCCCACGTCTTCATTGATTGCTGAGCACTACGCTCAGCAGTACTACCCCAGGAGGACTAGGGGAAGAACGTCAACCCAATCAACTTGCGAATGACATCTGATAGCTGTCTTAATTGACCTGTTCCACCGCTCAATCATGCCATTTGATGCTGGGTGGTAGGAGCTGGTCCGAATGCGATGGGTCCCTAAAACTCCTGTAAGTGCCCGGAAGATTTCAGACTCAAATTGGCGTCCCTGATCGCTGGTAATTTGGAGTGGCGTTCCGAAACGACTTATCCAGTTGGACATCAATCACTGGGCGACCGATTCCGCCGTTGAATCCCCGTGTGGGATGCATTCTGGCCAACGAGTAAATCGGTCAATCACAGTGAGACAGTACCTGAGTCCATGAGAGGGGGGAAGCGGCCCAATTAGATCGATATGTATGTGCGAAAATCGTTCCGCAGCGGCTGGGAATTTCCCTACTGGGCTGCTGGTATGACGATGAACTTTTGCTTGCTGACAACCTAGGCAAGCACGCGTCCAGTCACGACTGTCCTTGGACATTGATGGCCATACGAATTTTGTGGACAGCAATTTTAACGTGGTCTTAATTCCCGGATGGGATAGACCATGAACAATGTCGAAGGCCGTGCGACGAAAGCGTGGGGTTATGAAAGGACGAACACGTCCTGTGGAGGTATCACAGTAAACTGGGATAGTTGAATAAAACATACAGAGTTTTGAGAGTCGCAGTGACGAATCTGGTGTGAGGTGTGCCTGCAGCTCCGCATCAGACGCTTGTTCAGCTGCCAGCTGTTCCCAGTCAATAGTAGGTGGCGGTGAGACAGCATCTATTCGAGATAGCGTGTCAGCAACAACGTTTTCTTTTCCAGAAACATGACGTATATCAGTTGAAAATTGGCCCACCAAATCAAGATGACGGAGCTGACGAGGACTTGCCTTATCAGCCTTCTGCCGGAAAGCAAATGTTAGCGGTTTGTGATTCGTAAAAATGATAAATTCACGCCCCTCCAACATGTGGCGGAAATGCTTGATGCCGCTGTAGAGCGCAAGGAGCTCACGGTCATAAGCACTATAGCCTGTCGTTCAGGCGCTTACGAATTTCTTAGGGTCCCTCCCAGGGGCACATCAGCTTTGGGTTTCGTCCCCACACACGTCTCAGATTGTGCAGCCACACCAAATCCCCCACTTGGTAGGAGCGCCCCCTGGCAGTACGGTCGTACCGCCTCTTCATGTCCTCTGCCTTCCATCGGAGTTTTTCCTGGGCCTCTTTATGGGCCTCTTCAATCCTCCTCCTGACCTGGGCCGCATATTCCTGAACTTCCTCCTCCACTGGAGGACGCCCAAACAGAAGTTCCAGAGGGAGGGTGAGCTCCCGGCCAAATAGCAGGTATGCTGGAGAATACCCAGTTGATGCGTGTTCTGAAGCTCGGTATGCTAATAGAGCAATAGGTAGCTGCTGGTCCCAGTCTCGCTGGTGGTCTGCAATCATCTTTGCCAGCCACTCATACAGCGTCCGGTGGAGCCGTTCCACTTGCCCATCACTTTGAGGCCGCAATGGAGTTGTCATCAGTCTGGTGTACCCCTAGTAGGTTCAGGACAGCTTTCATCAGGTCTGATTGGAAGTTTCTGCCTTGGTCTGAGTGGACTTCTCGTGGGATGCCAAAACGTGAAATGACATGTTCCAAGAGGGCCTGGGCTACTGTCTCAGCTTTTTGATCTTGGAGGGGAATTGCTTCCGGCCAGTTTGTAAAGTAGTCAACTACTGTCAGAATGTACCGGTTGCCCCTCTCTGTTTCAGGAAGCGGTCCCACTACATCCATCCCCACACGTTGGAAGGGGCTTCCCACAACGTACTTCTGTAGGGGTGCCCTACCACGTTGGCCTCCCCCATGACGTCTTCCACAGTCCTGGCAACTCTTACACCAATCTTTCACATCCCGATGAAGTCCCACCCAGTAAGCCATCCGCCTCAATTGTGCCACCATCCGCCTGTCCCCCACATGGGCAGCCCCATGGGCTTGCTTCAAGAGTTTTTCTCTGAGATGGGTGGGTACGATCACCTGCTCTCGGCTTTGTTGTCCTGTTACATTCTCCCAATTCCGATAAAGAATCCCTCCTTTCACTTGTAGGGAGTCAAACATTGCCCAAAGGGCCTTTATCTCTGTGCTCTTCCCAGCGACATGTTCCCAGTCTGGTCGTTTGCCTTCCTGAACCCATTTCAACACTTGGGCCAGCTGCGGATCTACCTCTTGTTGACTTTTCCAGTTGCCCCCTTCTTCTACCTCCTTTTCCTCTGGAGCTGCCACTCGAACTGCTGCGGTCTCCTGGCCCCCTTCTTTTTCTTGTCCCATCTCCCTTTCTTCACGTCGAGCACAATAGGTGCAGCCAGAGCTAGCACAGGGCCTGCGAGATAGGGCATCTGCATTTCCATGCTGCACCCCTGGTCTATACTTGACGTCTAGATTATAAGCACTCAGCCGATCAAGCCAGCGTGCCATCTGTCCATCCTGATTCTTGAACTTAGTAGCCATGTGAGGGAAGCATGGTCCGTTCTTACTGTGAGGCAACCCCTGTCTAGCCCATATGAGTCAAAAAACTTCAGTTCTTCTACTAAGAGTTCCTTCCGAGTTACACAGTAGTTGCGTTGGGGCCGAGAGAGACATTTACTGAAGTAGGCTAATACTGTTTCCTTTCCTTCTTGAATCTGGGAAAGAACCGCCCCAATTGAGACATCACTAGCATCAGTGTCTAGAATGAATGGAACCCCAGACCTCACATGGCCCAGTACAGGTGCCTCTTGGAGACAAACCTTGGAGTTGTTAGAAATTACCAGAGTAGATGAATGCGCGAACGGATTTATTGAAAACAAATAACCCAATGAACATAAAAGCACTAATATTGTTTTTGGAATCCTTTTGTCTCGACAACCAATTTCAGACTGACGGTTTTAAAAACAACAACTTGTTTCCTAGGTCCTGGTCACCTGGCCCGTCACTTCCCTACACTCCTCCCCCTTCCCTCGACCTCCGCAATAGGGTGTAATTCGGTCGATGTGGACCACCTTGAAGGCCGTTGACCGCCCCCAGCGCTGTTGGATGCGGACCACCACGTCGTTCAGGCGCTTCCGAATTTCATAGGGTCCCTCCCAGGGGCACATCAGCTTTGGGTTTCGTCCCCGCACGCGTCTCGGATTATGCAGCCACACCAACTCCCCCACTTGGTAGGAGCGACCCCTGGCAGTACGGTCATACCGCCTCTTCATGTCCTCTGCCTACCAACGGAGTTTTTCCTGGGCCTCTTCATGGGTCTCTCCAATCCTCCTCCTGATCTGGGCCGCATATTCCTGAACTTCCTCCTCCACTGGAGGACGCCCAAACAGAAGTTCCAGAGGGAGGGTGAGCTCCCGGCCAAATAGCAGGTATGCTGGAGAATACCCAGTTGATGCGTGTTCTGAAGCTCGGTATGCTAATAGAGCAATAGGTAGCTGCTGGTGCCAGTCTCGCTGGTGGTCTGCAATCATCTTTGCCAGCCACTCATACAGCGTCCGGTGGAGCCGTTCCACTTGCCCATCACTTTGAGGCCGCAATGGAGTTGTCATCAGTCTGGTGTACCCCTAGTAGGTTCAGGACAGCTATCATCAGGTCTGATTGGTAGTTTCTGCCTTGGTCTGCGTGGACTTCTCGTGGGATGCCAAAACGTGAAATGACATGTTCCAAGAGGGCCTGGGCTACTGTCTCAGCTTTTTGATCTTGGAGGGGAATTGCTTCCGGCCATTTTGTAAAGTAGTCAACTACTGTCAGAATGTACCGGTTGCCCCTCTCTGTTTCAGGAAGCGGTCCCACTACATCCATCCCCACACGTTGGAAGGGGCTTCCCACAACGTACTTCCGTAGGTGCCCTACCTCGTTGGCCTCCCCATGACGTCTTCCACAGTCCCGGCAACTCTTACACCACTCTTTCCCATCCCGATGAAGTCCCACCCAGTAAGCCATCCGCCTCAATTGTGCCACCATCCGCCTGTCCCCCACATGAGCAGCCCCATGGGCTTGCTTCAAGAGTTTTTCTCTCAGATGGGTGGGTACTATCACCTGCTCTCGGCTTTTTTGTCCTGTTACATTCTCCCAATTCCGATAAAGAATCCCTCCTTTCACCTGTAGGGAGTCAAACATTGCCCAAAGGGCTTTTATCTCTGTGCTCTGCCCAGCTACTTGTTCCCAGTCTGGTCGTTTGCCTTCCTGAACCCACTTCAACACGGGCCAGCTGCGGATCTACCTCTTGTTGACTTTTCCAGTTGCCCTCCTCTTCTACCTCCTTTTCCTGTAGAGCTGCCACTCGAACTGCTGTGGCCTCCTGGCCCCCTTCTTTCTCTTGTCCCTTCTCCCTTTCTTCACGTCGATCACAATAGGTGCAGCCAGAGCTAGCACACGGCCTGCGAGATAGGGCATCTGCATTTCCATGCTGTGCCCCTGGTCTATACTTGATGTCTAGATTATAAGCACTCAGCCGATCCAGCCAGCGTGCCATCTGTCCATCCTGATTCTTGAACTTTAGTAGCCATGTGAGGGAAGCATGGTCCGTTCTTACTGTCTAGCCCATATGATTCAAAAAACTTCAATGCCTCTACAACAGCTAAGAGTTCCTTCCGAGTTACACAGTAGTTGCGTTGGGGCCGAGAGAGACATTTACTGAAGTAGGCTAATACTGTTTCCTTTCCTTCTTGAATCTGGGAAAGAACCGCCCCAATTGAGACATCACTAGCATCCGTGTCTAGAATGAATGGTACCCCAGACCTCACATGTCCCAGTACAGGTGCCTCCTGGAGACAAACCTTCAGCTGGTCAAAAGCTTTTTGGCACTTAGGGGTCCACTCTTACTTGGGAAGGTTCTCTGCCTGGTACAGTGGCTTTGCTAATTCTGCCAAGTGGGGTACAAACTGTCGGTAATAGGAGCAGAGCCCCACAAATGAACGCAGCTCTGTTGTTGTCTGGGGGACTGGCCACTTGACCACCGCCTCCACCTTCTTTGGGTGTGTGCATATCCCCTCTGGAGTGACGAGATGTCCTAGGTACGTGACGGTCTCCCGAAAGAACTCACACTTTTTGACATTTAACTTGAGGTTAGCCTCTTTCAGTTTCTTAAGGACATGCTCTAGGACTTTAAGCTGTTCATTAAAAGTACTTTTGTGCACTAGTACATCATCTAGGTACACCTGCACCACATTCTTGGCAATGAGGTCTTGTAGTACTTGGCGCATGACTCGTTGGAAGGTGGCGGGGGCGTTGGTTAGGCTGAAGGGCATTACTGTGAACTCCCACAGCCCATCCCGAGTACAAAATGCCGAAATCTCTTGCGCCTCTTTGGCTAAGGGAATCTACCAGTATCCTGCTTGGAGGTCTAGCGTGCTGAACCATCGACTGCCTTCAACATGTGTAGGGTGTCTCCTATGTGAGGTAAGGGGTGTGCATCTTTTACTGTTACCTCATTAACTCTCCTGTAGTCAATGCAGAACCTCCAGTCCCCTGTCTTCTTTGGGATCACCACTACTGGGCTTGCCCAAGGACTTTTGGACTCCTGGATCACCCCTTGTCTTTTCATCTTTTCCATTTCATCCCTAATGATTTTATCCTTGGCTGGGCAGGTACGTCGGGGCTGCTGCTTGATTGGGCGATGACCTGCAACATCAATAGTGTGTTCTCCAAGGGTGCATCTTCCCAACTCCTGCTTATCTGCTGCAAACACCTCTGCATAGCGGAGCACCAAATCTTGGAACTCCCCCAGCTGTGTTGCATTCACCCTTTCTGCTGTCCTTTCCAGGAGGGGGGCTAAGTGTGATGGGAATGGAGCTTTGTTTGTGCCCCAAACCTCCATAGAGGGGGGGTCCCCTTGTTGGCAGTTGTGTCCCCTTAATCCCCAATGTCCCACTGCCAACATCTATGATGCATTGCTCCCCTTGCAGGACATCCATTCCAATAATACATTCCCCTTCAATGTGGGCCACCACCGCATCAACTGGGACCTTGAATCCTCCTCCCAACTGCAAATGGGTCCTAACCTTCCCCAAGATTGGGGCTGTGGCCCCTGTGGCTGTCCGTAACAGTGCCTGTGCTCCTGCTTTCCTCATCGTCAGCCCTGCCCGTGCTAAAACCCTGCTCTGCCTGTCTCTAATACTCGGCTGCCATATGTAGAGATCGTCGTCCCATTTGCTGCAAATAATTTGAAGTCAGACACGGGAGGTTTCCGGAATTTGGATACTGGAGGAACAACTGAAATGTCCACACCGGTGTCAACAAGCAATCGCAACCCTGTGGACTTATCGGTGACGAAGAGGCGACTGATCAAAAGGGCCGCAGCATCAGTCGCATTTAGCGACAGCCCCGCTCGTTTTCCGTTACAGTTGCGTTGTGGGCTGCATAGGCACACGGCAACAGGCACACATTAGCCCTATCCTTAAATTTATGATGATAATAACACACACCATTGACATGCTTGCGAGGACGGGAACGAGAACGTGGGCGGCTGCGATTGTCTTGAGGACCTTTGGTCTCTGAACGAGCCTGATCAAGTGCATCGATGCGGGTTGACAACTGCCGCACCTCGGACGTCAATTCGTTAATTAGGTTGGTCGAGCAATTGCAGGAAGGTGGGGCTGGTGTGCTTGGTGGGCAAAGTACGTGCAATGAAGCTGACATAGTAACTTCAGCTATTTTATCAGCCATAGTTGCAAGATTATTTAAATCCTGGTCACTAACACTGAGAATTGCTTGGGTTTGTGTAGATAGACGTTGTAACCACAAGGATTTTAAAAGTACGTCACTTACCCGATTCGAAGATAACTCATGCATCTCCCTCAATAGTTGGGACGGTCTCTTATCGCCCAGCTCCAGATCGCCAATCAGCTTCCGCAATTGTTGTTCTTCAGAGTCTGAAAATCGCTCTTCAAGTCTCCGTTTGAGTGTGTCGTACAAGTCACGTCCGGGAGGGTTGAGGATTACGTCGCTGACCTGAGCCAGAACGTCGCTCTCGATCGCGCCAACCAGAGTGTGGTACTTGGTTAAATCACTTGTAATGCAGGCGTTGAAGAATTGGGACTCCAACTGCCGAAACCATTGAGATGGGGAAAGCTTTTTGGAGAAAAAACCCAGGGGCTGCCAAGAGTTGTCAACCAACTGCTCAACTACAGCACCCATTGCGGACTCAGAGGCGTCGACAGAGATGGATAGTGGAACGCCATGTGTAGGGTGTGCCAAGAGTGCTGCCTTGGACAAACTCTCTTTACACTTGTCAAATGCTACTACGAGATCAGGGGTCCACCGGATGACAGTTTTGTCGCGTTTTTTGTTACCACTGTGAAGGTTGTGTAGGATTGCCTGATGTTCAGACGCCCTGGGGGTGAAGCAACGATAAAAATTAAGCATCCCAAGAAATCTACGGAGTTCCGCGACAGTTCTTGGCAATGGGAAATCTTGGATGGCACAGACTTTATCCGTAAGTGGACGTGTACCCTCCTCTGAAATGAGGTACCCCACAAACTTGACCTCTGGCTGGCCAAAAATGCTCTTTGCCACATTGACAACAACACCATACTCTCGAAATCGATTGAACAGTTGCTCCAGGTGTTGTAAATGAGATCGTGGATCTCCCGAAGCCACTAGACTATCATCGAGGTAGGGATAGCAGAAATCAAGGCCACTAGTAACTTGATATCACGTCGGGGTCACCACTTGTAGCTATTGCTATGAATGACGGACACTTGGAAGAAGGAATAAAAGTAAGAAGATATTATTTCGAATTCAAAAGTATAAAATGGTTTTTTGGATGTCTTGCACGCAACACGACAACAACTCGACGACAACTGGCTTGTTAGAAATCCCCGAAACTTATTTTTTAAGAACGCCTGACCGAAAACGAAATTTGGATTTTTATATCTTGGTAGTTGCAAGTTAAGCGGTGTGGAGTCGCCACAGGTACTTACTTGCTATAACGCAAGTGATGAAGAAAAACGGGTACTAAGTTGGGTAGGGACTATAGTACACACCCGATCTTCCGTTTTTCTTCATCGCTACTGTCATATACTTTTATTACTCATTAGGTACCATACCAAAGGGTTTGACCTCATTAGGTCTCACACCTTAGCGGATGACCTCAGGTATTTCACCCGTTGTTTTGGTAAACACGTTGTATATATACTCATGCATCCCCTACCTAGTCAGTTGTGTATGTCTCTCGTTCCCTCAGTCCAGGTCGCTCCAACCAAGGTAATCCTTATAATTTTCTTGGAATATAGTATTTTCAAGTACCCAGCAAAAAGTCTTTGGCTCAAAGAACCATAATACAACATATCACAGAAAACTGGTGTCAGAAGTAAGGATTTTAAAACTCAAATCACTTTATTCATCTTGTTCATCGAAGTTCTCTTGATCGTGAAATTATACACCTATCTCACGTGTATCACTTGACGCCAATCAGCTGAACTCCGGAAGAAATAATTTTTTCACAAACGTTCCGACGGATCATCGAATTAGCATTTTGACCTACCCAGTCAAATAGCGGAGAACGATACTTTCACAGCGATGAGTAGTAGAAAACTGCTGAACCTTAAAAGTTGACCAATTTGCTGAACTTGCTGATAAAAGGGCTACCAAGCGACCTGGCTTGACTAACTTACCCCCCTTGAATCCTATTGGAGCATAGGGCATCCAAGAGCGAGTGTTCCATTTTGCCCTTTGAGCAGCAGTCCTCCTTGATTCTGTCCACGTTTTGCCTAGCCCACTCAATTCTTTCTCCACCGATCTCCACCACATCTCCTTTGGCCTCCTCTTCTCATCTCACCTTGAGGGCTCGACTGGAAGGCGGACTTCTCAATAGCTCCATCTGGCTTTCTGAGAGTGCCCTATCCACTTCCATTTCCTTTTCCTGATTTCCAAGTGGATTGGCATTTGGTCAGTGGATCTCTATAATTCTTCATTTGAGATCACTTCAGGCCACCATATCCCCATTATTTGTCGAAGGAAGCGGTTAACAAAGGTCTTTAGTGGGCAGGTGATTGTTCGGTAACCTTCCAGGTTTTGCAACCGTACAGTAGGACCTACTTCACGTTGGTGCTGAATAGCCGTAATTTTGTGCACTTGGAGAGGTTTCTGCTTCTCCATACTGGGTATAGTTGGGCAAAAACCCCGTTGGCTATCTTTACTAGGCTCCTTAAATCCTCTGCAGCTCCATTGCACTTGTGACTGTGCTCCGCAGGTAGACAAAGGGATCAACCTGTCTATGCTTTTAGCTCCCTGCTTAAGTGGATTTTGGCATTGCTCATTCATCCTCATTTCTTTTGTTTTGTGAACGATGATCTGAAGACCAACAAGGCTGGCGATTCTGCTCAAGAAATCCGTCTTGTCCTGTAAGTCACTAAACTGGTGTGCCAAAAGGCAGAGGTTGTCGGCTAAGTCGAGGCCCTCGAGACTCTCCCTAAATCCCCACTGGATTCAGCGTCTTCTTCCTTCCAGTGAGGCTTTCATAATGCTGTCGAAAACCAATATAAACAGAGTCAGTGACAGTACACATCCCTGTTCAACTCCAGTCTCGATTCTGATTGGGCCGGAAAGCACACCCTCATGGACTATTTGGCATTCATAATCTTTATACTGACTCCTTATAAGATTTATTATCTGGCTGGGGAGTCCGTATCTCACGAGGATTCTCCACACGATATCTCAGTTTAGTATTTTGCTTGGAATCGGAAGCAGCATTACGCCTCGTCAGTTTGTGCATTCCAAAATACCTCCTTTCTTCAGGATCTTGACAATCAACCAAATCTTCCATTCAGCTAGCACTCTCCCTTCTTCCCATATTTTCCTGAACAGTGGTTCGATGATGCTAGCCAGTACTTGTGTATCAACCTTCAGGACTTCGGAAAGTATGCCATCTATTCCAGGGGAAAGGAACAGGTTTCTATACACACATCCAACAGCGAGGTCCGAAGCACCGAGCATGATACTTTAGAGGGAGAGGGGGGGGGGGGGGGGGATGCACAAAATGCACTTCCTTGGAGCATAACGAATGCGTATTCAAAATTTCAGCTCAATCAGTTATGCCTGTGAGACTGTAGCCCGATCGAAGAAGAACAACAACAATTAGAAAAACTTGAAAAATAGCGATTTTCGAACTTTCATAACTCCGGCATCTTACGGTCCCAACGGTTGAAATTTGGTACACATCCTCAGAGGCCCCTCCAGAATGGTGTACGAAAAATCAACACCGGAGACCCCCCAGAGGGCCGAGTTACGGGGGAGATGAAAACCCCTACTTGTTCTGTCGTGTAAACAGTGTCTTCGTCACTGTATTAAGGCCCCTCTACACAATGGCCCATGCTACGCCAGCCTCGGCCACCACTGTATGTGTGGACACGCAGTGACCTTGGAAAAGCTGGCAATGGCCTGTGCGTGCTGAGGCTGGCCAGCATTCGCCTCTGTCGCTGTCTTTCATGAAATATCAAAGGAAGCCAGCTTGGGCCAGGATCTGTGCTGCACGTTTCCGTGTCGCCGCGTCCTCAAAAGCAGCCATTGTCGCATTACTCATTTACGGTTCCAATGGTGGCCAGTGTGTGGATGAGCAACGCTGTCCCACGATTTCGTCACCATCGAAATGGTCCAGTGCTGGCGGCCGTGCAAGGCCATCAAAGTGGACAAGCACAGGCCAGTGTGTAGAGGGGGCTTCAGGTTTGTTCTTACGCTCCCGCGTCCCCAGGTAATTTTTTGGTATTTGAAGCAACTTATTCCGATTATTGGCCCCACAAAACCTTGAATTTGACACACTTTTCATAAGTAAAACTATTTTTGACGAATGAATGAATGAATATTATGTCATCCTTTTCTTCTGGCACATTATTTGAAACATAGCTTTGACAAAACAAATTCTTAATAAATAGAAATAACATTTCTTCTGGTGGAAAATTTCGATGACCGTGCTGGATAGTGGACACTGTGGCCCAGCACGGAATTGAGGTTCTCAATTTAGATAGTTATTATTATTACATTATAGGAATACGTGTTGCGACTTGGTTCGGAAGTTCGTTCCTAATGAAGCGTGTGCGTGGCTGCATATTTATAAATTATTCTATATATGTGGTGAAAAATTCAATTGGTTTACTACTAAAAAATTTTGTAATTTCCTTACTTGCTAAGTTGTTATTTGGTATCTTCATAATCTCAATAATGCTATCAAAATCCCTATTTATCATTTGCAGCCCCTTGTATCTGGCAGTCATCGGTGCGTACCTGTTTTGGTTAATTATTCTGTGAATAATACACCTATGTATTCGCTCATCAAACGATTTTTGTAACACCCCCTCAAAATTTTTTCTATTACGTTTCATGGTGCGTAGATTCCAAAAACGCTGAGAAGTCACACGGATTTATTATTCTCTTGGACATACCTACAGAAATGTTGGCTGTTCATCTATTGTTTCTTTCATGTGAAATAATTGAAATAGCTATTTCTGATGGTTTCCACCAATTTTGGCCCCCAAAACACGAATTAGGTACTACGCTCCTTTTTTTCAAATGATCAAAATCAAATTATCTTTGATCATTGTTAGTGCCATTTAATCTTCTTGATCCACGTGTTGACACTTTTTCTAGTGTAATTATACAAATTGATGGTGATTTGAGACGATTTTCCAGGTTTTTGACTCATAAAAAAACGCTGCAAAGTCCTTGTCGCATGGGTTTATTATTCTATTGAACATATGTACATAAATGTTGGCTGTTCATTTTTGTTTCTTTCATGTGAAATAATTGAAATAGCTCACACATTCACCCATAACACCCTTGGGTATATTCTGATCGGGCTGCAAAGTTTCGGGACACAACTAGGGCCCAAATGGAGCCTCTGTGCAAAAGTACGAATTTTTTAGACAGAAAATAAAGTAGACATTTATGCATGCTACGGCGTACCACTGACTGCGGATGGACATTGCATTTATGAAATCTATGGAACTTGAAACTTGAAAGAAAAAATGTTGACTGGAAGTTTGCTGAATTTTTTGCTGAGCAAATACATAGGTGTATTATTCAGAATAATAAACCAAAAGAGATATATATATATATATATATATATATATGTCGGGAACCAGCTCTCGTACGGTGACGATACCTTTCCCTACTTTTTCCCTACGAACGACACACCTGCACAGGGGTTGGTTACCCTTTTTCCCCTCACATCCTTTTAAATGGGAGTCCTAGAGAAGAGCTGAGTCAGTCAAGTTGTAACCTCGATGAATATAGCTTCAGTTTCATTTACTTTAACAATCGCCTTATTTCTATACTCAACCCTCATCCCGAGTTCAGAAGTGGGATTGTTCAAGCTCACAGTGGATTTACAGCGTTTTTTTTTGTGTTTTTCCTTTGGTCAAGTGTTCGCTTACATTTTCGAAACGGGTACCTATTTTTCAACCACGATGTCCCGTCGGGAACCTTGGGAAGTCGAGGATCTTCCCCAGCCAAGCGAAGACGAAGGACATACTACCGAAATGGACCAGACACAGCGACTACTAAATGCCCTTATCGACAAGTTACCAAAATCCTCGAATAAGGTAAAATTCGCTGAATTCGATCCGGTGAAATGTAATCCGAAGGCATGGATCAGAACAACCCAACTGATCATCGAAGAGGACCACCCAAACAGAGCCCAATTGGCTCGTGCCCTGACGGATTCACTCAAAGGGACCGCTGCCGGATGGCTTGCGGAGAACGTTGATGAAAATTTAACCTGGGACAGCTTCCGAGAATCATTCTCCGCGAAATACTGCCATATTGACACCCCTGCAGCCGTAGTGTATCAGGCAATAAATCATCAACCGCGGAATGACAATACTACGAAATTAATATCCGAACAACTGGTAAAAATACGCGGGGTGTTCAAGGGACGTTCGGGAGAGGAATGTGGTCTAATCCTCGCGGCAGCAATAGCCGCAAGGTATGAGCCCGATGTCCGGAGATGGGCATATGTCCAAGAAAATATTACAGAGAACGAGTTATTGAAAGAGTTAAAGGCGGCCCACGCGACAAAAACACGATCAAACCAATCACGCGGACCAGAAAATCTTCAGGCTGATACACGATTGAAATATGAACAGCGTAGCCAAAATGATAATCGGACCCAAGCTGCAAAACGTCCATATACAAGCCCTTTCGAGGGAAATAATAAAAAATTCAAAACCAATCAGCCGATCGGTCAGTATGAACAACGACCAACGAATCCCGGACCATCAGGCCAGAAGCAGTACCAGTCAAAAAAATATTGCGCCACTTGTAAGAAGAATACGCACGAATGGCGCCACTGTTACAAGAATCCGAACCGGGTTCCTGCGGAGCGTCAACCCAAGGCGGACCATCCCGAGCGGAGGGTGAACGCATGCAGCGCCAATCCACAAGGACAGCTGACACATCAAGGTATTGTGTATCCATTTATTTTTGATTCTGGCTCAGAAGCCTCATTATTGTCGTGCAAATTGTTACCTCAATTTTCGGGGCAAAAATATAAAAATCCAACCTATTTGACGGGAATCGGCGAAAATAAAATAATTGTAGAAGAACAGATATCAGTCAATGTAATGATAAATAATATTGACGTCCCGATAGTATTTTTTATCGTACCTGAAGGTATTACAAAACATGATATTTTACTTGGGCTCGATGTTTTGAATGCAGGAATTAGTATAAAAGTATTAACTGATAGATACGAAATTGCAAAAGTAGATGATAATAAAAATTCAAAATTCAAATATTTAAAACGTAAAACGAATACTAAAACTTTAGCTAATAATTCTGAGCTCGAACGTATGACCGCCAGAGGCCCAGTAGGCCCGATAGAAAATGAAAGTCAAAACACCGAAAATAGGTCAATAGAAGCCGAAAGCGAAATTTGGCCTATTCCATGTAACATTCCGGAAATAGATTTAAGAGTAGACTCTATTTCAACAACAGAAGGTGTTTTATCACGATCAATACAAGGATCAATACCTGGTAACTCAAATTTAGAAAAGTTTAATCCTGACCTTGAAAATTTAGACACAGATTTAGAAATCGTAGAAGATCAAGATAGACTTAGATCGATTTTGAGGAAGTATTCTAATAATTTCACTAGAGGTTTACCTAGGCGACATGTAACTACCGCAGAGTTCAGTGTAAGATTACTTGATCCTAATAAAATAATATATAAACGCCCATATAGGCTGCATCCGCGCGATAGGGAATTGGTGCGCGAATATATTAAGGAAATGTTGGATGCAGGTATAATAGAAGAATCTAAAAGCGCTTATTCATCACCTATTTTATTAGTACCTAAGAAAAATGGTAAATTACGATTGTGTACGGATTTTCGTGAGGTAAATTCCTATACCTATCCTCTACGGTATCCTATTCCATTGATACATGAACAAATTTCTAGGTTAGCAGGCCAACATTACTTTACATCATTAGATTGCGCTTCTGGATTTTATGCCATCCCTGTGAAAGAAGATAGCCGCGAAATACTAGCGTTTTCAACGCCGGATGGGCATTATCAATATAAACGTATGCCTTTCGGGGTCCGTAATGCCCCTTGTTTTTACCAGCACGCAATCGTGAATGCGCTGGGAGAACTATCAAATTCTTTTTGTCTTGTTTACTTAGATGACTTATTACTGATAAGTTCAAATAAAGAAGATGCATTCACCCGTTTAGAAATGGTACTAGAGGCTTTATCAAAAGCAGGATTTTCTCTAAACCCTGACAAATGCAGTTTTATGAAGAAATCGACCAAATATCTTGGTTATTTAATACAGAACGGCGAAATACGTCCAAATAATGATAGAATTACAGCTATGGTAGATTTGCCCCCACCTAAGGATCGTACAGCTTTAAAATCATTTTTAGGATTATGTTCATATTTTCGAAATTTTATCCAAGGCTTTTCAACAATTTGTGCACCACTTTACGAATTAACTTCGATTAAATATCCTTTTGTCTGGACAGCTCAACATGAGGAAATTAGGCAAATTTTAATCACAAAATTAACTAGCGAACCTGTCTTAACAATTTTCGATCCAAAATACCCCATTGAAATTTGGACGGACGCTAGTACCATTGGATACGGTGCAATATTATTTAATGTCATTAATGGCCAGCATAAGGTAGTAGCATATTTCAGCAGACGTACCACTCCCGCAGAAGCGAAGTATCACAGCTATGAACTTGAAACCTTAAGCGCTGTGAAATCTTTTAAACATTTTGAATGTTACCTATTATATCATGATTTTACTTTAGTTACCGATTGCATGTCTTTTCAGGCGTCTTATATAAAACAAAATTTGATTACTAGAGTACATCGTTGGTGGGCTTACCTACAATCGTTTGTTTTTACAATCCGATACAGACCAGGTAGTAAAATGCAGACCGTCGATTTTCTGTCTAGATACCCGGTAGGTACACCCACCGAATTGAACGTATTCGAAACGCAGGTATGTGATTACCCACCTGCGCATACGTCAAACGATTATAAGGTGATAGAATCTAATCTTCCTAGAGTAACTGATACAGAACATAATAAATTACTTAATAAAGCAATACACTTAATAGAATTAACAGGTGATTGGCTCATAGCGGCACAAAATAAGGATAGCGACATACAATTTATAAAGGAGCAGTTGGAAAATGATCAAATAACACCAAATTTAGCCCAAACTTATAAAATTCACGAAGGTATTTTATTCCGTATATTTCAGTATAAGAAGAGAACTTGCGAAGCACCCATTGTACCTCGAGCCTTTCGATGGGTCGTTACTAACTCTGTACATGAGTCAATTTTACATTTGGGTTTACCAAAAACTATGGATAAAATTTTAGAAAAATTTTGGTTTCCCAATATGAATAAATTTGTCAGAACATTTATTGACAACTGTATAACTTGCAAGATCGCTAAGGGACCTTCCGGTAAACAGCGAATGGCACTATACCCCATACCAAAAAATGATGTGCCATTTGACACAGTGCACATCGATATCACAGGTCGTTTAACGGGACCGAATACTTCGCCCGAATATTATATAGTTCAAATTTGTAGCTTTACGAAATTTATCATGTTACACCATACGAAAACCCTCACTGCGAAAGCCGCTGTCAATGCTGTATCAGAGTTGGTACAACTGTTCGGGGCGCCAGGCCGCCTCGTATACGACCAAGGTACCAGCTTCACAGCCGAAGCATTTTTCGAATACTGTAGACACAACAATATACAAACTCATCCAATCGCGACCGGTGCGTGTAGAGCCAATGGTCAAGTAGAGCGTTATATGAGTTCAATCACTAATTTAATTACCGTAGCCCAATGTATCAAAAAACAATCGGTTAGGCTGTTGATGCCTCAGATTCAATTAATTTTAAATTCAACCACCAATAGAACAACTTCAATGTCCCCTATCGAATTATTGACGGGGAAGAAACCCTGTATTCCCGGTATGATTACGACTGCCGAACACATTTCACCTTCTAGCCGTTCAAACCTAACGACGATCAGAGCAGAAGCTAAAACTAACATAGAACGTTTAGCACATTACGAACTTCAACGTTTTATCGGAACCAAAGCCCCCGTCATACCTTTAAAAATCAATGATCTTTGTGTACGTCAAGTTGAACCGAGAACGTCTACCAAAACAAGCCCGAAATTTAAAGGCATGTACCGAGTAATTCAAATATTACCTCATGATAGATACCTACTCGAAAATCTGACGACAAAACGTCAGTTGAAATATTCACACGAACGGGTTCGTAAAATAACCCAAGATGTTGCATTATTACCACAATTATTAAACGAATCAGAATCTGAATCTGAATCAGAATCTACAAACTGACCATTATCAACATGTTTTGTTTTCCTCTTACACATTCTTTCCCCTTGAATCCCTGCGCCTACTCACTCAATCACCTTCGGCCTAGGTCGGGGTGGGATTGCAACCACTTTCGACCCTTCATCACATCGAGTTCCTGTACCTAGGATCCATGCTCTTGAACGCATACTTGCTCCATGTTTTCTTGGTGACCTCGGCCGACGTACAGGAATTTTTGGTGGTGATGGCCATTCCCTGGCATTTTTCTCGTATTTCTAGAGTACGGGGTGATGTCTATAGTTGGCCGTTGTTCCGAATTGACTTTTTGTGCGTCTGATCCTCACTATAAACTTGGCGTTGAATTCGATTCGATGCACATTCATTTCAATTCAATTCCTGAGACGGTGGCAATACCATAAGACTGTACCTTCGTGAACACTAATTCTCGTTGATGGTCTTTATGTGAAGCCTGCGAACTTGACTTGGCGTTGAATTCGATTCGATGCACCTTGATTACACTTGGCGTTGAATTCGATTCGATGCACCTTGATTACACTTGGCGTCGCTTGATTTAGACGTCCTTGATGTTTTTGAGCTCATTGATAAAATTACATCGCATTTTGAACTTGGCGTCAGATTCGATCCAGACGCAACCCTTGAGATTTTGTGATGTATGCGCATATTCATTCACATTTTAACTTGATTCCATAATATACAACCACCATTTCCAGATAGATCACGTACAATCTAAACTAGTGGGTTCCCACTTTTCTCTTTTCGGTCGGTACATCTCCTCGGTGCCCTTCCTTCTCTTCAGTGCCCGACTGCCCTTGCGTGTTACCGCGCTTCCAGGTATCTGCGGGCGACCCTTTTCCAACCCTTGACCTATTTTGAGCGACAGAAACTTTCCACGGCTTATTCGGGCCCCACTATCCTACACATTGACCTCACACCACTTTAGTCGTAGTTATTTTCACATATCTGGTCGATGTTTTCTTGCGACCCGACTCTATTCCGCACTTGTTTTGTACACTACTTGCACCTGCTCCCCACGTGATCAGAATGGCCGAATGGTTCAACTATTTTTCTTTTCGCTACCGACCGGTACTACGCAGTACCGCACCTGCTAGCACCTCTTTTCCCCATTTTACGATGTCACTAATATCTTCTATCTGTTTACAGGCAGGCTCATGACAAATGATCGTCCACAACCTTAACCGTTGTCGTCTTCCACTTCTTCAATGCATTTCTATTTTACTTATTTCCTGTCTCCTTCCTTCATTTACTTACTTACCCGATTTTTACTTGATGATTGAAATTATTGAACTACCTACATGAATTACGCTCAGCCCTAGGTCCGGCCGGGAGGTTTCTCCCTTCTGGGGATTCTTCTTTTGGGAGAGTTTTTCCCTTTTGCCGAAATCTCAGCCAATGCAGTCAGTTATGTAAGGGGTTGGGCATTAGGTTTTCTCTCCAGCAGGCCATCATGTAATTAGCTCGGACTCCCTAGGTAGGACTAGTGTAGCCGTTGTTAGGTTCTAGTCACCTCATAAATTTGCACTTTTTCTCAAACCTTGAAATCTTGACTTTTGCCATTTTACACTTTTGTACATTTTTATTCACGTGGGACCGTGAATCGTCAGTATGGCCGTGTCGGGAACCAGCTCTCGTACGGTGACGATACCTTTCCCTACTTTTTCCCTACGAACGACACACCTGCACAGGGGTTGGTTACCCTTTTTCCCCTCACATCCTTTTAAATGGGAGTCCTAGAGAAGAGCTGAGTCAGTCAAGTTGTAACCTCGATGAATATAGCTTCAGTTTCATTTACTTTAACAATCGCCTTATTTCTATACTCAACCCTCATCCCGAGTTATATATATATATATATATATTGTATACTCTATAGTATTTATTATATCCATGCGGGATAACCTGTGCGAGGTGTTAACCTACTGGGAAAAAGAAGAGGTAACGCTAGCATGTGATTATTCATTTTTGTAAAGACGTCGAGTACAGTATTATCAATTTATTTTCAAAGTATTAAAGAAGCATATCCTGTCTTCCGGAGTTCTCTTATTTTGGGAAAATCCCTACAATATATATACATATATAGAAACCACCCCGTGGGGTTTGTAAAAATGCCACTTTTTAAATCCCTTTAAAGAGACGGTACGGAATATAGATCATGTAGGGTCATGGATGAGAGGACGTACCAATTCATGGGGCTTCCAAAAAGCCGGAGCTTCCACAAAAAGGAAGAGGGGAACCATGGCAACTGGGAGTAATTGGGGTATTCCGGTAAGATGGTTTTTGAAATATTTTAGTTCAAGTAACTGTGAAAAGGACGTTGAGTGTGGGAGAAGGTGATAATTGTGTAATATAAGGAAGGAAATGCGAAATAAAGGTATCACATGTTGAAAAAGCCTTGTCTACGTCACGGCCCGGCTGTGTGTGTGTATGCATGCGTTAAAGAAGTACGGCATTACATCACCCGCAGGGATCTTGACGCTCAAGGTCTCCACTCATTTAGTCTAACTTAACTTAATCATTCAAAAGTGGTCAAATTACGTTAGAGGAAACTCCAGCTATTATATTATTTCTATCTCGATCTTTTTTATTCCGTTAATTTGTCCCTGTTACTCCGTGAATTTTTTAGAACTTGAGGCAGCACTTAATTATCCCTATATCACGCCCGCCTTTTTTTCAAACTCCCAATTTCTATTTGCTTCTCTAATTGAATGTTAACATTTTCTCAACAAACAGACCAGATTTTCGTTAACCATAACCCCAAGCAATAAGTAAGTAAGTAAGCAAGTAAGTAAGTAAATCAATCAATAGAGTTTATTATTCATACCTTTAATGGAGCAATCTATCAAGAGGAAATCCACGAATATTTTGATTGCATTAGCTCTTTCATAGTCGAAATACGGTTTTATGGTTTTTACTATAAGTGCAACTGCATTCTGGATTGTCATATTTAACAACTGTTTAGATTGGTGAAGAGATCCAACTGAAGGCGTAGAAGTTGTTTCCCATTTACGAATCTCCTGTTTATATGTCTGATACAGCAGATCTCCGAGTTTCATTACTTTTTTTCTGAAAATAAAACACAATGTATGCATACAAAAGTCTTGATAGGTTCATACAAAAATGTAGGATGGAAAGGAGAGGGTTAGTGTCATTGTCCATATTCCAGTCCAATCTAAATCCATAAACTAGAGATACCTGTTGTAATGTTAGAAGACACTACACACATTATAGCTATGAAGAGCCTCTCGACAAAAATATTGAGTTAGCTCCTCATGTTTGGACGATAATGTTTCTGGTATGGTCGCCTGACCTATTTTCGGTGCCTAGAGGCGGCAATCAACTTTTGCGAATCATTCTGGATATTATTCCTCACTGCTCTGCGCCCTTGTCATGTTCCTGATTCGACTGAGCTGTTATCCTTAACCTTTCGAGCCCGGCTCATAAAAAGGCGGGTGGTCGCGCCTGGCTGGCACAAATTTCCTCCTGGCCGGCTGATTTTTTCACCTGCCTGCCCATCCTACTCTATCATTCACAAATACATTAAACCCAGTGATTCTAATAAAATAACTTTTTCCTTTGCTTCATGTATGTTCTCTTGAAGGTTTGTCACATTTTACACCTTGATTTTATATTTCAATCAATTAAAAAAAAAAAATTGTAATAAACTTGTTTCGCATGCAACGTATCATCCTAATTTTTCCATTGGAATCTGTGTAATAACTTACTAACATAAATACCTTTAATTGTAGAATAAGTATTTGAGTTGCTCGAATATGTACTTATTTATACCATATTTGTAGAATTTTTGATTTATTCATTATCGAATGATCCCTCACAGCCAGTCGTAACTACCTAAAATGCGTAAGTAGGTAGGTAGTAGGTAGGATTTTTTATTTCGATCACATCACCTTATTCATGGTATAGAAACTGAGAACCTACCTACTACTCATCTTCATACGTTTCAAGTGAATCCGAATCCGAGCACCCCCATCTAGCCACAACTTATCCAGTACCTATGACAAAACGAACTTCCAACGACGCGACAAGTTGCATGTATACTAAACTGTGAATAATACTACCAATACTGATAAGGCCATTTATAAGCCTTAGTGAAGTCTGTGGGCTAAAAGGTGATACCAACGCTTACTAATGGATCACAATGAAACAAAGAAGGTGACTCAATACGAGCGCTGGACGAAATACTCGCCCGGAGGCCTCAGGGATTGTCAAGCGGCAGACGAAACTGGCCCAGAAGCCCTGACTGTGGATTCGCCTGAACGAGTATTTCGCCGGAAGAATCCAAGGGGATTTATATGTAGATGATCTTGCTCACATACAGCTAAGCTAAGATGCAAAAGATGCTGAACGCCCTCAACTACTATAGTAACTTTAAACTGCTTGGTACGCAACAATGGCAAGTCAGGTGTGATATGGTTACAGAGTGCTAGTCGCCCGAAGGTTTCTAGGTTCTACTGAGATGGTGATGAAAGTTTGGTAGTTAAATTTTATAAATCTCTGGGTGTTGAACTCGCCATTTCAGGCTTATTCTCAGGTAATGCTACCACAAGTGTGAAAAAAGGGAGATAGCAGTAGGGGAGACAGTATAGATAGTGAGATTTATACTAAGCAGTGACTAGGCTCTTGGATAAAGGTGTATGATGTAGCGATTCCATAAACTGCAGAAACATGGAGTCTGTTGCACTTTTGCACATTCCTGAACCGCTGTACTCGCTTTGGTTACATTAAGCGTGGTCTGTTGCATGTAAAAGGATCATATCAGGCTTGTGATTATAAATACGACATGTATGTATTTTCCGAGTACAGACACAATTTGGGCAGGCCAACTGGTGGAGATTTTTGAAAGGATTTGGGAGACAGAATTTCTGAACTCACAAGAACAGGTACCTATATATGGTAAAAACGACAACTGATCATTTTAATTGAGAATGTACTGATTAGTAGCATCTACTCATGGGCGGAGGAAGGAAACCTTGTACACCTTACATTGCTGGTATTTTCAGAGGTGTTGCAGGTTGGGTACCTGATTATCCCTTACGATTTTCGTTGCAATCAGAATGCACTAACAACTAAAAACTTGTGTCACCGATATTTCAACTTGAAGAAAATGCTCCGGGATCATGCAGGTTGGGTCCTTGAAGGTCCTCTCCTAACTCCATAACAATTGGACCAGTGTTCCTGCGCATGGCTCAAAATTAAATTCTATTAACGCCTACATCCCCCATATGTTCAACAAGTTAAGAAGGAATTTTCAAGGGCCATTCAATTACATGTTTAACGATTGGAGTAATGGTAGGTATGTGCATGGCTTTTGATTTTATTCAACTGATAAATGAAATTCGAGAGATATGACGTAGCTAGTGTCCTAACTCCTAAAAGGTCTCCTATGATTTTCAAATCAATTGGAACATTGGTACAACGCCCAACACCTAAAACCTCATAATCTAGTTCTATTCGACCAACTCAAATGGGTCAGGGGTAATATAGGTAGGGTCTCAGATTGTCCCTTATGAACTGCCAGATGGTCCAGTGATTGGAGCTATTATAAGCTCAGTGGCTTGAAATCCTACTCATGACTCAACTTCTTAAGGGGAGCTTATCCACTAACACAATACCTGAGGACTTCGAGGAGTGCTTTATCTATCGTAGGTACCGTGCTAGTTGAAATATTCAATTAATACTCCAGCTAATTATTATTTTAATCACAATAACAATATGAGGAAGCAATATTCCCCACCCACTTGTTAGACTTTTTGCAGAGAAACACCTAGCACATTGAAATGCAACTACCACTTAAATGCCATTATCAAACGTTTTCCAACATATTTTCAACGTTTTTGTGATGAAATGAATGTTGAATTATAGATCTCCAAAAAAAGATGCAGGGTCATGAGGTGGTTGCCAGATAATGAGGAGTAACCACGCATTATATATATATAAGATATATTAGGTGTTTCCAGAAATGACTTTTTAAAAAAAGTTATTTTATTCTTGCACACAAAGTAAAGATAGACAACATGAACCTAACGGTCTGAAGCGCAAACACCAACTGCCTTGCCGCGCAGGGCTGGCTCCTTATAAAACCTTTGGATGCTGATGTCAGCTGAAATGGTTATCTCGGCAGTCGCAAGCTGATGCACGTAAGGGAGCTGTACATAAGTACTCCCCCCCAAGATTGAATTTGGGGAAGACGCTATTTACAGTCGGTTAGCTAGGAAGAGTATTATGAAACATGATTAATAGTACAACAATGATAGTACAACAATTAATAGTACGATAAGTACAATACAATAAGATCGGACAATGTAAGTAGATACAGTGAGAACCCTATAGTGGAAATAATATAATACAACAAAATAATACAACAATACAACAGAATAGTACAACATAATAATACTACAGAGAATAACAGAACACTAGTAGCATAAAAGTGGTAGCTAGGCGTCAATTGGGCTTTATATTACTACTTCGTTTACTCATTACAGCGGATGGGCATCGTTCCTCTTTTATATTCGGCGTAAGCTGTGACTATATAAAATGTGATTGCAATGATTATCAGGTAAAGTACGACGGTCCAGATGCTTGGCGTTAGATACTGCAGAACTAATTGTTTGGTTGTGAGAACGGGAACTGAAGGGGACACAAGGTGTCTGAGGCTTTTTAGTTTTACTTCTGCTGAGGGTTTTCGGTTAGAATCCCAGGGCAATTTAACGAATTTCACAAGTGACGGGGTATTTACCGTTCGGGTCGACGGGGTAGTCAAAGTTTGGTTTCGATATTCAATCGTACTATTTCCTGGTGAGACCAGGAAGATGCCTTGGATTTTTCTGAATTCGATATTTCCGTTATTTATAATTTTTATTTTATCTTCATAAGGGAAAAGGAATATGTATCGCTTGGCTTCGTCAAGAAATTCTATGTGATTCTGTTGCATTGTAAGTTGGATTAGGTCGCAGTTTCCGTTTATTCCTTTCAAGAGAATATCTGATTCGCACCCGTGTTCGTTAGACAGTTGCAGGTTGTTGGGGCAAAAGTAATAGTTTTGACCAGGTTCGCAGGGGTCGTTTGAAAAGATCAGGTCGGAGTTTGTCTTCGATTTTAGAACATACTTGGTTGATGGGGATATGGTCGCGTAGACGTTTTCTACTAAGGTCGGTAAGGATTGAAGAAAGATTAAGTCGTGATCTTCGGGATATACTATGGGGACATCGAGGAAATAGACTATTTCCTCAGAGCTTATGAAGCATTTGACTTTGATATGGTTTTGAATTTCCCAGAGTGATTCTCCTTCGAAATCGGGTAAGCGGTTATTATAAAATGGAGCGAGATTTCTAAGGGTCGCTTGTAGGAGCTGAGGTTTTATAATGCTAGGGTGGAGTTTCCTCAATTTGCAAAACGTTATGGAATTTTCTATATCCTGGGTAATGTCCAAGATGAGTTGTAGTAACAACTGGTTATGCTCGAGGGCATTTTCGATTTGCTTCACGTGAGTAGTGAAAGAGCTTAGTTCCTTCAGGCTATTAATTTCGGAGACTAGGATGTCGTGGTTGTAATTAATATTGTCGATGGTGGAATTTAGATCGTTGATTAATTGGTTATTTATGGAATAGTGGTGGTTGATTTGTTGTGCAAATATTTCCTGGTTATTTTGGAGATGTTGAATAATTCGGTTGTACTTCTCCTCGTCGTTAGCGTCGAGGTTTCCAGTTACAAATTTTACAACAGAGCCTAATCCGTTAAGTAGACCTCGTTTTTGGCGACGGGGTAAAATAGATTCAAAAATTCGTTCCTCGGCTGACTTTAACATATGTTCAATTACTTGCGTCCGTGGGTGGATTATTTTCTGCACTTCCCTATCGGTTTCAGTGATTCTTAGGATTTCGTCGTAGTGAGCACGGATAGCGTTTATTTGGTCGAGGACTCCTTCCAACTTGTAATAGTGGGTTATGGTGTGGTAATAATGGATTCTTCTAGCGGGACCTAGACGTACGGGTAGTAGTCCTAGATTTAGCGTGACGTCTTCCATTTCCAGTCCGTCAGTGATCAGTAGTTGGCAGGCCGACACCAGTATCCTGAAATTGTTTAATGAGGTTAGGTGTGTCAGTCAGTCGTGTCACTCGTTGGGATTATTGTTACTCCAGAGTTTGGTTTAAAATTTCAACGCATATGTTGTGTCTTAGTGAGGGAATGTCGGGGATGTCAGTATCTATTGCCTCTTGTTTGGCGGTTTTGTTCGCAAATTGCATGACGAATACTCCGCATTCATGAGTTCCCGGTTGTTGAGGGATGTTTCGGTTTTGTTCTATTTTCCACGTTGAAAAATCTATGGCAGATCCCTTTTTGGCGTGGTGCTCATGCGAGAGGTAATTTCGAATGCTGGTGAGGCATTTGGAACCGTCTAGGTTGAGGGAGTCCAGATAGGTAATTTCTTTAATTTTGGGGCGGACCACGATCAGTCTCCAGTGGCTTAGGTCGAAAATTGGGATTAAGACTATGTCTTTGTCGAAAATATCAGTCTTTTTACTGTAGTTCTTGACTGCTTCGTAGCCTCGGTTAGCGAAAGAAACGTATAAAAAGGTATTGAAACAGAAGATAGAGGGGCCAATTTTAGTGTTATTTCTCTCTTGTATGAGTTCAAAATAGAAGTTTATAATGTTGTCGTTTACCCAATTTGAACCTTTAAGGCTGATTAAGTCTCCTCGGGTGATGTTGAGGTTAAACTTCTTGACAAGGACTTCCAGTTTGTTGGCACTTTCGTCCCAAGCATTGGTGACGTTAGGAGTGAACTTTTTGGGTCGTCTTACGTTGGAGAGGTGGATTTTGGCGACTGTGTTGTGATGCCTGGGTTCAATTTCGGCTATCTTTAGGTCTGAGTTAATTTTCACTATCGTCTCTTTGTTGCATAGGGGTTTAGTTTTGGATTGTTTTTGGACGGTGTTTACAAAAACTTCTTCCGGTATTGGTGGGAGTTCTTCCCTTTTTAAGTTTTGCTTATCCACGTTTTTCTGTTTGGCGGTCTCCAGTTGTTCTCGCGTTTGTGAGTATAGGTGTGACATGCGTTCTTTGTCTCTCAAGGTAGTTATTCACGAGCGTTTGGTCTGTGTGGAGGTCAAGTAGAGTGTTTTGACGGATGTGGCCGTAAAGGACTTCGAAAGGTGTGTATTTCCCGAGTGCGGAATGGATGGAATTGTTATACGCTAACAGTGCGTGAATTACTTTGGTACGGATACTCTCCTTTTTGTACTCTGTCCGCTCGCCTAGAAGGCGAATGTGTTCCAGCAGGGTTCCATGGAATCGTTCGACAATTCCCTGCGATTCTGGATGTTGGGAGGACACGTAGTGGAGGTTAATTCCGTGTAACAAGGCGAATTCTCTAATCACTGAGGATTGAAATTCCGGGGCATTGTCAAGGGAGATTGTTTTAGGAATGCCGTGATGTGTACAATGGTTTAGGAGGGCGTCCATTATGTCGAGTGAGTTTGAAGATTTTAGAGGATAGGCTTGCGCAAATTTAGAAAACTGGTCTACGACGGTCAAAAATTTTGTTTTATCAAAAGTAACTGTGTCAATAAAAAGGGTTTCTAAGGGTTTAGATGCTGTAGGGGTTACGTTATATTTTAGTCTGAGTGGGGCACGGTCGTACTTGGCACGTACGCACACTTCGCAGTTGTTGATGTACCTTTGTATGCACTGTCGCATATCGGGCCAGTAGTAAGTCCGTATGAGATGTTTGTGTGTTTCGTCGATACCGCGGTGGTTTGTCAGGCCTTCGTGGTATGTACGTATAATGTCCGTTTGTTGCTCTGTTTCAAATACGTCAGTGAGGAGGGATGTGTATTTAGCGAGGCTGAGTTGACTGTTGGTGAAAACTTTCATGAGGACGCGAGTGAACGTCTCGTAGAGGTCGTCTTCGAAGTAAATGCCGTATTTAATTTTAGGCATAAGGTTTTCCTTAATGAATTTGATTATGTCTTGTTCGGGTTGCGTCTTTGAAATTTGTACAGTGATCCTCTTTCGATTATCGAAAAGTTTTTTGATGCTGACTGGATTTGCGACGGGAAGGTTGGCTGATTTGACGATAATTTGATGTCTAAGTTTATTTACCGGACTATCTCTTATAGGTATGGTTGTTGACGTGTTACCTATTGCATTCGAGTGAATAGTTTGATCTTGGTCGGAACCACTTTCGGAAGGATTGACTGCCACTGAATTTGAACCTAAGAGAGGGAGCCGATTGACTATTTCTATTTCGTCGGAAGTGAGTTCTGAAAAGAAATCTTCCACGGCGAAGTCGGGGTCATCAGGACAGGACCTTTCGTCTTCGGAAAGGTTTAATAGTTCTATCCTGGACAGGGCGTCTGCGTTGGAGTTCGCTGAGCCTTTCTTGTATAGGATTTCAAAGTCGTAGGCTGCTAGACGGGTTTTCCATTTAAATAATTTTGAGCTAGGTTCCTTGATGGAGTGAAGCCATTGCAGTGGTTGGTGGTCACTAAACACTTTGAATCGCCGTCCGAATAGGTAAGGTCGAAAATGATGGATTCCCCAAACTACGGCTAGTAGTTCGCGTTCTATTGTGGACAGTCGTCTCTCTGTGTCATTTAGTGTACGGCTAGCGTACGCAATAGGTAGGTCTTGTCCGTCGGTTACTTGGGATAGTACGGCTCCGATAGCTACGTTAGAGGCATCGGTGGTTAGTCGGAATTCTTTGTTGAAGTCAGGGTATTTGAGTATAGGTTCGTTAGTCAGTAGTTGCTTGCATCGTTCGAAACAGGCAATGTAGTCAGGGTCTGTAATGTCAATCTTGTAACCTTTTTTCAGGCAGCGCGTCATTGGTTTGGTGATTCCCGCAAAGTCGGAAATGAATCTACGGTAATAGCCCAATAGTCCAAGGAAGGATTTGATCTGGGTGCACGTTTTAGGAATAGGAAATTTGAGGATGCAATCGATTTTTTCTGGGTTGGGCTTAACGCCTTGGTCAGTAATCATGTGCCCAAGGTACGCAACTTCCTTTCTAAAGAAATCGCATTTAGCCAGTTGGACCTTCAGATTGGCGTTCCTGAGGCGCTTGAAGACTTCGTGGAGGTGTCTAATATGCTCCTCGAGGGACACACTAAACACAATCACGTCGTCCATATAAACGCACGAGTAATGGCCAGCGGAACGCATGACGTTGTCCATTAATCTCTGAAAGGTACTGGGGGCATTGCGGAGTCCAAACGGCATGCGTTTGAACTCTAAATGATATGAAGGCGTGCTGAAGGCTGTTTTAGTTTGGGAGCTTTCTTCCATGGGTATCTGGTGGAAACCCGCTCGGAGGTCGATTACGGAAAAGTACTGGCTTCTGCCTAATTTATCCAAGAGTTCAGATATTTGAGGCAGTGGGTATTTGTCGGGGATAGTGACTTCGTTTAGCGCGCGGTAGTCTACGACTAAACGACAACGAGGTGGAGCGTCAGGTGGGCTTCCTGGGATTGGTTTTTTGGGTACGAGGAAGATTGGAGCGTTGTAAGGGCTGGTGGAATGAGTCACGATTCCTTGGTCTAACATTTCTTGGACTTGACGGTCAACTTCCTTGCGATAGACCTCGGGAAATCGGTAGTTCCTGGTGTAAATGGGCATTTCGTGTTGGGTTAGGATGCGGTGTTGAATTGCGGTTGTGTAAGTTAGTGGCTGGTGTTCGTAACTGAAAATGTCGGGGAATTTTTTTACCAGGTTGGAGACGGCACTCTTTTCGGCTTCGTTCATGTGGTTGATTTTGAGATCTTGAAGGTTAAATTTGAAAGTTTCGTCCCAGAAATGATGTAAGTCTTGCGTGACGTCCGTGTGTTTTGCCGGTGGGATTGCTTCTACTTTGAAAGGGGCAATTTGAGAGAATTTAGCAATTTTTTGTTCGGGGTTGGAAATGGTTACGGTTGTCTCGAAATTTTCGACCTTGACGAGGCTTTCGGGAATTTCCATTTTGCCGATTTTGGTGTAGGGTACTAATGCTTCTCCCTTTTCGACGTTAACCCGAACTTTGATCTTTTGGATCGTTCGTGCGTCTATTAAGTGGAGGTCGGCACATTCGGACCCGAGATATTGCAATTTTATTGCCCCGTGTCGGGTTGTGATTAAGTTTTTTACGAAGTCGAGGGAACAGGATAATTTTTTTATTATGTCTAGGCCAATCAGGCAGTCAAATTTGGAGTGGAAGTCAAAGATCCTGAACTGGTGATTCAGATGTTTTCGCCCGAACAAGGGTCCAAGGGGTACCATGGTCGTGAAGCGACCGTCTGTACACCCGTGTGCAGTTCTGACAGTAAAGGGGTTCGATCTGATTTTATCTGGGAAGAAATGTTCTGCAATGGAAGAGTTAATATAAGATTTTGTGGAGCCGGTGTCAATTAGGAAGCGGAGCTTGGATTGGGGACAGGTAATGTAGGGTAGTTCGAGGATCGTTTTCTTCTCTAGGTTCATTAGGACGTATTCGGGGATTTGAGGCTTGTCTCCTCTAAAAAACAAGGTTCCTCTTGATTTTCCAAGTTTGGTTCGTCGGAAAGGTTTTCTTCCTGAACGTCCTCTCCTTGGGGATACTCTTCATTCTGATGGTAGTTTTGGGGATCATTGGGATTTTCGTAATAGACATAGGAGCCTTGCGCTCCTTCTTCCGACATTTGATGGTAGTTGGGGGACGTTTGCCAGCTCATGCGCGACTGATTGCCTGGGTTCCTCTGGAGGTTTTGGTTCGGATGGAGATTCGAACGCCAGGGTTGCCAGGGTTGTTGATTTTGGGGCCGCTGTACGAAATTTCCAGAAGGGGGTTTTGTCCCTGTTGGTTGTCCCGCGTTACTAGGTTGGTTTGCTCTCATTTGGGGGTTATTTGAATTTGGCCTTGGGTTCCCACCGAAATTTGTTGGTCTGGGGCTTGGAGATGCATAGTTTTGAGGTTTGGGGTTTCGGTTGAAATTGTTATTATTGTTCATCGGTCGTGGGCCTGGCTGGAAGGTTGGTCTGGGGAGGTTTGGAGGTATGTTAGGTCCTATTTTTCTGGTACCCGTCGACAACATTTGGTAGTCATTGGTCATCAGTCCAACGGCCTGACTTAGTGTCTCGGGGTTCCTGGCTCTTAAGCTGGCTCCCAGGGGTTCTTTTAGATGCATCAGAAACACTCTTAGCGCCAGCTTTTGGAAATGGTTTATGAGGACATTCGCGTCGCGTTCTTCCTCGTGCGTCCTAGTATAGGCTATGAGGAGTCTCAAATGTTTTTGTACCCTATCGTGGAATTTGAAGGGGTCTTCCTGATCTTGTTGTCTGAAATGAGCCAGATGTAGGGTTAACGTAGGACCGTCTCTTTTGTCCTCGAATCCTCCTATAATCGCGTCCCTTATTTCTTTATACGTGGAGCAGTCGCTAGCTGCGATGAGCTCCGCGGCGGGGGATATGATTTTAGATTTTATGGCAGAGATCAGGGCAAAATTGTGAAAGGACCCAGGGGCTGTCTCGTCAAAAAATTGGTCGTATAATTTCTGAGTTATTTCTAAAAATGGTTTGACTGCTTCAAGTCTGCCATCAAATAAGGGGATCATATCGACATAGTGCTTGGAAAGAGTGGCGCGGTTACCCTCTGGTATAACTTGGTTTACCATTAAAGATTTTACCAACCCTGTTAGTTCCGCGATCTGATTTTGCTGTTGGCCAATTATCCTTTCGGCGGTCCATTGTTCCGCGTGGGCGTTGGAGGAGCTTGTTTGTTGGGGGTCTTCCATTTGGTTCTCAGAGATGGTAGTTAGAGGAGATTGAAATTTAGGAAATACCCTAGCGTGAAGGTATTTCTTATATAGTTTTGGAATTTTGGCGAATTAATTCGCGGCTTTGTAAAGGATGTGAATAGCGGCTGAAACAAATTCAATCTGACGCTTTGCTGTACAGGGGAAGAGAAATGGGTTAGCTTATAACTAACATAAAGAGTAAACAAGATAATGATATTTTGAAATATTAGTTGCTAAGACTTAAGGATAGTGAAGGTCGACGGAGTTCTCGACGGAGGAAGATTAGGTCGGGTGAGTATCGTGTGGGCGAAAGAGTCGCGGGCTGAGCAAGCTCGGGTGAGCGAGAAGATAAGATGCGGATGAAGAGCGGCGTATTTAAATGTTCGCCTTTAAATAGCTCCCAAGTGCGAGTCGTTGGAGGAGATGATTATTCCGATTTTTAAATGAAGAAATTTTTCTTGAAGTTTCTCCCAAGTGCGCGTCGTTGAAGGAGATTGAATGATTTTAATTCGTTTTTGATTGTTAGGTTTCTCCCAAGTGCGAGTCGTTGGAGGAGTTTGATCAAGCGGCGCCCCAAGTGCGAGTCGTTGCAGGGCGTTGGGTTAATAATTTTGGTAGTCCCAAGTGCGTGTCGTTGTAAGACTCCGGTTACGAAATTATTAAAGCTTAAATTTAACTCACAGAAGAACGGCGTAGATCATTCTCAGTCGAAGATCTCTGGAGGCGGCTTCTGTGAGGAGTGGTGTTTCGCTTGACCGTTGGGTGGTTCGTCTCGAGCCAATTCGTCGATGTTCTCTCGAAGAATTCCGCTGAGTTGTCCGGAACGACTGCGCCAGATATATTAGGTGTTTCCAGAAATGACTTTTTAAAAAAAGTTATTTTATTCTTGCACACAAAGTAAAGATAGACAACATGAACCTAACGGTCTGAAGCGCAAACACCAACTGCCTTGCCGCGCAGGGCTGGCTCCTTATAAAACCTTTGGATGCTGATGTCAGCTGAAATGGTTATCTCGGCAGTCGCAAGCTGATGCACGTAAGGGAGCTGTACATAAGTTATATATATATATATAATAACTCACGGACACACTGTTGCGTTTTTAAAAAACAATTTACTTCACAATGAACAACTGAATGTGACACAACGGAGCTCGGGAACAGAAAAGAGAGCCGTCTTTGGGTAGCGGTCATATTTGTGCGGGAGGTGAAACAGTCGAGAGAGGGCAATTCTACTTACTATCTAAAATAATGTCTTCCTCGAATGAATGAGCAACAGAGAGCCAGATAGGTAGATTTGGCAGATGTCCGCAGAGCCTTCGGTTGGCGATCTCCCGCAGGAAGTGGGATGAATGCAGTCCGTCGTTCTTGTGGTATTTGCCTGGCGGTTGACTGTGGTAACGCCTCTCGCCGTAGAATGAAGCATGGGGATGAGTCACTGTGCACTTAGGTCATACTGTGCTGAGTTTGGTGGCTGAGCCATGAACTGCAGCAGACAACTCACAGGCTGTGTTATTATGGGTGGAATTGGTTTCTTGCATTTTAGTCTTTTGTATGCACAACCGAGCACAAGTATGGGCAGCGTAAGGGTTAACAGAACATACAACGGGCTTATGAGAGTATGAACGTAATCGTAGTCCACAAAGATGTCATTTGCAGTTAGAGAAGGCCATTGTTCGTCAAATTGAGGAATATTAGAGAATTCTTTTAAGTCTAATTCCATACGATAAACACTGAGGGTTGAAATCTCGTCAAGGGGTATTAAAGGTATCCTACATTTTCGTTGAATTGAACTAACTGGGATATTGTTTAATAGGATTTCATCTGTTGATGGTTCAACTATCCATGTGCCATTAATACGGGTCAGAGTGATACCCTCTGGTTTCTTGTCTTCAAGCACAGCTTCATGAGAGGCTGTTATAATTATATGACCTGATTCTGGCACTGAGGTGTGAAAGGGGTCATTAATTTGAATTTTAGTAAATTGGCATCCTGATAAGAGTGTTATGTTTGATTATATTCTGAGAACAGTTGGACGTCTCTTTACATAGTAGTTCATTGTTGCAATAATATTGGTTATTTGTAGTTTTGTAGCATAGTTTGTTAGTTGAATAATGCATAACTATTATCAGCTAGAATGAATTTGTTCTTAGGTATAATGCTTAGAGTTACATAGTCTGTGCCCTTTATGATGGGTACAGGTTGCAATAAATACAGCTGAAGACCAGTGTCTACAAAGACTGGTATCCTTATTATATAAAATATTAGGTTGTTATTCACGGAGCAAACTATTTTCGAATTTAGTTCGTATTCGATAGTACTATTAAACATTTTTAATTTGCTTCCATGGTTTTCTTTTGCGATTTTCATCAGTTCTGATTCAAATGTTTGAAGTAGAACGATACTCGGGTGAGTTAATCCAAGTTTGCAGAAGGCTAATGAGGTTTATATTTGGCAAATCGTATTTGTCATCTATGGTTTTTTGGTTCAGAAGACGGTAATCAATGACAAGCCTGAATTTCTTCTTTCCCGATGCGTCGTCTTTTTTTGGGACTATCCACAAAGTGGGGTTATAGGGGGAATTAGATGGTTGGATGATACAGTTTTCAATCATTTTCTTGATTTGATCTTGGAATTCCGTCTTGTATATTTCCGGATATCTATATGATTTGGAGTATACGAGGATTTCATCTGTTGTTCGAATAGTGTGTTCTGCAAATGTGGTGGTGGTTAGGGAAAAATAGAAAAATAGAAAATCGAGCAAAGGTCCCTCCTAGACAATCGTTCAGTGAATCGGAATCACTTATGATAATACAAAATGTTACCCATCTACTAGTCGTACCAACCGGGCAAAGTTGCCGAATAGGCCTTTTTCGCCTATTGTAGACGAAATTCGATGAATACGACCCATTACGATTGAAAAATAGAAAATCGAGCAAAGGTCCCTCCAAGACAATCGTTCACTGAATTGGAATCGGTCATGAGAATCAAAAATGTCACCTATCCACTGGTCTTAACAACCGGGCAAAGTTGCTGCATAGGGCGTTTTCGCCGATTTTAGACGAAATTCGATGAATACAGCCCATTACGATTGAAAAATCAAAAATCGAGCACAGGTCCCACCTAGACAATCGTTCAGTGATGCGGAATCACTTATGATAATACAAAATGTTACCCATCTACTAGTCGTACCAACCGGGCAAAGTTGCCGCATAGGGCTCTTTTTGCTCATTTTAGACGAAATTCGATGAATACGACACATTACGATTGCAAAATCGAAAATCGAGCAAAGGTCCCTCCTAGACAATCGTTCACTGAATTGGAATCGGTTATGAGAATCAAAAATTTCACCTATCTACTGGCCGTAACAACCGGGCAAAGTTGCCGCATAGGTCGTTTTTCGCCTATTTTAGACGTAATTCGATGGATACGACCCATTACGATTGAAAAATCGAAAATCGAGCAAAGGTCCCTCCTAGACAATCGTTCACTGAATAGGAATCGGTTATGAGAATCCAAAATTTCTCCCATCTGCTAGTCGTACCAACCGGGCAAAGTTGCCGAATTGGGCTTTTTTCGCCTATTTTAGACGAAATTCGATGAATACGACCCATTACGATTGAAAAATCGAAAATCGAGCAAAGGTCCCTCCTAGACAATCGTTCACTGAATTGGAATCGGTCATGAGAATCAAAAATTTCACCTATCTACTGGTCGTACCAACCGGGCAAAGTTGCCGAATAGGGCTTTTTTGTGTGCATATTTTAGACGAAATTCGATGAATATGACCCATTACGATTGAAAAATAGAAAATCGAGCAAAGGTCCCTCCTAGACAATCGTTCACTGAATTGGAATCGGTTATGAGAATCAAAAATTTCACCTATGTACTGGTTTTAACAACCGGGCAAAGTTGCCAAATAGGGCTTTTTTCGCCTATTTTATACGATAATATTCGATGAATACGACCCATTACGATTGCAAAATCGAAAATCGAGCAAAGGTCCCTCCTAGATAATCCTTCAGTGAATCGGAATCACTTATGATAATACAAAATGTTACCCATCTACTAGTCGTACCAACCGGGCAAAGTTGCTGAATAGGCCTTTTTCACCTATTGTAGACGAAATTCGATGAATACGACCCATTACGATTGAAAAATCGAAAATCGAGCAAAGGTCCCTCCTAGACAATCGTTCACTGAATTGGAATCGGTCATGAGAATCAAAAATTTCACCTATCTACTAGTCGTACCAACCGAGCAAAGTTGCCGCATAGGGCGTTTTTCGCCTATTTTAGACGAAATTCGATGAATACGAACCATTACGATTGAAAAATCGAAAATCGAGCAAAGGTCCCTTCTAGAGAATCGTTCAGTGAATCGGAATCGCTCAAATTCAAATCAAAAATTTCACCCATCTACTAGTTGTACCAACCGGGCAAAGTTGCCGAAAAGGAGTTTTTCCGTCTATTTCTGACGTAATTCGAAGTACACGTCCCATTTCAATTAAAATCGAATTTCGAGTGAAGTTCCCGTCTAGAGAATTGTATTCTCTATCGGAATCGGCAATTAAAAGTTTCAATATTCCTTTCATAACTCCACACCAACTGAGCGAATTTGTGGAAATGTACGTTTTTAATATTCTGACGAAATTCTAATTATATTGCCTATTTTATTTTAAATATCGAAAACCGAGCGAAGGTCCCTTCTAGAGAATCATTTTCTTAATTGGAATCATTTATACAATTACCATATATCTCTAATTTTATACCGGTTTCAACTGGGCAAAGTTTCAAAATTTCATGAAATTTTTTGATAAAATTTCAAAATTTCAAAACAAGTCCCTCCTAGCATTTTCTGTGTTGATTGGATCCCCACCGAAAGAATTTCAAAATTACCAAATTACAAGGCGTAGCAGAAGGGCAAAGTTTCGATTGTGAATATGCATACAACTTCAGGGCAGTCTGAATTTAGGGTTCTGATTTTAAGGGTTTGTTAGGTGGTAGCAGTATTGATGGCGATGCATTCCGCATATTGATTATGGACATTCACAATGCAATTTGGGATCTCAAAAGGGTCAATTTTTCTGTGATTTATGATTGCCGTCCCATTTTGGATATTAGAGAGGTGCAGTTGAACCTGTTTGCCAGTATGTTGTACTCTCTGACATTTGGTTTTTGGGGAATTTTGTAAAATTGCAAGGGAATTTCTTCGTCTTGGATATTAATGGTGTTGTTTTTTAACTGTAAAGTGGCCTCTAACAATTGAAGATTGTCGAGTCCAAGCAGTAAATAGAATTTTTCACGGAAATCAAATACCTACATAAAATTTACATTTAACATGCGTGTTAGTCTTATGATTAAACATGCTATTGGGTAAGTTTATGCTATTTGTTCCAGAGGTATGCCCATGTGATGTAGTCACTAGGAATTTATCGTTCTTTAATAATTTTTTAATTTTCTTGTGTGCTATTTTCGTTGTAACAAAACTATTGGAACTGCCTGTATCGATTAAAACCTTTAATTTATTGTTTGTTGTGATGAACAGTAAGGTTGCAGATGTTCCTTCGAGGTGCATCAGGTTGAATCTGGATCTTCCTTGATTTCTTCTAAAAAATATTGTTCTCCTGTTCTTCTGTTTCTTCAATCGGGGTTTCTTCCTCTTGTTGTGATAATTCGTGGTTTAGAGTTGCCTGGTAACTCAAAGTGTCTTTGGTCCGCAAGTGGTAAGGGATGAACGGTGTGTCTTGCTTAGGTTACGTTGTTTTAGGAGGGTTTTGCGAAGGGTAATTTGGTTTTTTGGGTGGTCCCATTTGGTTGGGCTGGGGTTTGGAGTACTGAGGTGATTGGGTTTTTTTCTGTTGTTGGAAGGGTTTTGGTTGATAGGGAGGCTTCGATCCGGACGTTGAAGGTCCCTGCGTTTGGGGTTTCTATTCCAAATACCTTTTCCTTAGTGCGAGGAATTGATATTTGTTCGTTAAGATGTGTATAGCATCGTTAAGGTCCTTGGATCCTTTCGTTATGAGGAGCTGTCCGATGTCCTCATGGAGGCCCATGAGTAAGCCGCGAAGTGCGTTCCGTTCCATCAATCTCATGGTATTGTGGGTATAATCTTCTGATGAATTCCTCAGTTTAGATATTAAGCTGGGGACACACATAGCTTTTATTTTCCACGCGGACGGACTTCCAAGAACAACGCGAGCAGAGAAAAATCCGTCGCACACACGCGACTAGGTGACACACAACAGCGGTTTTATCCTGCCGTCGCTCGTAGCTGGGAAGTGGAGGGGATGAAGGTGGGCTATTGACCTATCAAACTTCAGCGTGAAATTCCGCGCGGTTTTTTCCGTCGTCCGACGGGAATCCGGCGTGGAGCGGGCGTGTTAAAAACCTGTCAAAGGGCGAAAAATCCGCTCTGCTCCGCTACACGCCGATGTGTGTTCCGTTCCATTTGACTGCACAGATGTCAGGTTCCGCGCGTGAGGCGGGTGGAGTTCTTGGAAGGACGCCCGCGTCGGAATCGCGATGTGTGTCCCTAGCCTTAGCAAGGTGAAAAGTTCGAGCACTCGGGCATGAAACTCAAAAGGTGTTTCATTTTGCCCTTGTCGGAGTCTACCAAATTCTAGGATGAGGTGCTCATCATCCCTTTTGTCGATGAAGTTAGCGAGTAGGGCTGTTTTAATTTCGGCCCAGTTAGCTTTGCCTTTGATTTTTGCCAGTATATTGTTAAGTATAACTTTATTTTGGTAACACACTAGATCGTCTTCGTCATAGAAGTGTCCTATGAGCTCATCACTTCGTTCGATGAATTGCAAGAGCAATTTGGGCTCTCCACTGAATTCAGGCATCCCGCTTAGGGCGTACCGGAATTGGAGGCCTTACAGCAGCGATCAGTTCTTGTAACTGTGCTGGGGTTAATGTGAGGTATTGTGGCTGATGAGCCATGTTTTCGGGCGTTGATATTACAAGAGAGCTACTTGGGTTATCCGTGAAGGGGCCGTCACTACGAGGGTCATTAGGTGTGAGAAGATCTACCAATAGGTAACGTCTATTACTTACAGGAGAGTAAGGGCGATCATAGTGCCTCGCAGATTGAGACGGTCTCTTTGTTGACGGATGGAGCTCCTTGGCTGCTTTTCTGTTGACTCTGCCGGCCGTTTTGAACGCGTGCGTAGCCGTTTTTTAATTCCGGAGTTTTCCGAACGCGTCGTTAATTATTAAAATAATCCGACAGCAATTATCGTCGACAGCGTCCAACCGACTGCACCAAAAATAACTCGCTGACACACTGTTGCGTTTTTAAAAAACAATTTATTTCACAATGAACAACTGAATGTGACACGACGGAGCTCGGGAACAGAAAAGAGAGCCGTCTTTGGTTAGCGGTCATATTTATACGGGAGGTGAAACAGTCGAGAGAGGACAATTCTGCTTACTATCTAAAATGATGTCTTCCTCGAATGAATGAGCAACGGAGAGCCAGATAGGTAGATTCTGCTGATGTCCGCAGAGCCTTCGGTCGGCGATCTCCCGTAGGAAGTGGGATGAATGCAGTCCTTTGTTCTTGTGGTATTTGCGCGGCGGATAACTGTGGTAACTTATATATATATAATATCTATTTGTATCTATTCATATTTATATTTTTTCGTTGAAACCTCAGGTAGAGATGAGTTAGTAGGTACCTATTTTGGCTTTGTGCCAGACATTCGTAGTTATTTTATTAACAATTCATAAAGATTTGATGATGCTGCCTGGCAGCACAGGTAGATACCTAGCAGATAAAACAATGACTCGATTGAGGCCATGTAGTCATGTATCCACTATACTGGTTATTAACAAAGACCATCACTTCTGGAGCGTTGATATTCACAAGGTTAAAATAGATAAAAATGCTGAGTGAAGAAGAAGTCGTTAAACCATGTGACGCCACTGCAGGTAAGTTCATAATTTTGGAAACCTAGTAAATAGAAGTTACTAGTTGTACCCTGCATGCGCTGCAATGCCAACCAAAGAAATCATTTGTTCTCACCCAGCTGTCCTACAGAAGCTTCATTCCAAATTTGAGCCTTGTAGGTTGAAAACGAAATTGCTCTCACAGCTCACTCAGCTGATCAGGGTGGGGACCCTAATTGTCATTCTTACCCAGCAGTTCCACAGAGGCTCCATTTAAATTCCCTGAATACCCTTCGACAGCCTGTTTTTAGAGAAGTTTTCTCGCCGAGATTCGCGGGATATTCACCCAAATCATGAATTTGGGGTGCATCTTGCCGGCTATTCCGATCGTCCTTTTCGGATGTCTCACCCAAATCGCGAATTTGGGGTGCACCTCACCCGTGATATCGATCGTGGATCAGTACATGGTGTTTCGGTAGACAATTCGGACCTTGACGACGCTTTGGGTGATGAAGGGGCAGATATTCAGCCCCAAACACCCACGTCGGCTAGCGATCCCACTCGGAATCCGCCCGTGGCTTCAAGATCCTCGTATTTTGCAGGGTTTACCCCACCTGCAGGAGACGCGGGCCCGAATCAAGACCCTGACGCCGGTTTGGATCCCCAAGTACTTATGGCCCTGGGCGATAACCCCACCATACCTCCACAACTTCATCCAAGCATTGTGGATTGATGGGAACACCATTTGCGGAATGGTGTCCTGTCAGATGTCTTTAATGTCATTCGGGCTGCTATCCAGAGATAGCAGCGTCAGTCGGGGCGAGTCACAAGTCTGTGGACACCCATTATGTCAGTGTTCAATAACAATGCACCACTGCCATTTCGGCCTTAGGAATGGACCTCTCATCCATTGTGCAAACAGACGGTGAAGTCACTCCCATAATGGGGGACAGTTACATTAACATGTTTGATGTGAGGCGGGCAATGACTGCTTTGTTTTATGACATCAATCACACTAGGAGGCGCCACTTGTTGGTGGTTTTTCCCAAACCCTCGAGAGGATCTCCAAATATGTTCCTCCTTCGGAGTGGCTCTTTGGGGACAACCTCATAGCTCGGTACAAGGAATTTCAGGGTATGACCTCCAGTGCTAAGGGCCTGGTCTTCTTGAGAAAACCGCCTCCTGCACCAACCTGCCCTCAGAAGAAGATTATTTCAAGATTTCAGAAGATTATTTTACTGTAGGGAGAACTGTCATGCTAACCTATATTTTTTCATGGTTGAAGGGGGTTGAAATACCTCTTCAAAAGGCGCTGACCCCAAACCCAAAATTACGATCGCATCCTTCGGATGGGGCGTATACTAACCAGCTGTCCATAATCATGGACATGATGGTGAATGGGGGAATTGTACAAAAATGCGCTCCTCACCTGAGTCAAGTGGAGATCTTCAGCAGAGAATATATTAAATTTACACCATCTAAATTAAATTATAGATGCTCCCCATTTCAAATTAGAGGATCCAATTATACAATTTTACAGGAACCAATGTCAACCAAAATCTGTTTTTCACTGGCTTCAAACTTCGGTCCGCATTTTCGTTTTTGCTCCATGATGGTTTCCCCATTTTGACAGTCAACAAACTTTCTTTTATAAATAAACGTAACACTACAATCAACAATATAAACAACAAACCAAACGCCAAAAAGCAAATGAGCACAAGTCTCCATGATACCGGTAAATCGATGTTTTATGAAAACAATGTTTTATTATAAACATTATAACCGTTGATTGAAACCCGCTAGTACTTAACCAACGCTTCGAATCTCCGATTTTATAATACAATGATCTACTTTAACCATGGTTAGGAAGTATTCGTGAAACCCGCCCTTAGAAAAAAACTACCCATAAGATGATATAGCATGGTTATGATTAAATGTGTCTATACCTCTATAGACGAAGGGGTGGCTCTGTCCCAGGCTTTCCCCTTCAAGGTCCTTAGTGGCTGAGACTTTTTAGAAACTATAGGTAATCAGAGGACGTGGGTCAAGTCCTACCTGAGGTTTATAATATTTTTCTGAAACCTATTTTCCTGATTTCTACGTATTCATTTGCCAAACCTAAATGGCGATTATTTGTATTTAGGGTGTAGTAATTGATGCTCCACTGATTTTTGATTTATCTGTAATAGCGATTACCTAAGAATCACTACACTGGCTAGGGCGCATACCGGTACTGAGCGAGTTACGAAATTCATAATGAACTCCAAATCCCAACAATAAATGAAGCCATCAAGACTCAAGCAATAGCCCATCACCGGAGGCTTTAAGGTCATATCAACAAAGAGGCTGTCCGGTTACTCGATGATGACGATCTACTCAGGCGTCTGAAAAGATGAAAACCTCATGATCTGTGGCAATAGTGAGTGAGTGTTTCCGTAATGACCTGTTCAGTGAGTGCTGTGCTCTCAGTGTACCTTAGCACATCAAACTTTACTACAGTCGCTACAACAAAAACAGATTGTTATGTACTCTCCTTACTAAAAAAAAAAAAAAAAAAAAATTTGGTTGTCTCAAACTGTTAGTTGTTAATTGAAACACTCAAGATACCATTAGCAGGATGATTTGGTCTAATGGTTAGATTTAACCATTAGAGATGGACATATCTCGACGAACTGAATCCAACTATAGCAAAAACTCGACATCAGAAATGTTGCCTGGTTTTTGCATAAAGCTGCTCAATTTATTTCCATTAATGCAGATGATTGGATTCAAGTTTTTATTTTGTAATTTTTTTCATGTTTATTAGGAATGTTTTTAAGGGACCTGCTAGAGGAACAATTAGTAAATAAATAGGTACAATCCCAATACATCTACAAAAACAAAGAAACTCTATGTTTCTAAGCCTAGTGACTTTCTAAGCCTAGCTATTCTCGAATCGATTTCTGTTCCGGTGAAGATGACGCCATCTTCACAGTTTTGATGGAAGCCTAATTGATATCCCTTCTTAACTGGTGATAATATCGCTGGCCTAGGATGAGGACTCTCGAGGGTCCACTGTCACATTCTGTCACATGGTAGCTGAGCATGGTTTGGTAGTATGCGCTGAGTAATTCACCATACTCCATCCACTTATTGCGGGCTTTCCAGAAGGATAAGCCCAAAGGTTTCCAGAAGGATTCCTTTACACACATCCTTTCCCTTTGATAAATCATACATCTATTGGCTTCCTACCCCCTTCCCCCCTTTAGAGTGTCAATATAATTAAAATATATTAAGCTCATTTGACGGCGAGTAATGCCGTGTCCATTTACAAGTCCCAATAGTTGTTCTACCCTAACAATGGAGGTTTATCACCCAGATGAGCACAATTCACTGGAAAACAACCTCTGATAACATCTTTTCTCTTTCAATACTCGGAGCTTTGTTCTCCATCAGTAAATATTATTGAGGTAGTACCATTACTATGGAGGTTAGTTACCTTGAAGTTGTTCAGATGTCCTTTCCTGAACCAGAACTTCATACGAGTTTTCAAACCCTTTTTCCCTTTCATACTTCTCCTACCCAGAAGTATGTCATGTGGGGAGGAGTGTGACAGAGTGGCTGTTCTCAAGTCGTTTTTTAGTCCGGTGGAGACGGGGTCGTTTGGGGAAGCCTAATCGATATCCATTCTTAACCAGTGATAATCTCGCTGGTATAGAGGGGAGGACTCTCGAGGGTCCACTGTCACACTCTGTCACAAGCTTCGCTCACATGTTCTTCGAACCCAACAGTTTGTGAACCTGAAAATCCCCTTTCTGGAGAGTGCAGCAAACACTTTTACAAACCCTCCTTCACAAAGCATATTTTGGCACGGACAACTAGTGCCAAAAACAGAGCACATTCAGCTTAATCATTATCCACCAATATGAGATTGAAATACTCACTTTACGTCTTCATTTTTAATGTTCCGCACAAGCTTGGTGTTTTTACTTGATTCTTCGGTGAGATGAACGTAGATTTTCAATGACTGGTTGAGCCTGTCTTCAAGGAGAGAGATAGAGTTGGGGATAACTAGGTCAGACATACCTTCTTTTTCTAGCTCCCAATAATTGGTCTAAAACAAAAGGGATAGAAATTATCATCATTGGCACTGTCAACTAGTTTAGGCATGCGAGGTATACCTAAAACCTTCTTGGAATTCATCAAATTAATAATTAGGTAACACTTGTTACTGTTACAGATCGGGAAACTCCCTTAACATGGTAATAACATAGGGCGTTATGAAATGGTGTTATGGATCCAGATAAATTACACTGGCCTTTGTACCTATCATCAGTGGCGGATCTCGGATAGGGGAGGGGGGGGGGGCTAACTGGAAAATTTTTGAAAAAATCCTAAACTAAAACTATGTTTTTATGTATATTTTAGTACCTATTTGGAATCAATATCATCAAGTGCATTATTTCAAATAAAATCTTTACACTCTCACTCTACAGTAAATAATGAGTTTTCCCACAGCACGGTCAACATCATAAAAGGGCTGGTTCACATGTCCCAATTTACAAACGGGCCAACTGTGCATTTGCTCAGAGCGCCACTTTTTGAGGGGCAAGAGAATTTGAGGTACGAAAGACACATAAGGATAAACAAATTTGAAGGACGGGAAAAATAAGTTTTTCAAATAACTTTTCAAGTGTTTAAAATAAATTATTAAAAATAAAAACTTCTCCCTCTGATTTTGAAAACTTCGCATAAAACACACTAATTTGTTAATATTTTATTTTGTTGTTTCCATTTTTCTAAAGAAAAAAATGAAATTTGCTAGTTACATAGATTAGGTACCTACTACCATGGATAAAGTCAAGGAGAACTGTTAGTTTATATACCGACTATTGCAGCGCGCTTGTAAATCTTAGGTCTAAAACCAAGTAGGTTCTTTAGAAATAGATTTAAAGCTCGTTTAGCAATACATTTGCACCTACAAAACTTGTTCTATTTTTAAGGGTGTTTTAGTGTTTAAAATAAATCATTAAAAATAAAAAACTTCTCTCTCTGATTTTGTTGTTTCCATTTTTGTAAAAAAATGAAATTCGTTCCCGTTACATAGAGTAGGTACCTACTACCATGGATAAAGGAGAACTGTTAGTTTACATACCAACTACTGCAGTGCGCTTAAAATTATTAGGTACCAAATAGGTACTTTAGAAATATATTTAAAACTCGTTTAACAATATACAGTGTGCTGTATATTCCAAAAATGTGACGAAACAAACTGCCGAACGGAAAGCCAAAGAATAAGTGAAGATGCTGCGGGGGGGAAGCCAATGCTGCCAACGGCGCAGGCTGGGGGACGGCAGAGTGCTCCGCGGGAGTGCGGCCCCGCAGCGAAGTTTCGTCTTTAGTGAGGGGATTCGAATTTCTCTAAAAACAGGCTGTCGAACGGTAGTCCAGGGAACTACTACATGTAAACGTTCTCATGTCCCACTAGATATAATTACAAATGAACTTCACAAGTTCGTTTATTCATCAATTATGTTTTAACAATTGGGTCATTCTCTGAGTAGAGCCAAAAACGGAGTACACATTTCAAGTGGTTTGAATAATGGTTTTTTCCCTTTTTCTTTTTCATATCCGCTTCCTTTACGGTTAGTTAAACTAAATATTAAAAATGCACACATCAAAATGCACCGTTCTGCAATTAAAGGGGTACTAAAAAATCAAGCAGGTGAGGGAGTGTGAAAAGAGGTGAGGGAGATTGAATCACTCGTTCTTTACTTTTTATTTTAATGAAGATAACTAATTCAGACAAAAATAATACAACTGTTATCAGTAAAAATAAAGTACTATTATATAGTACTATCTTCTAATGTAGTATCACACATTTTACAGTCTTCATTGGAGACACATACGTTAACTTATACTTATGTGTTTTGAGTAAGTACACCTGAACAGTCTTGAATATTTCAAACAAAGAACCGTGTCTAATAGTCAAACATGAACATGAATGTACTAAAACATGAGATCATTCAAAGTAGGTAAATTAGTAAAAAATTAATAATGATGAAGAATCTAAGGAAGGAACTATCAACTTATCCGTTATAAAAACTATTTAACCATCAGCGGGACATTTCTTGCACATTTATTTCTAAAGGAAATACATAAATGAGTTTCCTTTTTTTTATCACACACTTAGGCGCTGGTAGTATCATGCAAATATATCTGTTTTTTCAATAGAAAATACATCATTTTCTTTTTTAATGAACTCTCGTTTGGAACCATGGAAAATGAACCCCTGGACAGATATGTTCTGATCATCATCCACTTCTTCAATGCAGCACACGTACCGGAACTCCGAGACCTGCTGATTCCCTGGTCCTGTTAATCGGACAAGAATGAAATCTCCAGGGTTCAGTTGATTACTCGTAGTCAGTGATGTTTGGTGGAGCTCGTATGCAGCAGGAGATGAAAGGCGTTCGTCACTTAATATATCCTCTTGCTGCGGTAAATCTTCTTCTATACCAACATCCAGGTCATCGACATGGACACAATCTACAGGATCGGGTTCTTCAGACTGGACGACATGGTGTTTGCCTATCAAGAATTTAGTACACCCAATACAGTCAAAGCAACTTAATCGGTTCATTTTCAGCAGTCCTTGCTCACTCGAGTCATATATCACCTGATGAACTTTTGTTGTACCCTTAAAAGGTGTTATAGTCGATGGAATAACTGCCTTCATTTCCGTTACATCTTGTTCATCGATTACATACAGGGCAATATTGCGGACGTTGTCTTGCAGAACTCGTACGAATGATCGAAAATCGCTAACGTCGTTCCCACAAGCCACCACTTTATCAGCAGTTCTCTTGAGGCAACCACCAATCCCATCAGGAGCACCTTTTCCATGGCCCAGAGCACTGTAGTTCCAAGTTGCAATTTTTACACTGAAATGTTCTTTCAGAGCTTCACTAAGTAAGTAGAATATCGTTTTATTACGATACTGAGTCGATGGACTATCGGACAGAAAGTGAATAGTGTCTACATTCGGCAAATTTATTTTAACATTGTTGGGAACTCGTATTTTTTATTTTATTTATTATTATCGACACGCCCCTCCAGATTTTATGCTAACTTAAATGATTAATTTATTGTTATAACCCGTATTTTTGTAATCCAAAGAGTATACAATCCAAATTTCAAGTCTAAGACCCAAAAATCAGTGGTTGTTTACAATGTCATCGCACCAGAACCAAGATACATTCATACAGACATGCTCTCCACACAAATGCTCCTTGAGTCTAAGTAGGAGCTCAATAACATTCGGTAAATGCCAAAAATTCATTATATTCTTCAATGGTGAACTATTCATTCTTGGTTCGGGTAAACTACATGGGAAACAGTAATATAATGACTATGATTCACACTTCTTCACCTGGGTTCACACTCCTTCACCTATGTTCATTTTTGGGTTAGGTGAAGGAGTGTGAGGTGAAGGAGTGTGGTTTTCTTAGTAAACAGGTACTCAATTCATCATGTGATTGAGATAAAAACGCCAAAAGAAAACATCCATGACAACTTCTTCACTAGAGGAATAATTTCAAGGAAATTAGAAAAAAATAATTACCTGGTAGCCAGGACAGATAGGTGAAGGAGAGTGAAGAATAAAACCACCTTCGCTTGACACTGACTTCAAACTGACTGAGGAGCTACCCCACGTGGATTGCATCAAAACAGAGGTTAAGGTATTTAGGCGGGAATGCCACAGTGTTGCCACTTCAGCTGATTTCACTCTAAAAGGCTAATTTAGGACAATGGCGCTCAGTTTCAAAATAGGTGAAGGAGTGTGAACCAACCTATGGGACATAGCTATAAGTCTACATATTTCTTCAGATATTACTGATTTTCGAGGTTTGACTATTTGAACTCAAATACGATTATTATAAACATAGAATACCAGGCTCTGGAGGAAATTATCTCATTATTCGTATACATTACAATTTTCTAAAGTTGGCAACCTCAGTTGTGGGACAAGGTGAAGGAGTGTGAAATGGGGGCTTTGAGTAATATTTTAAAATTGATAATGATGATGGAAGGGCGTATAATCCACAAAAATTACTTCATTGTGAATGTACCCAACGAGAGAATTTTTAAAAATCCAACATTTATCAATAAATGCCCCTGAACATCTTCCGGGACTCGAATTTGTACATGTTCAGAGAATGACCCAATTGTAGTTAGTATCAAACTGTAACAACCATTTATTAAATAAGAAAGAAGATAAACAGCCGGTGTCTTTGAAAACCCTTAGTATTTAGTTGTATAATGTGATCTTTAAAACTGATAATATGCTTGAATTTGTAAAATTTTATAACTGTAGGGGGAACTGAAAACGGGGGGGATTGAAGATTATCTGCCCAGGGAGCTATAGGTCTCCCACTAGAATAAGACGCTCCAGTGCTGAGCTCTAGCGGAGAAGTAGGTACTACTCCTTAAACCAAAATTTCCCAGCCGTTTCCTCTTTTTCCCTACTGAGTGGTAGCACTTTTCTCTGATGTACTTTTCTTCCCAGTTCCCACTGTTTTGAAAAAGTAATTGGGAATGACTATATTTTTCCTCTACTTTTTAAATTATTATAAAAATAATAAACTTACCTGTGTAAGGATGAAGGAACACAATACTATTCCATGGAAAGTGTGACACTACTTGCGTTAACCTTGGGACTGCGACAAAAACACTAGCTATAGGGAAGCCGTTACTAATGAAATGGACAAGTGGTAAACAATGCAGTAAAATTTATTAGTAATTTCGTCATTTTATTAAAAATAGAAAATATGATTGATAATACATTCAATCAGAGTCATCATTGTCCCACCAGTGTTCTTCGTCGGAACTCGTATCAGAAGTCTCGCCTAAATTCACAATAATATTGTCAATTTCCGTGTCTACTATGTGGTCGCTGGTCCAATACTTGTTCTCCACTGTTTTCACGTGCTCGCACACTTTTTTCCACTTCTCAGTCGAATATTCCGAGAATAATTGTTTCAACACCACTTCTTTTTGGCCAAGAGGTGTTCCGACAGAATCTCTTGCGAGCTGACCTTTAATGTCACCCCACACCAGTTCTATTGGATTCAGGTCGGGATGGGATGGGGGGAGGTGAAGGGGATGGTGGCCCTTCGCTTTAATAATCTCGTCAACCCTATACGTTTTCTCCGAAGGTACGTTTCTCACTAAGAGGAGGAGTTCTCCCTTTGTGCACTTTTCGTCAAAATCCACGTTATTTTGCGTCAACCAGGCTACAATGTCCTTCTTCAAACTTCCGGTGTTGGGCTTTTTGTTTACTTCCACACAATGATATTTCGCATTGTCCATTACCACTACGGAACCTGCTGGTAAATTCGGAAGGAACATTTCCGTGAGCCACTTAGAAAAATTGCCGAAATTCATAGAGGTGTGGTAGTCCCCCGATCTCGATGATGACTTGAACACAAGAAGGGACTCTTTTACAAATCCCATCTCGCCTCCGCCGTGTACTATGATAAGTCTATTGCCCTTACCGATCTGTTTCACAGCTCCCAGCTGTGTTTCAGACTGCCAGCACGTAGAAACACCATGGGATGCCTGGACGTATGTTTCATCGAGGTATACGATGTTTTTACCTTGCGAGCGGTAGGATGTCATGGCACGTAGGTACCTAACCCTCCAGGCAGCTATTTCGGGCCGTTCGATCAACACCTTGCGATTGGATTGGCATTTTTTCCACTTGAAACCACACGAATGGATTCTTTTCCTTAAATATTCAGCACCGCAATCAAGAACTCCGTCACTTTTCAACGCACCAAGAATCGATCCCGTTGATGGGCACTTCTTTCGCACGGTGTAGAATTCTCTTATTTTGTTTCTAATCGCCGCATCAGTGAAGTCGTCAGCCTCAACCCTTTTCTTGTGCTCTGTTACTTTTTTTGGCGTAGTAAACAAAGGGTTTGGGGATACTGCCGACAGTTGACGCCCTTCCTTCAAAATAACGGAGACTACTTTCGGCGATACTCCAGTTGCTTCGCTTGTCAAATCTCGGATGTTATACTTCGCTTTCTCTTCGTTCTTCTTTCTGATGAAAAATTGCGCTACGTTGTAGACAATTTCTCTTGCCTGACTTCGTAATGGCTTCCCACGAGCGATCCTGCTCTTCGAGTTCTCAGCAGAACACGATGAAGGCGCACTGTCCATCATGCTATCTTCAATCGCAGTACAAAAATGAAGAGGATGTGTGATGATGCTCACAGATTAAAAACGCTGCAAATCCCTGCACAACGGTTTATTATTTTGTATAGAATACCCTTCTGTTACAGATCACAGTTCTATGTATAGATAACCCGTCTACATAATATAATATGTACTATTCTATGCATAATTATGTAGATCGCAGACCCTCCGTAGGTTAGTACCTAACCCCGTACTCGTTACTAGGTACCTACCTAAATCACGAGTTAAATGTTGCTAAAATAATTCTGCCGATGACAAACAGTACCTAACAAAAAGAAACACACATAATGAAGTTCTGAAAAGAAATTGTTGATGAGGAGTGAAAAAAGTTGCAAAAGTACCTACCAACAAACTCCAGCCCCTTCTACGTAGATGGTATAATGAACCGTTGTGTAATAATTTACCGTTGAGTAATGATTTACCGTAGTAATAATTTACCCATCAATAATACTTCAACGTTTGTTCAAGTTTCACTACCTACCAACAAACTCCAAAAGAGCCATCATTTTTCAAATTAAATAATATCACAGAACAACCAACTCGACTTCATACTCCGCCAATATAATCAGGTGATCCCTACCAATGATTGGCCGTATTCACAAATTCCTATTGTGGGCGCGTCTCTGGTTACGAGATTTGGTTTGAATTGTATACAATTTCATTCACACTGGAGTCGAAAATGCCTGTCGGTGCAAACTTCGGGGCCTTACTGTGAACGAACGGCTGGACGTACGATGCTCCGGATGGTCTTAAAAAACTCGCAAGTTCAAGAATTATTTAAAACCGTAAAAATATTTACGTAAAAAAATGGTATAGGCGTTTTGAAAATTTCAACCCCTATTTTGAACCCCTTAGAGATGACTCACAGTAACGTCGAGCTTCGAGGACCAACTAGACGCCGAACGGAACCTATAACCCGAATTTCATCAATTTTTTTTCATGGTAACTAAGAAAAGTGGCCCGTACGGCGTACGGTGTACGGCGTACGGCGTACGGTGTACGGCGTACGGCGTACGGCGGACAGACAGAAATATTTTTATTGCAGTTTTGGATTCTACATACCTTGAAACGTAAACCATCAAATTTTGAGGGGGGGTAAGAATTTTTTTTTTCATGCTCGATTCCAATGGTTCATTATTGAAAATAATAAACCAAAACTGAGGTTCGAAAATATGATACTCACAGATTGAAAAAACTGAGGTTGAGAATCGAAACAGTCAAAACAGTAGTAATAGTAACCAAAACAAAATGTCAGCTACTAGAAAATCGAGGCAATGTTGCCAACTGAACAACGTGAAATTACCAATGGCCAAAGTAAGTGCAGGATGCCATGCTCTGCGTTTCCTTTCTTGGCCTCAAGAGCGCAGGGTCGGAGCGTCTTATTCTACTGGGAGACCTATAGCTCCTACTTGAAATTGGGGCAGCCTTGTTCGTGCACAACCTAAAATAAAAAACGCTGCAAAGTCCTTGTCACATGGGTTTATTATTCTATTATTTTATTGGTCTACAGAAATGCTGGCTGTTCATTTATTGTTTCTTTTATGCGTAATAATCGAAATAGCTATTTCTGATGGTTTCCATTAATTTTGGCCCCTAAAACACAAATTAGGAACACTTTTTTTTTTTTTTTTTTAACTATCTTTGATCATTGATAGTGCCATTTAATCGTCTTGATCCACGTGTTGAGACTTTTTCTAGTGTTATTATACATACTGCTTGTGATTTCAGACGATTTTCCAGGTTTTTCACTCAAGAAAAATCAATTTTGGGAGCTGAACATCTGGTACAACCTCAATTTTCCACTCCTTGGTCAAAATCGACTTAATATTCGGTCTTCTCGTCCCCAAAAACATGGAATACGATACCTCAAAATCTCATTTTACTACTATGTTACTAAAACACAAAAGTACCTATTTTTATACACATTTTCACTCATAACTCCGCTGGATATATTCCGATCGGGCTGAAAAGTTTCGGGACACAACTAGGGCCCAAATGGAGCATGTGTGCGAAAGAACGATTTTTTTAGACCGAAAATGAAGCCTGTACACGTGATACGGCGTACGGCGTACGGCGGACGGACATTGCATTTTTGGAATCTACGCACCTTGAAACGGAAAAGAAAAAATTTTGAGGGGGTGTTATAAAAATTTTTTGCTGAGCGAATACATAGGTGTATTATTCACAGAATAATGAACCAAAAAGAAGACAATGTAAGTACTGTCCATAGTACAGTACTACTGTACTGAACTAGGTAAATTAAAGTCCTGTTGGGATTTTGGATGAATTCTGAGAAAAATGAAAGGATGGCTATAATTATGTTTGTTTACTGTTTTAGGTCAACTGAAGGGGTGACTTGATTCAGCTTGAAAAATATTGAGCTTACAAAACACAACCACACGACAGTTGTTCTATTAACGTAATAAACTAATAATACCTTTGTAATAAAGACAATTAAGGTCCAGATTGAGTAGAATAAAGTTTTCGCTCATTTTATCCAGTGTATAAATTCGGGCCGATGGGCCTTAGCCGCTCTCTGGATCCGCCACTGCCTATCATGTAATATGGGGGTTGACTGAGATCTGTTCCTCAGAAAAGTTTCAGAAGTTGGAGTGAGCCTATTTCGAAGCCCTTTCCATGGGACCTGTGATGGCAATAATTCACTTTGGACTTCATTGAAAAATATACCTTTTATGGCTAAGCTCAATCATTTCTGTATGGACACTAGGAACAGCAAAGTACTGATCAATAATAACAAGAATAAAATCAATAAGAACAAAAAATTTAACCTTCAACCATTTAAGAAGCGAGTCAATTGAGATTCGAAGAATGTCCAGAGAAGGGAGGTAACTTCCATGGGATATTTGATGACGAGTGTGGACAACCCATTCTGGCAATCCAATTTTAAGTGCTCTAGCGTTGAGTGACAAGGACTTTTCTGATTCCACTTCACCAAGAATGTTTATAAATCTGAAAATGAGAATTTATTTAATTGCAGACTGTATCAAAGAGAACAGGAAAACTCAAGGTAGTAAGGATATACTAATTATGTAAATGTTCCTAAACAAAGTAACTAAATCAACTACCTATATAAAAATAAGTCAGCTTTTAGTGAATTAAAAAAAATAAACATCCAGGCATACAGAATGACTGAAGGAGCGAATTTTCAAAGCAATAGTATGGGAAATGAAGAATTTAATGGCCATCTGCCAGAGCACTCATTACGGCTTGAATGGGCATTTGTTGAGACCAGAGTGGCACGTCGTGCAGAAAAATTATTTCAAAAAACCTTTTTTGGGTGTTTTTAACCAAAAAATTGTGATGCTGAAACCACTCACAATCGATTCAGCGACCAAAAAACATGGTAAACACCTCACATGCCTACATAAAAAAATATGATTTTTTTTTGGATTTCAGATTATAATTTTGTAAATCTGGTAAGCTGGGCGCGCCGAATCGGACTGAGACTAGTTACAATCCATTCAGCGCCAAAAAAAATATTCACAGCACCTCATGCATATATTGCTGAAATCCTTTTTGTTTTGATTTTTTGGACCAAAAATTTGTAAATTTGGACCGCTGCGCATACTGCGACCGGGCTGGGTAACGAACTCATCACGCAAGCAATGACACGCACATATGCACACGTGTACCCACACACACACGCACACACGCACACACACGCACACACACACACGCACACACGCGCACACACGCACGCACGCACGCACGCACGCACGCACGCACGCACGCACGCACGCACGCACACACACACACACACGCACGCACGCACACACACACACACACACACACACACACACACACACACACACACACAAGTTGGGATATCCGGTTTTTCTGTATGACTGCGCCAGTTATCGTAGTGAATAAACGATTAGCCTTTCTAAGAAATAGTTTATTAGAAAAATTTATTTGAAAAGTGTGTGTGCGTGTCCAACTTCATGTACCCGACTATCAGACTTACCTAGTCCGTCTTTAAATAATCACTGGACCTACCCTCATCCACTTTACCGCTTCTTCAAAGGCGCTATCATGTATAATCCGAGGAACCTGCGGACATCCCCACTTCCAGCCTTTTCTCGAAAATCCACACTTCGGACACTTACGTCACCCAACCCGCAACGCCCCACAGCAATTCCACGATCCCTCGCCCTTCAAAAGATAGCGTGACGAGTATTCTCGCTGATGGAGCCCTCACCCGTCGACCACCACGACAATAAGCCACCTCGCCTCCGAGACACTAGCTCCTCATTTATATTGCATGCTAGTCTAAGCTTAACTATTAAGTATCATGATTAACTATTACTGTTATCTCTTGTACTCACGTCACCCCTTCATCACTGTTTCCCATTTAAATACCCCACCATTCCTAAGTTTAACAGCTTCGTCAGGAGCCGTTTTTCCTATGTCGACCGTTCACGCTTTACCCCTAGCTTTTCGATAATCATGGAAGACCAAATCCACCAGTAAGCCCAACAAATTCAGGCTCAACAAGAGCAAATTGCCCGTCTCCACGACGCCCTCTATAACATGGCGGCAGAACACGTACAAATTCCGGCTCCTCAAGCCCCACGCCTGCCCCCATTCTGCCAAAGATCACCACTTTCCAGAGGTGACACAAACTGTGCTCGACATTTATGAATCATCAAGATCCCCATGACTTTCGAAATTTCTTCTTTTTACTCTTTCGAAATGACTCTTCCAGTAACAGCCACAATTAAAGCCAAAATAACGCCCCCGGCCTCCAAACTGGTATTTGCATCAAACATTGACACATACGTCAAAATCAAGGAAGCCCTTTTGATTGCTTAAGGCGATAAACGCGAAGTTTTTACTCTCAACATAGAATTGGCCACTACACACAGGGTGAACATGAACACCCTTTTAAATCTGACAGCCAAAAATCCACCTCCTGGCCTTAATTACAGCCTATATTGATAACCACGTGGTAGATGATGCGGACACTCTGATAACTCACTACCTCCACCTAGCCCTCAGGTGCCTACTCCTCAACCTACGGGAACCACTGGGTAGCATATTGAGGACACGTCAACCAGCTGATCTCAATATGGCCCTCTCGTGGATGACCAGTGATTACCAAATGCTGTGCAAATCACGAAAGAAAGGAAATCAAACCACTAACGCACCTAAGCCACCTCAGAACCAGAACAGACCCCCTCAGAATCACCCACAATAACTATTCCAAACAACGACGCCCCCAACACCCACCATACCCCACGCAACCCCAACCAAATGGCTAGCATCCCAATCCACACCAATTACAACCCCGCCCACTCCCAACAAAATTTCAAGCTTCCAACGAACACTTCGAAACCAACACCTTATGTCATGGGGAACTACGAATCCTAACTTCCACAACATAACTGATTCTGACTACGATCACAACTATGAAAACAATTGCGGAGACCCTCCCCCCTACCACTGATGATACAGACCAGGCGGAACCGGCGCACGACACAGACCTGGACAATAATTTTTTAGACCACCCCAGCCTCAACTACCTATGTTAAAGTTAATGATTATAGGCAGCAAGACATTTAGCGAAAGACATATAGCGAACTCCACTTCAGTCACGCCGAAATTGAACCTAAAAACACTGATCAATACCGGCAGCACCTCCAGCTTTATAAACTCCTCCATAGCAGACAAAATGTTTTATCAAAAAATACGACACGACCCTTTTTTAATCCGTACCAGCAGCCTTGTACCATGCGGTGAACTTTTCAATACCGAATATCTCAGATTTAAAATCTTTCAGTTTCATAACAAATTTGACGTTCTTTTGGGCCTCGACAACCTAAAAATTGTCAATGCTCCGATCGACCTCCACACCAATATTCTAAACAGCCCCAGTTCAAATCCCAATGCACTCAGTTCCAATCCCATTGCATTACTCAGGAACACTCAGTGACACCCCACCAAATCGATGCACGGTCGGTGCAACGAATTAAAATCCGCATCAGAAATGTCGATAATGGTGAAGCTGTGATCCCCTACACCAAAACAGACCAACTTGAAATTCCCCAATGTCTTGTCACAGTTAAAAATTACAAAACCTATGTTGGCATCTTAACCTCTCGGAACGCCCTACTAAACTTAACCAAATCAAATTATTAGACACTGAAGAATATGACCAAAACGCCTCCAACCTCAATAACTACGTAGGCAAACATTTCAACTTTACGTTCGACATTAACAACCTCTGACTGAACCATATGAACGAAGAAGAGAAGTCCTCAACACTCGACCTGGTGACAAAATATTTGGATATATTCCATTGGGACAACAAGCCACAAACTTTCACAAACCATGTTAAGCACGCAATACGTACCACTGACGAGACCCCCCATTTATGTCTGAAACTACTGATTCCCTGAAAATTATAAGAAACAAGTAGATGCATAAATCACAGTGTTTTTACGAGCAAAGACTGGACTGAATAACGATAGAAAACAAAACTGATTTATTACTGCTCACTTTGAACAAACAAAAGAGATGAACAACAATAACTAAGATACTTCATTAGCACAATGGCGGAACCATCCATAAATAACCGGAAGCCGGAGTAACCCCGTTGCGCACAACCACCACGCAGAACAGTGTTGCGAATCACCTAGATCCATGGCCGATGCGATCAGGGATTACTTTCGGCGGCCAAGGCACAGAACGGACTAACTGAACTATTGATCACTCTTGTAATGATAAGGGTTAATTTATCTAAGGTCGACGAAACTATGATTTAATGATTAGTTAGTTGGGAGAGCAGAATAAGGCTGACAGGACAAGGGTACAACTATGAGACGGGTCAGAGTGCTCTATCTGGCTTGAGGAGCATAACGGGTTGTGAGGGACGAATATCAGAGCTCTCTATCGGGCTTGAGGAGCATAACTGGTTGGGAGGGACAAACACACAGAAATGATTGATCAAGGCTAAGTTCAGCATTCCAGCAGTCCACGGAACGCGCCCATCTGGATTGTCCCCAAGAAATTGGACGCCAAATTTCGTAGTCATTGACTATACCAAAAGCTCTACAAAAATTGATCAAGGACAAATACCCAATGCCAGCGGTTTCCAAACTCCTGGACAAACTAGGATGATGCCACTAATTCAGTACTATATACCTCAAATCCGGTTTCCATAAAATATAAATGGACCCAGCTAGCATTCAAAAAACTGCATTCAGCACCCCTGCCCACCAAATGGAATTCAGCTGCCTCCCATTCGGACTTAAAAACACACCTGTGACATTCCAAAGAGCAACCTCTGCGGAATTGCAAATTAATACTGTTTCATCTACCTCGATGACATTATAGTTGTCATGGTACCAATCAGCGTAATATATACCACTCAAATATAACTTGTAAATATAGATTTAACCAATAAACGAGGAGAAAGACGAGCTATGTGACGCCTCAGCTGGAGCCCAGAAGGGTTCTCTTCCATCGAACCTCCAACGACTCTCAACGGACGTTAACGACCATTGACAGGGGGGGGGGGGAGATGGAGGCACCTTTATAAGGCGCCCGGCTCCTACCCCGCCACTGCCATCCCCCCAATGCTACCACCGTTTCATGAGAATTGAAATGCAATCCATCATGCCATCGCCGCAGTCGCCACCAGCTCCGCAGACACCGCCGCTACCGACATCATTACTGCATCCCCCAAACGCTACACCCATTTCATGCAAATTGAAACGCAACCTACCATCTCAACCCGACCTCCGATCACCACTTCGCCCGCGCACAGAACTGCCGGCCCCCGTGCAGTTTTCCACCAACCTCCTCTACCACGCCACATCCCTCAGACAATCTTCCCCTGCCAGACCACCCCCCACCTGCCCCGCCGCCACCAACACCCCGACCACCACCGACGTCACGACCGTCCCACCGTCAGCCTGCCCACACGACCGAAACCCCCGAAGCTCCTACCTCCACACCCCCACCCCAATGACTCTCTTCGGCCGTTAACGACCGTTTACAGGCAGGGGACGAGGTGGAGGCACCTTTATAATGCGCTCGGCTCGCCCAGCTCTTCATTCGACCGACCTCCCTTTTACCTACGACTTCTCTCTCACTCCCCTTATGCCTCCTCTCTCTCTCCTACCCTTTCGCTTCCCTTCACATCTGCTGTAGCAGTAACCGTGGGATGCTTCCTCCTCTAACACTCGCTGTGGTGATAACCTTGGGGTGTTAGCATCCTCCTCCTTCAGCGTCTGCTATGGTGGTAACCGCGGACGTTCCTTCCTCTAGCACTTGCTGTGGTGATAACCGCGGGGTGTTAGCATCCTCCTCCTTCAGCGCCTGCTATGGTGGTAACCGCGGACGTTCCTTCCTCTAGCACTCGCTGTGATGATAACTACGGGTGCTAGTACCTCTCTACCTTGGCATCTGCTGTGGTGATAACCACGGGACGCCTCTTCCTCTAAAGCCTGCTGTGATGATAACCGCGGGACGTTAGCTATCCGAAAAGACTCCTAAGGAGCACATCCTCCTCTCCTCCAACCTACCCAAACCCACCCAACCTCCAGGCCTCCAGGCCTAGTCCGACGAGAAGAGATCTTTAAACGACTCCGAACTGCAAATCTCAAAATCCAACTTGACAAAACGGAATTCCTCAAACACGAAGTAGCATATTTAGGCCAGCTCATCACCCCAAATGGAGTCAAGCCAAACCCCGAAAAAATTACCGCCATAACAAAATTTACAATCCCCAAATCATCTAAAGAGATTAAACAATTCCTCGGACTACTAGGCTACTACCGTAAATTTATTAAAAATTTCGCCCAACTGACCAAACCATTCATGAAATACTTGAAGAAAGGTGCCAAAAAATCGACATCCTAGACCCCTCCTATAATAATAATAATAATCCTTTCTTGGTATATAGGACAGGATGTCCCACCTCGCATACCAAACATTAGAGCAAGATTAGAGCATTATCCTGTTTTCAAATATGAAAACAACTTCTTACAAATGACCCAATCCTCCAATACCGGACTGCTCAAAAATGTTCCACCTCCCCACAGACGCTAGTAACATAGCCATCAGAGCAGTATTGAACCAGGTGACTAACGGTGCAGACCTTCCCGCTGTGTATGCTAGTTGAACGCTGAACGATAGCGAACAGAAATATAGCACCAGTGAAAAGGAACTTCTAGCCGTTATTGGGGCGGTAACATACTTTCGACCTTATCATTTTGGATGGATTTTGAGGTTTACAGATCGCCGCCCATTGCAATGGCTATATTCTATAACAGAACCTAGTTCAAAACTATGTAATTGGAAAAACCAAACCTGAGGCATATGACTTTGACATCGAATATAAATGAGGAGCTTTAAACACCAATGCAGATGCATTATTGCGAGCTCATGACTACTGACTCCTCCAACGACACCACAGACCAATCCTTCAAGAACCTATTAAACGACTCAATCGCCCACCAGTTTTCATATGACGTCACACGACGAATGATGTCACAGGCGTACCCCCATCAAACTGTACCCCATCACTGCGGAGTGACCTTAGCGATACATCACTGAAAGACATTTCTCTTGACTCCCGACACAATCCGCACCATATTTGGAGCCCCACCACAAACCCATGAACTGACAGGGCATAACGACGGCAACAAATTACTGGACCATGACCACGACATCGATTCATCCCCCACAACAGTCAATACTGTACACCCTAACTTGATATATTATATCAGGAATGAACTGATTAATTACTTCCAGAACCAGATCATTATCAAACTGACCAAAAAAACTATGGTGCACCCGACCAGAGTAGAGAAATTATTTGGCACTAAAACCAGAATCATCACTCACCTCTCAGAATCCACCTCGAGCAACAAACTATAAGACTCATAACGGAATATGTGAAACCCAAACTGAAATATGGCCTCCATCTCCTACAGCAACGTAAGAGGAAAGAAAAGAAAAACGGAGTTATTGAAAAACTAGTTATTTCCACTAATGCACAAAAAAACGCGAAAAACACTTTTATACCGGTTTCGGTGATCAAACCACTGTCAGTAACAAACAATACTCGTTACTGACGATGGTTTGATCACCGAAACCGGTATCACGCGTTTTTTCGTGTGCTAGTGGAAATATACTATTTTTTCAATAACGCCGTTTTTCTTTGAAATGGGTTTCCACGATTTCTTCGCGAGTGATAGTTTGTTCACATACATGACCATACATTTCACCCAGACGTCCTTACACATAACCTGACACACCACCCTCCTCACGGGCGTACCAAATAAAGAGGACATATCATCCAAGATTACCATACAGGCTACACTAATCACCGAGGAACGGACGAAATACTGGAACATATCAAACGGCAATTTCATGGCCAAAAATGAAGCGCAGCATTCAGAAATTCATCAACAACTGTGACAACTGTTTGAAATACAAATACGACAGGCACCCGATCAAACCTGAACTCAATATAACCCCACCAGCCTCCCTCCTGTCCCATGCAAATACATCACACAGACAAATTAACACTTGAAAACCACACATTTTTAACCGTTATCGACGCCTTCTCCAAATATGCACAAGCATACCCCCTGAACACCTCTAACAGCATTGACATGGTCAAGGCTCTACTCAAATTTCTCACCCACCACGGTATTCCAGACATTATTATTGCAGACAACAGATCTGAAATCAATAGCTCGTTGGTCAAAAAATAAATGGGTCTACAAAAAATCCATATACACTTCAGCTGGTGTCAACACCCCCGAATCGAATAGCCAAATTGAACAATTCTATTCTACTCTTACTGAACTCATTCGTCTGCTCAACAACCAACCGGAGTTTCAGGAACATCCTATTGCTGTTAAAACCCCATACCCTATACTGGCTTACAATAACTCTATTCACTCTGTTTCGAAACTTACTCCCTTCGAACTGCTGTAAGGACATCTTGGAAATAAATCCCTACTGGATGGTGACATTGATCACCTGGTCACCAACAACGACATATACCAACACAAAGACAAAATGAAACTGCTCAACACATAGATCACTTCCAAACTGGAACATCACAGAAACTAAGTCATAACCAAACACAATCAGAATAGATAAGAACCATCCGTCATACCCATCATACCCCAAAGTATACATCGAAACAGCCCAAGACTAAACCTAGATACAATAAAAAATCATAAAAGAAGTAAACCCCGAAAAAAAGAAGGCAATAATTACCGCGACACCACAACACAAAAGGAAAAATACACCTTTCTAATGTCAAACGTTCCCGACAGTAGGCAGACAGTTACGAAAGTCTGGGATGACTGGCTACCACACACAGATGTCCTAGTGACAAAACACGGACTAAAACTAACCACAGCCGACCTATTCACTCTGAAAGACAATAACTGGCTCAACGACAAAATCATACATTTTTACATTTACACTGAACTCACTGGTGACTGAAACAGACAGCTCGGCATTCTTGTACGTGTCCTACTCAAAATGAGCCATGATCTGCTCCAGAGTTCATCACGCCCTATTTTTGCTAAGGCTATTTAAACACTTAATCTCAGCTGTGCTCAAGCAGTCCCTTATTGTCTCGTTGGTAATACTATACTTCACATACAGCGATATCGTTTTCTCCACAGGTCTGGGCTCTGGGCTGAAAAAAAAACTTAAACTGCTTTTAACTCTTGCGTGCACTTTGTTTGCAATGTCTTAACGGCTTTGCAATGTCAGGATGAGAGATCACATCACCCCTTTTTATGGCTCTCTCCTTGGCTGCAACATTCTGAAATATCTGGAACTCAATCTACTCTGTTTCATTTCTTAAGCGTCTCAATCCACCCTACCTGAACACTGTTTAGCCTCACCCAGTCATGCCGGTCCAACAATCTCCTCATGCCAACCCACTCAAGTGCCGAGAACCACTCTTTAGTGTTGAAGGTGTTGGGCATTGGAACGCTCTTCCCAGAGCTGTTCGCGAATGCCCCTTATACTCCGCCTTTCGGAGGCGCTGCCTGGCCTCCTTGTCAGAGTCTGCACTTTACCAACAATAACTTCTTTCTTCCCCATACTTTTCTTTCTTCTTCTTTTTTTTTCAAATCTTGCTTCACTTTTCTTTCCCTCTTTTCTTGCTTTTGATTTCTCTCTGTTTCCTGTCTCCTCCTATCTTTTTTGTTCAGGTACCAGATATATAATGTTATAACTATTATAATTACTTGAATGTTATTACTCAAGCGCATGTTCCTATATGTGATACTATGTGGAATGTTCCAAGTGGGACCTAGGTCCTTTTACATTCTGTAATAAATATTTGATTGAATGATTGCTTGAACTAGGATACGATAGGGTTAAACACTATGCAAAGAGGACAGACGTGTTTGCATATGATTATGGTAATTATCCCAATTTGTAAATCGTCACACTGGAGTATAGTGATGGCAGATAAGTATTCATAAAAAGAAAATAATGTACTTCGATTCCTTAGGACAAGACGGGTCAGATGTGCTGAAACCAGTACTTCAATATTTTTTGTTGGATGAACATCAACACAAGAAAGGACCCCCACTACACTTGGAACAGTGGACACTAGACCAACCAAGTGATATCTCCAAATGAAGGAACTCTGACAACTGTGGCCATGTTCATGTGTCAATGTGCGGAACTACTAACACAACAAAGCCATCTCAATCTGAATCATGAAAACGTTCACATACTTAGAGAACAAATGTGCAACGAAATCCTCCATAGCACACTTGTTTCAGAATCCTGTTCCTCCAGCCTATGAACTCCAGACATGAACACAAATCCTGGACTGCTACCCATCAACCTTGGACCCACAAGACTTTTAGAACCTTACCACACAATAATGCACCTAAGAACTACATGACGTTAGGGATCACTTCCAGACAGTGCTCGACATAGTAAAACTTGACATGCTGTGCCAGAACAAACACACTTGATAACTGATGCAGTAAACCATACTATTCACATATTAGATGCCGAACTAAGAGACTAATACCCCACAGATACAAAGCAGAACGCATAAATGGGTTAGGCTTCCTTATCAAATTCGTCACCGGAAACCTGGATTAGGAGGATGCCATCAAATACAACAACACCATTAAACACCTTCGACGAGACAAGAAGACATTAGGGTACAATTCCGCCCCCATTACTCGATCACAACCGACCTATTGACACGTTACTATAACACCATAAATACAATCAACCCTATCATCCATATCTACTTTGTTTTCGACCTAAAAAATTAGTTCCATCCAGGCTCCATTTGGCCCTTGTTGTGTCCCGAAACTTTGCAGCCTGAGCGGAATATACCCAATGATGTTATGGGTAAAAAATGGCGAGTTTTTTGGTGTTTTAGTAACAAGCCTGTGCGGTTTTCCATGTTTTTTAGGACGAGGAGACCGAACATGAAGTCAATTTTGACCAAAGAGTGGAAAAGAGGTTATAACGAAGTTTCAGCCTAAAATTTACGTTTAATTTTGGTTTAAAATCGTTGTTTTTTCGCACACAGTTTGGGTCCCCATTTGGGTCCTAGTTGTGCTCCAAAGCTTCAGCCCGATCAGATTACACCCAGGGAGAAAAAATTGGGTAATGTAAAAAAATAGGGGTCCTCGAGGTTTTTATTTTGAGGTTTTAGTGAACAGGAGCTTGTGAGGTATCGTTTTCCGTGTTTTTTAGGGCGAGACCGAATATGAAGTTGATATTGACCAAAGAGTAAAGAACTGAGGTTTTAACGTAGGTACAGCTCCCAAAATTAATTTTTTATGAGTGAAAAACCTGGGAAATTGTCTGAAATCACCGTAAATTTTTATACTAACACTAGAAGTAGCATCAGCAGGTGAATCAAGACAACTAAATGGCACTATGAATGATCAAAGATAATTTGTAAAAAATAGGAGCCTAATTCGTGATTTGGGCTGCCAAAATTGGTGGAAACCACTAAAAATAGCTATTTCAATTATTGCACATGAAAGAAACATCAAATGAACAGCCAATATTTCTGTAGGCATGTCCAATAGAATAATAAACCCATGTGACAAGGACTTTGCAGCGTTTTTTTTCTCAAGCTTTTGACTTGTTGTTTTGACTTGCATCAGAGCCAGTAGGTACAGATTGGAACAGTCAGACTAATAGACCCTGCACCATGTATGGTTAAGGTCCACCCAGCTCATATATATATATATATATATATATATATATATATATATATATATATATATATATATATATATATATATATATATTCCTCTCCCTAGTTCGAAGAAAAGATCCTGAAAATTTCATCAAAATCGAGCCATAGGTTCATGAGATACCTGAGTACCTCAGATTTCCAGTTTGCCCATGCGCGGTGGCCCAGCGTTTTCGAATACATCGAGTTCCATTTAGAAGCTACACCCCAACTACCCATCGAATATGAACGAAATTGGGCCATGTATTCGTGAGAAATTTAGTACCTCAGATTTGCGTTTGTGCATGTGCAGTGAAACCAAAGATCCAAGCTTTTTGAAATTCAAGGGGACCAGCTAGAACCTACATCCCAACTACCCACCGAATTTCAGCTAAATCCAGACATTCATTTATCAGACACTGAGTAGCTCAGTCTCAGATCTCAATCAATGTCCATGTTCATTCTAATGTCACACTAGAATGATAAAGCCGTCGACGTGCTACAGCCTAAGCTTGACATACTGTGCCTGTCCTAGTGCTCCTTTTCATATTCAGTGTATCCTTCAATTTCATACCAATAATATGAACAGTAGAGGTGTATACTGGTACAATTTTAGAATAAACTATGTGAACTAGAGTTGAAACAGAAACAGGCCCTACTGAAGGCTCAAAATCAAACTTTGATACAAAGAGATTTAGTTTAGAACAATACCTATACTATGTCACTACACCACCTACTATAGCTGTACTATGTACTAGTTATATCATGATTCTATGACATAAATGAACAAAGATATGAAAAACCTATACTAACCTCAAAAGAGAAGTGGCATATTGTACTTGGAGATTTGTGTCAGACTCTGGATTGGGTTGTGATGGAGAAAAATAAGGATCCAGAATCAGTAACTGAATGAATCTGCACGTGTATTCCACAGCTGGTGGGCAATGCCCTCTGCAAATGAAATTCATTCTGTTTAATATGTCGTAGTAGAAAACAACAAGGAATCATCAATGAGTGTTGTTCACTAAATTCAATTAAAAGCATTTTTATGATTGCAGTATGTCAGTAGGACCACGTCCAATCAGAATGTTACTGAAGATGTTGGCATTCACAGGTATCAGGGACTCTCAAACTGAGGGTATTCGCACTGCTTGTTGCTCATGACTCGAATTGCACGCAGCCAAACCTATTACTTGTAGCATTATAAAAGAGGGTTTTGTGGATCAGAAAATATGCCCATAAACTTCTCACAGAGTGAACTAAGGTGGAGGGGGGTGGGGGGTTGAGGAAGAGGGAGAGGGCCGCTTCAGGCTTCTAGGGTGAAAGATCATCGTACAGAGGCTAATCATAACGATTTCACTGTTCCGGGGGCGAATCAGAGAGTGCGAAACACATACTGGAGAAATTCCCAAAAGGTACAAGACCATAGACCACCCACCACCTTCCTTTTCTGACCTTTCAATCCACAGTTCCATGTGACGAACTGCTTCTCCCATCTTGTTCAAATCGTTAGAGTCTTGAAGTTTGTCATAAACTTCCAGCCACTCATTTCTAAAAACGAAACAAAATTGTTACACACATATAAATATATACCTATATAAAATATGGATAAATTTACAATAATACGGTACATCTTATTATAATAATAATAAAATGAACTAGGGAAATTAATAGTAATGATGTCTGTAGAGGTGTTGCGTCGATCTATTAATTAATTAATCTATCGATCTATTTTATTAAGCGAATAAAAAAATGTGGAGTTCTGAGAACAATATAGCGCAACCTTTTACATATGTCCCATGATTTTGGGGTAGTTTTTCAGTCTGAATCACTTGGTAATGTCCGTTTTCCGGATTAGCCCAACATGCTGAGTCGAATCGCTACAGTATTCTGAAGAACCTATTTAGAATGAAACGCATGTAGATGCCTAACTGCAATTAAGTAAATATTAAACCAACTTACTTATTTTTCCAAGGTACTCTCCTAACTTTGGCCATATTACTTGAAGAGCTAATGCGAAATGGAAACTTAGGCGTGCTAAGATCTCGCACACAGAATCAAATTGAGAGGACCAACGCACTAGGCAGCAATCATGAATACGTGGAGCAACATACAAATTCCCAACATTCAAATCTGTTTTAGAACAACTTCGGCATCTCGAAGAACGTAGCCTTATGCAATTTAAATATGGAATAAGCACCAACAAATAGTGAAGAGAGACATTGACTACGATTACTCTGATATCGTTATTTCACATTCATATTTCATGTGTAAACAGTAGACGAAAGTTTAGGGTTTCAGGCGGGCTGTGTGTGTGTGTGCGTTACTTTTTTTACTGCCTCCAGCTAATGTGCCAAGATTACCGTGGGGTGAGTTATAGTGGCATAGTGTATTATAATGGCATGTTATAGTGGCAAATATGAGCAGGAGCAGCTCAAAAAAGTATCTCCTTCAGCAGTATAGGGCAAAAACTGCCCTTGGTGACCGATCATGGCCAACATCAAGAGAAGATTTTAGGAAAAAAAAGAAAAAAAACCTCACCCTGCCACCCAAGCCACTGACCCAAGGAGGTCTCGCTCCAGCAGTAGCTTTGTTTGTGCAGTCCCTCAGAGCTTGTTCAGAACAACCCGAGCATGCACAGTAAGGCTGAGGCAAAGATTCGCTGTTCCCAGTTGTGCAGACCCAGGGCGAGCTTCGAGCCAAGTGGTCCTGTGTTCGTGCTGTCCTGGGGCAGATGATTGGGTGTTCCTGCTGGCCACAGGGCTTCCTCCGAGCTGCTCTTAGCAAGCCCTTCCGTGCTCCATGGGAAGACCAGGGGCAGCTGAGCCCTGCTCTTCCGTGCTTGCATCCTCGACCCATTCGAGCTGCCCGTGCTCCGAACAAGCTCCAGGATCACCCTACTCTGAGCGAGCGTGCTCAGAGGTCACCCTACACCAAGCCAGTTCGGTTCAAGCAAAAACTGAACTTGCTCGGAGCTAGCCCCAAGGGGACATCATGAACAAAGATAGTGTGACAAGATCTGGTACCTACCGATTTCTCCGATCTCTACCGATCTTTGGAGGCATCTACATTTTCAAGAAAATTGCTCAAGAATTTTCATATACCTACCTATACTCTTCCGCTTGTTCGAGGCGCCATTGGGTCTTTGATATCCCACATTTTTCTACTAGGGTTTAAAACTACTATACTATGGGCTTTGTATAAAACGGGTTTTCCAACTTTCCTCTGGCAATAATCAGTCGATTTGCGATGATTTTCTAATTTTTCCATTCTCTCGGCCAGTGGGCTCTCTAAATCATAAATTCGAAAATTTTCAAATTTAGTTACAATTTTGAACTTTACGTTTCGAATTTCCATAGTGCATTGCCCTGAAAAGTATAAAAATAGGAAGAATGCCACAAGAAGCATCAAAGTCGACTGATTATTGCCAGAGAAAAGTTGGAAATACTGCCGGGAAATTTGGGAAGGAGCAGCCCATGTGGTTTTGGCGCCTGCCGCTAGATGCCAATAGCCTCGCGCGGGCCTCTACCTGTAAGGTGCTCGATTTGTTCTAGTTTGTTAACTAGTCGGTCTTCCTGAAAGCTGATGGCTTCAGGAGAGTTCGAGCCGTTACTAGTAGCCGTGGATATATTGCTAGGAGAGAGAAAGGGCACTTAGAAATTGCAATTCACTTAGGTTTATTGTTGTGCAAACTCACATTAAGTATCATATATTATTGTTATTATTATTAAACTATATTTTTGTTATTACTATTACTATGCTATAATTAGTCTTTAAGGGTACCTAAGCTTTCCAGTGCACAGTTATCTCACAGGCGACGCAATTCGTACTCGGTAAGAGGCGCAATGGTAGGAAAAGTTCGCTTTACTTACCTTGAGTGTGGCAAGTCGGTGGCGTGAAGGCGGCAGATATCCCGGGAGGCTGGCTAGTTCCTCCGGGTGACGGATGTAGAGTGAGGGGTCGTCACGTTCCTCAAGCGGCCCACGGCGAAGATCGTCCCGGCATGGCACTGGGTACTGTGCGTGCTCATGCCACGGCGCGATAGAACTTCGTCTCCAACGACTATTGGGAAAAAGGCCTCGATTCCGATCCTTCAATCGTTTTTATCACCTCTGTTGACGGTGGGGATAGTTTTGGTGAAGTTGGGCTCAGGCGCGTGGCAAACTCCGTCAGCGGGAAATGTTGTTTGTGGGGTTTCTCACGCTGGGTTCGTTCGATATTGCTGAAATGTGGGAATGGGCCATTTCCATTCGCACATGTCCCCCTTGTTGAAAGAGAATTTTGCCAAAAATTCGAGATACAGGTAAGGTACGCGGCTCACGCAATCTGGAGAGACTTTGCAGTGAATTTCATTATGAAATTGTTCACTGGAGAGCTAGTTCACTGTTTTATGGCTAAAGGCCTTCTATAAACCACATAGATGTAGGTAACCTAATATCTAATTTCATAACTAATTTGTTCTTAACACACAATCTCTATGAAAAATGTCACAATGTTATCATGTAAGTCCATGTTTACTTACCCACATAAGCTTATCTGCTCATTTATATGCATTGACTATAAAATATACAAAAAATCATATCAATACACATACATCAAATATATATAACAGCTTCTATCAACAATGAATTCATTGCATGAGTCAATTCACAATACATAATGTTTGGAAACACTAATACAAGCAGTTACAATGTGTAATGCCTTGAGGAGCGGTAGGCAGTTGTTAATAACGCACTGGATTCGCATAGATAGAGTCATAGAGTTTTATTCTTATCAACCAGTTTTATATAAAGTGGGAATCGAGCTAGATCTGGAACATTCCAGACCGCAGTGTTGCCCATAGAAGGTATTGCATGGATACATCATGTAACAACGTTTGTGGATACTACACTTCTTCCCCCTAAATTTGAGCAAAATTGAACAGTCGAAAGACAGAATAGAGAAGGAAGAAAAAAAAATTAACATGTATCTTGTCTTACAAAAAAAAATCAACTCAGTTTTCAGGTGTAGGTACCAGTTGACCAAACAATGTTCAATCTCTGCAGGAGGTCTATCAGATCTCCCTGATCACAAAATACACTTCTTAACACGTTCAGTCCAGCTGTCCCGGATCCGGGACGCCAGCGTATTCGCCAGCCATGCGGCCGTCCCGGATCCGAGCCACCTTCTATTGTGAAGTATTCGGGCTGTGCAAGGTTCCCGCACTGCTCCTATCGTCGGGTTTTTCATGTGAAGGGGGGCTGGAAGGTCTCTGAAAGGTAAACATTACCTCAGTTTCAATGTTTACTATATAAAAGTTTCGAGATATTCGGGTTCAAAGTTCACCCTCAGGTTTTCTGTCGTCCTGTGCCATGTTGTGTACGTTTTTAGTTTGTTCCTGAATCTTCACAAGTGCAGGTGGTTCTTCATGTCTTCCTCCAGTGAATGCGAGACTCCAAAAAATTCCACCCCGATAGAGGTTGGTGGATCAGGGAGCCCCATTTGAACAACACTTGAACTCTCCAGCCGTGCGACCGTCCCAGATACGGGACGGAGGTAAATTGTGCTCTAATTACGAAACTATGATATTTTGACATGTAAGAACGCATTTTCCTACGTCTACAATCCCAGATGATGTGATTAACCGCAAGAACTCAAATCAGGTTGGTTGGACGATTTCTCATCATTGTTCAGCACTGAATGTGTTAACGGATAGGCTTACAATACAACTTAACGGATAGGCTTACAATACAACTTAACGGATAGGCTTACAATGATGGAGTTTTTTTTTTTTTTTTTTTTAAACATAGGATGGGAATTATTCTTCACATATTAGTTCAATGGGCCAATGGGCCTTTTCACAATAAACGGTTTTTATTATATTATTATTATTATTATTATTATCTTCTAGGTTTCACCACCCTCCTACCCTTGCGAGTTGCTAAACACCTGGTATTATCGTCCGCACCCTCCTCAACAAAAACAGTGGCTGGGGTCGATTTATGGGTAGGCGGGGTGGAAACATTCAAATCATGGTCCGGAGGGGTAAAGCCTTTAAAATCAGGACTTGACCCCGGGATGGGACTAGTTTGAACAGACTTTTCTGAAGCACATGACAACGTTGAGGGTACAGTCCTCCTCCTAATCTGATGGATTTGGTGTATCCACAATAGGTTAAGTTCAGGAATTAAGATTTTGACCCTTCTGGGGCCTAGGACCGATTCAATCAAACCCGCCAACCAATCATCGCCTTTCTTCCTATAATTCCTAGCCCATACTAAATCTTTAACACGCCATTTATGGGCATCAATCTCTTTACCTCCATGATTTTGGATTTGTTTTGCTTGTTGACCTACAACATGGTCATGAGTGGTTGGCGGGCGCATCAAATCTAAACGGTTCCTGATCAGTCTGCCAAGCATAGCTTCAGCAGATGCTAAACCAGTAGTCAAATGCTTAGTATTGCGATAGTCAATCAAAAACCTTTGAAGTGCTATGTCTATCGAGGCACTATTACCCTCCGTACCTAAAGCAGTAACTAGGGCCCTCTTTACAATCCTAACTGCATTCTCGGCAGCACCATTAGTTCTGGGGTTATAAGGTGCACCAGATTTAAAGGTGATTTGGTTTCTCTCCAAAAAACTCTTAAAGTCGTCCGACGTGAAGGCAGAATAATTGTCAGCCACTACTACGTCAGGTAATCCAAATCTGGCAAACATCTCCCTGAGTACGGCTGCCGTCATGGATTTGGTTGGGACGGCCTCCACCTACTTGGAATGGCTGTCTATCACGACCAACACATAGTGGTTATAAATGTGCCCTAAATAATCTATGTGAAGTCGACTCCATGGTTTGGAAGGCCATTCCCACGGTATTAAGGCGTTTTTGGGAGGGAAATCTTTAGTCCTAGTGCATTGCACGCAGCTATTGATCCGAGACTCAATGTTCTGGCCTATCTGGGGCCACCAGAAGTAGGCTCGTGCTAGAGCCTTAACTTTGACTATACCCAAATGTGATTTGTGTAATTCTTCTAGTACTAAAGATCGCAGTTGTTCAGGTATCACAAGTCTATATCCTCGAATTAAAACACCTTTGTCGACATGCAACTCATCCTTGCAACTATTAAACGGAAGTAAGTTATTATCGATTTTAGTTGGCCACCCAAATTTGGTGTATCCCATTACTTTCATCAAGACTATATTTTTTTTAGAGGCCGCCACAATCTTACTGTAGTCAATTGGTAGGCTCTCATTTTCAAAAACGTTATTAATTGTTAAATCTGCAGTGTCATCAGGGCGAACAGTGTCAGAAAGAGGCGCACGCGACAGCCAATCCGCTGAGTTTTTGTTGGATGAGACATGTTCCATGTTGTAGCTATAATTTGACAAAAACATGGCCCACCTCTGCAATATATTGGCCGCACAAGGTGGAATGCCAGCTTTAGGCCCAAAAATTGCCAGCAGAGGCTTGTGATCCGTCACCAGCGTCCATCTCCGACCATATAAATAGATGTTAAATTTCTTTACTGAGTGAATGATTGCTAAGGCCTCCTTATGTATTGACGAATAAGATTGCTCAGCCTTAGACAACGTCCTGCTCGTGAAAGCTATAGGCTGATCCCCGGCATCCGTCATCTGTGATAAGACACCCGCTACACCAAGATCCGAAGCATCGACAGTTAAGCGTAACGGTATGATTGGGTCGTAATGACTCAAGGAACGATGCCGTGCTACCAATGTTTTAATCTCTTGGAATGCTGCGTCACAATTTGCATCCCAAACCCATCTAGCATTTTTCCTTAGCAATTTATATACCTAATGGTGCTAAGATTACAGCCACCTTGGGTATAAATTTTGCTACATATGTAATAAACCCTATGAAAGATTGCAAGGTTTTAACATCCTCTGGCTTAGGGGCGTCACATACTGCCCAAACTTTCTCGTCGGTTGTATGTAGCCCTCTACCATCAATACGAAATCCTAAATACACCAGTGATTCCTTTCCTATTTCACATTTATTTTCTGATAGATTGAGACCAGCATCTTCAAGTCTACCCAAAACTTTTTCTAGTCGCCCTAAGATTTCCTCCCTGTCCTTACCACCTATCAAGATATCGTCAGCAGTACCGCTACACCATCTAGTCCATCCAATAGTGTTTCAATGGCTTTTTGGAATTTCGCTGGCCCACATGCTACACCATAGGGCAGACGTTTGTAAGAAAATAGTCCTCTATGTGTGGATATTGTCGTCATTTCCTTTGAGTTATCATCCAACAACATTTTTTGGTATGCTTGGGAGAGATCCAGCTTGGTAAAAATGTGACTCCCCTGTACTTTTTGGAAAAGGGTCTCAATGGTCGGTAATGGGTGCTGATCAATTTTTACGAACGGATTAATAGAAATTTTATAATCACCACATAAGCGAATCCCCCCACCCCTTTTCAAAACCGGTACTATTGGTGTACCCCATCTAGCATAGTCCACAGGTTCCAAGATATCCTCTTTGACTAGTCTTTCCAACTCCATTTCCACCGCAGGCTTGAGCGAAAATGGAATCGGCCAAGCACGAAAAAACTTAGGTGTCGCATCACCTTGTAACTCTAACACAGCCTTGCCCTTGTTGAAACAACCCAGTTTTGAAGAGAACACCCTTGGAAACCTTGACTTTACTAGTGCTCCCAATCTGTACTATTATGCACATTGTAGCACACAGACGTATTACCTACTTTAGGGGGTGTTATCTGGAAACCGAACAATTCGAACCACCTCTACCCAAAAGCGGTGGTCCCTTTGTTTCAACAATGAATAATGGCAACTGACCTTGATCACTTCCATCGTACACCACATGAGGCATAAACGTGCCTAGGTATTGGTTTAGCCTCTGTATCAAAATAAGATAAAAATGTTCTATCGGTCTTACAAATTTGACATGCTTTGAAAAATTTATCATACAAGGCAAAAGGTAGAATCGAAGACTGACATCCTGTGTCTATCTCAAATTTTATGTCAATGCCATTCAACCTCACAGTGACAATGAAAGGAGATATTGTTGAAACACTGTCAGTATTTATCCTACAGATCGGTTCCTCCAACTCCTCATCAACATAATAATTTCTTGTAGCCTTCTTATTATTAGGACTGGATTTTTTATCATTAGTAACTAGTATTTCCGTTCTTAGCATTATTAACGATTTTCTTTTTTGGACATACCTTGATAAGGTGGTTGCCCTTACAAAAATTGCAGGCTGCGTCCTTGTGCCAACCGTAGGGGTCGATGTCAGGTCATACTGGTGCGATGCTGATTTTTTGGCAGTTGCGATATTCATAGCCTTGGTGATGTTCAGTTTCAGGCGCTCCTCCTCGATCAACCAATCCTTCACTGGCCCTTTTACGAGACCGAGAACGAATCTGTCGAGCAGCATCTGGTCAAGGTAGCCTCCGAACTTGCATGGGCCTCCTAAGGAACGTAACCTTGCCAGCCATCCATGAAGTGTTTCCCCTTTTTCCCTCGCGGCGTTATAAAATCGATGCCGTAGGGAGAAAATTGATTCGGCTGGTAAAAAATACTCGTCGAAAAGTTTAATGAGGTCATCGTACGTTTTCGCTTCGAGCTCCGTCGGGACACTCAAGTTGTATATCAATTTATAGGTAGCTTCGTCTAGGGAGTTCAAGAACAAAGCTTTCTGCGTTTAGACATCCTGAATACCATTAGCCGTAAAGAAGGTGATCATCCGAGGTTTAGCCACAGTCCATTCGTTCTTGACGAACGAGAACTCATGCAGTTGCCCAACGTATGAAGCACGCGTTGGTGGGTTACTTGACGTACTAGTCATGGGGATGGCAAATTTCGTGGAAAATCGGTTACGCTGACCAAATCACATATGTCAACAAAAACAATTTACTTGCGTGTCGGCACGTTCTTCTCCTTTCGTGGCAGGTGTCACTTCATCAGGCAGAAGGAATGAGGACCATCTTTGTCGCCAATGTAATGTCTTGAGGAGCGGTAGGTAGTTGTTAATAACGCACTGGATTCGCATAGATAGAGAGAGTTTTATTCTTATCAACCGGTTTTATATAAAGTGGGAATCGAGCTAGATCTGGAACATTCCAGACCGCAGTGTTGCCCATAGAAGGTATTGCATGGATACATCATGTAATAACGTTTGTGGATACTACACAATGGTAACTCATATTTTTGTATAATCTATTGATACACAGACAATCTTATGAAGTTGTGGTGAGAAATTACTTCGGAGTTGGTTTCTGAATTAAATCTACTATTTACGATAGTGTAAATCATCAGTAGTATATCATTGGTACCAGGGGCGGATCCAGAATTTTTTTCCGGAGGGGGTCACAGGGTAGAACAATATAAAAAATAACAAAAAATAACCAAACGAACAATACAAGCCGAATTTTCAACCTTATGCCTAAAGTCGTCCAATTTGTCTACTTACAAAATTAATTGTAATTATTTATAAAATTCATTGTTTATGTAAAAAATATTCTTCAATATCTATTAATTATTTAACTGATAAATGTATTTATTTTCAATTTTCTTCTAAAAAAGTGTCCTAATGTGTTTTCAAACAAATTGGCGCATTTTATGGCAGCGTAGCTAACTTCAGAGTTTGCAAATCAAAACATTGAAACCACAACAATCTATTGTTGATCTCAGTGAATTCAGTATCGTTTTTACTGAATTTGGCAGGAAAGAAAACGAGAACGAAACAAAAACAAGATGATAATTAACAAAAATAAGAAGAAATAAACAAGGTGTAATTTGACGGATACACCAAGGTAAACTTATTGACATAATTGTATATAAAGTAACATTGGTAGGACCAAGTGTACGATTATATTCGACTACGTTTGGTTTTTTTTTGTTTTCCGGTTTGTGAACAATTCGTTCAGCTCTGCTTTTGGTTTATTATTCTGTGAATAATACACCTATGTAATCGCTCAGCAAAAAATTTTTATAACACCCCCTCAAACTTTTTTCTTTTCCGTTTCAAGGTGTGTAGATTCAAAAAATGCAATGTCCGTACGCCGTACGCCGTCCGCCGTATCACGTGTACAGGCTTCATTTTCGATCTAAAAAAGTCGTTCTTTCGCACACATGCTCCATTTGGGCCCTAGTTGTGTCCCGAAACTTTTCAGCCCGATCGGAATATACCCAGGGGTGTTATGAGTGAAAATGTGTATAAAAATAGGTACTTTTTGCGTCTTAGCAACATGTTGGTAACATGAGCTTCTGAGATATCGTTTTCCATGTTTTGGGGACGAGAAGACCGAATATGAAGTCGATTTTGGCCAAAGAGTGGAAAATTGAGTTCTACCAAATGTTCAGCTCTCAAAATTGGTTTTTTATGAGTCAAAAACCTGGAAAATTGTCTGAAATCACCGTGAATGTGTATAATAACATTAGAAAAAACGCTGCAAAGTCCATGTCACATGGGTTTATTATTCTATTGGACATACCTACAGAAATGTTGGCTGTTTATTTATTGTTTCTTTCATGTGCAACAATTTTTTTCCGGAGGGGGTCACAGGGTAGAACAATATAAAAAATAACAAAAAATAACCAAACGAACAATACAAGCCGAATTTTCAACCTTATGCCTAAAGTCGTCCAATTTGTCTACTTACAAAATTAATTGTAATTATTTATAAAATTCATTGTTTATGTAAAAAATATTCTTCAATATCTATTAATTATTTAACTGATAAATGTATTTATTTTCAATTTTCTTCTAAAAAAGTGTCCTAATGTGTTTTCAAACAAATTGGCGCATTTTATGGCAGCGTAGCTAACTTCAGAGTTTGCAAATCAAAACATTGAAACCACAACAATCTATTGTTGATCTCAGTGAATTCAGTATCGTTTTTACTGAATTTGGCAGGAAAGAAAACGAGAACGAAACAAAAACAAGATGATAATTAACAAAAATAAGAAGAAATAAACAAGGTGTAATTTGACGGATACACCAAGGTAAACTTATTGACATAATTGTATATAAAGTAACATTGGTAGGACCAAGTGTACGATTATATTCGACTACGTTTGGTTTTTTTTTGTTTTCCGGTTTGTGAACAATTCGTTCAGCTCTGCTTTTGGTTTATTATTCTGTGAATAATACACCTATGTAATCGCTCAGCAAAAAATTTTTATAACACCCCCTCAAACTTTTTTCTTTTCCGTTTCAAGGTGTGTAGATTCAAAAAATGCAATGTCCGTACGCCGTACGCCGTCCGCCGTCCGCCGTATCACGTGTACAGGCTTCATTTTCGATCTAAAAAAGTCGTTCTTTCGCACACATGCTCCATTTGGGCCCTAGTTGTGTCCCGAAACTTTTCAGCCCGATCGGAATATACCCAGGGGTGTTATGAGTGAAAATGTGTGTGAAAATAGGTACTTTTTGCGTTTTAGCAACATTTTGGTAACATGAGCTTTTGAGGTATCGTTTTCCATGTTTTTGGGGACGAGAAGATCGAATATGAAGTCGATTTTGGCCAAGGAGTGGAAAATTGAGGTTGTACCAGATGTTCAGCTCCGAAAATTGATTTTTTATGAGTCAAATACCTGCGAAATCACCATCAATTTGTAGAATAACACTAGAAAAAGTGTCAACACGTGGATCAAGACGATTAAATGATGGCACTACCAATGATCAAAGATAATTTGAAAAAAAAAAAAAGATCGTACCTACCTAATTTGTGTTTTGGGGGCCAAAATTGGTGGAAACCATCAGAAATAGCTATTTCAATTATTTCACATGAAACAAACAATAAATGTACAGCCAACATTTCTGTAGAATAATAAACCCCATGTGACAAGGACTTTGCAGCGTTTTTGAAATGCAGGCTGATTCTGGGGGGGGGGGGGGGGGGGTCATGACCCCTGTGACCCCCCCCCCCCCCTTGGATCCGCGCCTGATTGGTACCTACCTAGTTCACATTTCGAAGTGCGACGTGGTTGATCTTATTTATTCATCATTTTATTTTATTTATTCATTAGTACTTATCTTACTTTATCTTACACTACTACTTTATCTTTCTCTTATTTATTCATCATTTTATTTTATTTATTCATTACTTTATTTATTTATTTATTTATTTTTTCGAGTCCTGGCCCTTAACGTTAATTTAACCTTTTCTGCGTCTATCCATAACCTATTGATGATAATGCAATTGAGTGAATAACATAAATTGATTACTTTTATTACATTTTACAGTTTGTTAGGTTTATCTCCATTGGGCACCATTGCATTGCCTGCTCACTGTATTATTTTGTCTTGATAGGTACATAATTAAACACTTGTCATTGTCCACTCATGCTACTGGCGACTGCTTACATTTTTCATTTTGCCTAGTATTTCATGGAGGATTTTCTTGTATTTTATTTGATTCATCCTTCGTTTCTAAGTATTATATTCGATTCCACTAGTTTATTCAGTTCTTTTATCCTTATCCAATTCTTATTCTTGTTCAATACCTACTTATCCATTCTCTTTACTTTACTTTATTCAGTTCTCTTATTTGTATCGAATTCTCTTGTTTTTTATTTAATTCCCTTAGTTAATGTCTCGAATCTTTCTATTTTCTTCTTTCCATATGGTGCTCACTTATTCACTTACCTATACAATTAGACGAATTTTATAGGTTTCAATTCCATTTTCCATGTCATGCTGTCATTTTGCTAGTTTTGCAGGGCCTAGCATTATGTTCATTCTCTATGTCAATTTTTCCAGTTATTATTATTTCTTCAATTATTCCATCATTTGTTTTTTATACTTTCTTTCATTACCTATATAATTTGGTCTTTGTTTTCTAACCACACTTATTTTTTTTTTTTTTTTTCTTTTTTTTAAATGTTTTAATATCGATGTTGTCATGCACCCATCTACTATTATTCACAGTCTCCAATTACTCTTACGTCCATTTACTTCCTTCATCTGTTTCATTCATTCACGTTTGTTCATACGTACATGCCTCATTCATCGTAAATGTCGATCATCTCGTTACATTTATTCGTCTTTGTTTCATTAAACTATCACTCATCTGTCCAGCTCCCAGGCTCCTTGGGGTGTCCAGTCTCATGTACGCATCCACATGATACACGTATACTACACATATATAACAGACATCCTTGATACATTCGTTCTTACACTGTGTAATATCTGTTCACTCGCACACATGCAAGTTTCACCGGTTAGTATTTCACTTTCAGTAGCACACTTCCATTGCACATTCATATTTCTTCCTTCATACACATGCATCATTTATTTATTTATTTATTTAAAATTTACGGGTAGAACCCATTTTACATACAATAATTAAAGATAGGATAATACAGTTAAAATTCCCTACACAAATAAACTAGGTAGGTGCAAAATACAGAGAACAGCAATGAATGTGCAAAAAGGATAATAGATCAAGCATAAGTGTCAAGCGATCCCCTCAAAAAAGATTTAAATTTAGAGAAGGATAAGGAGAAATCTAGATCAGGACAATTTAACAAATTAGCAGAACGTTGCATACGGGGTACTGGAGAGTTTTTTAAATAATTTGTTGACTGGAAAGGAATATCGAAAAGTTTGGGGAATCTACTAGAAAAATAGGGGATGTGAAAATTCAAAGAATTTAAAATGTCCGGACAATCTAACAAGTTGTTAATGATTTTGAAAAGGGTGATCAAGTCAGTGAAGCTGCGACGCGATTCAAGTGAGGGTAAACCAACCGATTCAGCCAACTCAGCGTAATTTAAATCATCCATCCTAATGCCCCGACGAAATCCCAAAGTACGAAGAAACCTATGCTGAACCCTCTCTATGCCATGGATATCCACCAGATAATATGGGGACCAGATTGGGGAGCAGTACTCTACCCGAGATCTAACGAGAGTAATGTAGAGAAGCTTCAGCACAAATTCATTAGTAAAATCACTAGTGTTTCTACAAATAAAACCCAACATTCGCAGTGCACTGGAGGTGATTTGGTTGTAATGTTGTTTAAATGTAAGGCCTGAATCGAAAAGTACACCCAAATCACGCACAACTTCACATCGGGAGACAGAGAATGAATTTATATTATAATCAAATATTAAAGGCGAAGTTAGCTTATGAAATGTGATCACTTGACACTTCTGCAGATTCAAGTCAAGACCATTACTCGAAACCCAATCAACAAATTTATCGATATTAGACTGTAACATGGTAGAATCATCAAAGGTAGAAACACATTTAAAAATTTTCACGTCATCAGCATAGATCAAACAATGTACATCGGAAAAAATTAAAGAAACATCATTAATGAACAACAAAAACAAAAGTGGGCCAAGGTGAGACCCTTGAGGAACACCTGATGGTGCACCAAAAGGATCAGAAAAAGAACGACCAACCTTAACTATAAGAGTACGACTGGACAGGTAGCTATGCAGCCACTTCAAGAAAGCACCATGGACCCCAATACACTTGAGCTTATCAATAAGACGAGCATGATGTACCCTATCAAAAGCTTTAGACATGTCAGAGTAGAAAACGTCCACTTGGAACTTCTTCTCAATAGCATTAAATAGGAAAGCCTCGTAGGTCAGCAAATTTGATAGGGTAGATCGCCCACGAATAAAACCATGTTGCTCAGGAATAATAATTTGTTTGAAAACGGGAGTAATTAAATCTACAACTATTGCTTCAAACATCTTAGGGATAGTTGAGAGGGAGACCACAGGACGAAAATGCTCAATATTATTTTTAGACCCAGATTTATGTACTGGCGTGACAAAACTTTGCTTCCAGACGTCAGGAAAAATACCAGAACTTAAGGATTTATTAAAAAGCATGGTCAATGGAGAGCAGAGAGAATTTGAGCAAGATTTTAAAAGTATTGCCGGAATGTTATCAGGGCCATAGCCTTTGAGAACGTCAAGTTTATTAAGGGCAGATAGAACAGAAGATTCATTGATTGTGCAGGATCCAAGATTAAGCGACGTTGAGAAAGAAGTAGTAACAGATGTCTCATATACATCTTGCGAATGAATATAGGATTTAGAGAAGTGACTGGCAAATAGCTGAGCAGACTCAAAATTATCATTACTAACTTCATCCCCAAGGAACATAGAACTGGGAATGGATCCAGATCGCTTTAAAGAATTAACATGATCCCAGAATGCAGTAACATTAACACTAATAGTTTGTTCTATATTACCAATATGCTGCTTGTAACACATCCTCTTTAGAACCTTGACTTGATCTCTGAGATCAGAAAACAGAGCATATACACAATCCTCATCGGTCAACTTCCACTTTTTGTGAACACATTTTTTACGAATAATCAAATCTTTAAGCTCATTTGAGTACCAACGCGGGAAATGACTAGCACCACACAAAAATATTTTAGTAGGAACGAAATTACTAATCGCCTCATTAAGAATAGAATAGAACTTATCTGAAGAGCTATACACATCCTCAGTCTCAATAAACGACCAATCAATCGTATACAAATAGTTATCCATACATTCATACTGACAATTTTTAAAGTCAATATACGATATCTCATCAATGCCTTGTGACAAATTAGAATCAACAATGAAACGTCCTTCTAAAGGTGGATGATGACTATCAACCTGTAGTAAGGGGTCCCCCCTTTGGATAGTTAGATCAATGATATTAGTCAGACACAGATCAAGCAACCTATTGTTGGTGTTCACTATGGAGTTCACTTGATGCAGGTGAAGAAATAGGGCAGAGTCAAGAACGATTTGAGCAGCCCTTGATGGATAACGAGACAAATTATCGTCGTGAAGGTAAGAATGGCTCCATTCTGGCAAATTGAAGTCACCAAAGAGAATAACGTGAGAGTTGGGGTTGAGAGCGCAGAATCTTTCCAATTCAGCACAATGGGTGGAGTAAATCTGTTCAGAAGATTGAGGAGGAATGTACACACAGCCAAGTAATAAACTAAAAGAAGAGTCAACACCAGATACCAGGACAAAAATATTTTCAATTGTAGACAAACTTTCTAGTCTTCTAGAATGATACTGTTTCGCTACACAAATCATACATCCACCACCACTCAATTTATTGCTTGTATGTGAAGATCTGTCCGATCTAAAGATGGTGTGATGGGGAAATCCAAGCTCACCATCAAAAATACCGTCGTGAAGATTGGTCTCTGTGGCAAAGATAAAATCATAATCAAGGGCGTCAGACGAGAGTCTAAGGTCATTTAGTTTGGTGCGAACGCCACGTAAATTTTGATAAAAAGTCGAATACGAGTATGAGGAATGTGGCGATGGCGCAGTCGTATTTAGTTTTTTGGAACAATTTGAGGGACGCTATTAACATATTTAATAGTCAGGTTAGATTCACCCATTGCAATACGTTGACGCAACTGGTCATTCAGTTTCTTCAATCTGGCACTCTCAGTAGGTGTGCGATCAGGTTTTATTATCAATTTCACCGAGTCGCTAGTAGATTTAGCAGTAAGGAGATTGAAAGCTTGATCACAATCTCTCAAAATAACTTTGATGGGACGAATCTTATCAGAAACAAATTTTCCAAGACAAAAAACACGAGTCGTACTTGCATCAATACGTTCATCAATTGTTCTTAATTGATTGATTACCTACAGCATTTTTATCCTCATCATTGTTCATACGAACTGAGACACCATCCGAGTCCAGTCTAACTTCAGGCCAATCATAAATGATAACATTCCTTTTCCTTCTCCTTCTTTCTTCAACCTCCCCGGTGATAAGATCAATCTCATCAGCGACAGCCGACCTGGCATGGTCAAGTCTGGATATAGAATCCTCACATATCCGAAGACGAGCTGAATGTTCACTTTCAAGCATGTCAAGTCTGTTCTTGATGATAGTAAACTCATTAACAAAACGACTCTCGATCATGCCCAGTCGAGAATTTAGGTCAGCTTGAAGTCCACGAATCTCACGAATGACATTCTCAAACAAAGGTACGTAATCAGCAGCAGGCCTGGCTTGAGAAGGTAGAATACTGTCACCACAGGAGCTGCCCAAGGCGTGGTATTGAGACTGAGAGGATGAGGTAGAAAGGGAGGCAGGTGAAGCGGTCCGTGGACCAGAATACATACACAAAGAACAGTTCCAAGGCTCTTTTGGATTGCCCACTATGGCAGCAAATTTTACATCATCAAGATTGGAGCATGTTTTGTGGTAAGAAAACTTACAAGAATCACAAATGATATGAGGATCATTTGAAGCTGTGAGACCATCGCGGGCCCCACAGGGAAAGGATATCATCCTCTTTCCATTTGACTTGGTGGGAGGCATTGTTATAACTAAATGTTATCACTGAACTTGCTTGTATTGATGCGAAGAATCCGATGCAAAATCGACCGAGAAAACACGATAGCAGTAGAGAAATCCAGATAAAATAACAATTAGGAAGTGTTTTAAAGTGAAGCAAAACAGTTTTTAACTATAAAAATGCACTATAACCACCAAAATAACAGAAAACACCGGACGAAATAGCTCAGGCAATATTACTCATCAGCCATCCTTACATTCTGACGTTCGTTTCATTCATGCGGCCGCTTCATTCATTCAAATGTTGTTATAATTATTTATTCTGAATTTATTAATATTTAATATTATAGTTTCCTACTTATTTTTTAATTTAATTCTTTCAGTTTGTAGGCACTCTATCTACTGGTATTTTTTGCCTAGTGTAGTACCTCCGAAACTGTGATAAGTAGGTACCACATGGAAATTTCTGTCTCTTATCCCATTTCTGTAGGGTATTTCAATGATGAAGTTATATCTTCCCGTTTGTCTCTTTAGTTGTAATGGACGTGTATATTTCTGTGTTCGTTTGTTAACATTTGGATCCAAGATCTTAGTTTCAATTAATACCTACTAATTCTCCTTCCTTAAAATCTGCGTCTGGCCTATTCTTATCGAATTGCTTTTTACGCTTCTGGAACTCTTCATTGTGTATCTGGGGTAATTTTCCCCATGTATTCTGTAGATTCCCTATTCTTTGTTGATTAGTTTGAACTTGAACTTCAGTTGCGTGGAGTTTTACCAACGCTTCAGCTCAGAGAAGAAGATTTTGGGAGCCATAAGGTCTGATCAGGAGTATTCATGGTGGAAGAAAGGCGGAAAGTGAGTTCAAATTTTAGTTCCTAGGTAGAATCCTTATTCTATTCAATTTTTTGTTCCTGGGGCAGACACCCAAATTCAATTCCACTTTCTGTTCCTGGGGTTGGCATCCAAATTTTTTACTGTTTTATAGTTCGTGCGGTACCTATTAGATACCCAAATATTATTTCGTTTTCTAATGTAATTCCGTTTCTTAGTTCCTGGGGTTGTCGCGGATCGCGATTGAATTTATATTTTCCATTAATTATTATATTCGTTCATTTGGCGGAAATTAGTTTTCCGCCATGACGCGAATCAGGTGGCAGCACAATGGCCATATGTTAGAGAGAAAAGAACAGGAACTTTTTGTGAATGATTTTAATTGTATTGTCAGAAATGTCGAGAAGAATGTAATTATCTAGTTAGTTGAAAGATGAGTACTGACTTCTTATATCGAACAATTAGAGATACTTAGTCGGTGAAATAATTCTCGACAAGTGGTGCCGAAACCCGGGAACCAGAAGAAGAGGGACGTTATTCAGAAGGTGTCCCAGCCGAAGGTTCCTTTAATTTGGGACAAGAAATTGAGCCGAACCAGACGAAGGTCTCTTCAATTGTTATCGATCTTTACAGTTTTAAGTTAAGCATTGATATGAGCATTTTGAGGCAAGTAAAGGAGGAGCTCCTCAACCAGTGTGAGATGATAGATGGATTTTTGGAGGCCGAGTTTGATCTTCATGAGGCCAATATATTATTGACAGATCTCAAAAGCCTCACGGAATATTTTGACTCTGTAATGTCACGGGAGGAGCCGAGTGTATCCAGGACGGAAAAGCCGTCCAGGAGATCCAGAAGGGCTGAAGAGGACCCTGAATTCATGAAGGATGTTTTAAAGGCTAGGTTTCGGGCTCTTAGAGCCTTTGGAAGATTGGAAAATTAAATTAAACGTCATACCTGCCACGTAACGTAACGTTGAAATTCCTACTGTGAGGCCCAGAATCACTGTCAGACTTCCAGAATTATCAATTAAACCTTTTGACGGAGATTCATTCAAGTTCACAGAAGTGCCACCTCAGGGTGTTCTTGACTGGAAGCTCAGTTCGGAGTTATACAGGTTCTTTTGGGCCATGATTAAGCCCTTTAAGAACCTCAACAAATTTTCAGTCGTTGAATTAATGTTGTCTAGTTTATGCTTCTCAAGCTCGAAAAGGATGTTGGATGGGAATTTTGATGTGATGATGGTCATAAATATTTTTTGTTCTATATTTTCGCCTAAATTTTTCAAGGATCTCAAATGTTCCTCGATTTCTTCATATGTAGTTCTCAAACTCAAACTACTGGTATTTCGTGAGGCTCGAGGCAAATTGTTGAGCTATGAATAGTGTCTGGTAATTAGACGCTCAACATTGCCATATTTTTCCAGGAGAATTTCGATTGCGGTGGGATAGTTTGCATGAGACATTTGAAGGCCAGCAATCCAGCAATGCATTGCTTGGCATTCTCCGAGAGAAGAGAAACCAAGTACTTAACTGAATTTTTCTACGTCTGAGAGAGATTCATTCATATGAATATTAATTTCAAACATCTGCCAAAATTCTGTGAACCTTATGTTAGACGATGCAGAATGTTTTATGGGAGTGGAGGCTAGGCCTCTAAAATGTTTGTTCTGCAAAGGGAGGCATTGGATGGATGAATGTTCGAAGTACAAATATCGAATGATAGGAAAAGATTGGCTCAAGGATTCTGTTTTAATTACTTTAGCCGAAACCATAAAGTTAATGAGTGTCCAGTGGATCGCCCGTGCTTCTACTGCCGGAGGAAGAAGAGGCACCATCGGTCGCTTTGCCCGGACCGATTCGCTGAGGAGTCGACGATGAGAGAAGATGAACGCACAGAGGAAGACACAGAAACTGGATTGGGATCCATCACCGAGTCAGTTTCAATGCAAATGGCCACAGTACAGCTACAAGCAATAAGTAAGAATGAACCAGTTTTGGAAGTAAGAGAGCTCTTGAATTCAGGCAGCCAGAGGACTTATATTACTGAGGAACTTAGTAGGAAACTGACTTTACCCATAAAAAAGAGACAAACTCTCTCAATCCACGTTTTTGGTAGGTCTAAACCAATTCAGGTACAGACTGCGTTGGTAGAGTTAGAGCTGTTGTTGCAAGGGGGTCACCGTATGTATGTTTTTGCTTATGTATTGCCAACAATCATGGGAAAGCATGTGCCTCGGTGCGTGGATTTTTCCAAAGTCCAGCTTCCCGAAGGGTTCTCATTAGCAGATGAAGACCCCTCTAGGCAAATATACCTACTGATAAGAAACGATTATTACTTCGATCTTCTGTTGGAGGGGAGAAAGCAGGTTAGACCTGGCCTTTATTTGGTTCAGTTGAAGATGGGCTGGGTGCTCAGTGGACGGTACTCAAACCCTGAACTAACTTTGGACATCACGGTTAGTTTTTTGTCGTACTCCATCTCAATGACAGAAAGAATCTGTCATTGAGATGGATTTCGTTAGTTGGAATACACCAGATGTATTAGGTACCGGTGGAAGATGTGGAACAGAGATATTTCCTGAACCTTTGTGGAATTTAGAGACGATCGGGATCATGTCCGAATGAAACTGTCGGCGACTTGGCTGACCAAACATTCAACGACTCGATTAAGTTTATACAGGGAAGTTATTTCGTGTCATGACCATGGAGGTGTTATCCGCATAGTCTCCCCACAGGGTACGGTTTGACCTTAGGGCGATATCAATCGTTGTTCAAGATGTCCCAAAATCAAGATTTACTTAAGAAGTATGAGGACACTTTGCAAGATCAGACGTAGTAGAGGCTGAAAAAAGTAAACAACTTACTTGATAATGGTACGAGGAAGAGGCACCATACCGTCGAGCCAACTCTTCGGCTATTCGCCTGCTCACACGAAAATGAACAAAAAAAGTTTCCTCGTCGAATACAGGAAAAACTTCTTCCAGATAGTTTTCATTTTTTTTTACTGGATGGAGTAAGTCCAAATCATCTTCCGATGACACCTCGATAGGAGTGATCGACCCCTCATCACTCGATGATCTCATGGCGTGAAGTTCCAAAACGCAAGTGAGAGAAGTGAGTAGGGTTATTAGAACGAACACACACAACGACGAACGTTGGTGCGATGAGAAATGATTTGATTGGCTTAAACGGGCCAGCGGTAGTGGGGGGCGAGCATTCAGAAAGGAGTACATCGGAAAATCCGCGGACTGATCTGACGGTCTTCGAACCGCCAGAAAAACACCGTGAACAGCATCCTATGGATGCTATACAGTCCGAGACCAGTCCGCAAGACCACTGTGAACGCCAAATGATGGATCTGACAGTTTGAAGACAGTCAGATGGCCACCGCGAACAAACCTATTATGTTCCAGTGTTATGCATTTTTGTGATTCATATCCGGACATTTATTTACGCTTACAGAAACTTCTCATTCTAGTTGAAATCCTTGAGTTTTATATTCATGATGATAAATTTATCTTCATTCCTTCCTCACACCTCTACCTAGTTTGGATTCATTGGTGGGTATTTTGGCAAAATGATGGCAAAGATCGTGGCCAGGTTATAGGCTATGACAAGGTAGGGAGACATCCCTGATCTGAGTAGCCCTGAGGTTAATTTCATTCCTAGTTAACCTATGATGCTGATATTTGAAACGGAGAACTGAGGGACTGCTGGTTAAGAATGATGAGGTACGGAGCATCCCGGCAAATGTAGAAGTGAGACACCTTGACTGATGTTCTACATTACTATTTCAATTCTTCTAACTGTTTTTATAGGTTTTTTAATATTTACCGAGGTGGTTTGATCTTTTATCTGTTCAGTCTGTTGTTTGTTCTGTTATATGCCTTATGCCTTTACTCATTTAGGTACTACAGAAGATGGAGCAGAGGGGTGGAATAAAGGATGATTTCATAGCAAAGCTAAGGAAAATGTAGAATGAGGCACTACAGAGGAACACTGAGAAACAACATGTGGGAAAGGATACAAAGAAAAAAGAACAGAGCAGGTGAGTGAGAAAAACAGACTAGCCTCTCTGTTAGATGGGAAATAAGCCCTCACAAGAGACTTGATCCTTTACATGGATATGTTATCATGGATATGCTTTGTGAGTCCGCCAAAACTGGCGATTGTTATTATTGTCTTCTTCTTTTTTTTTTTTGTCTTGATGCTCCAACTCTAATGTTCATTCAAATAAATGCTTCTTCTTTAAATTAATTTCACACCATTAATAAAACCTACAGGTAATGGGACCAGAAGTTTAAACTGTGCGTGAACTGTTAGTTGTTGAAGGTAAACAAGTCAGTTTTAGTTGGTGATAGATAAAACATCGTTGTGTAAAACGTCCTACGATTTCATAAGTAGGTATTACGTCTTACTTTTTCCCAAAGGAATTTCACGTAAGTTTTCCATACTTTTCTCACCATGGCTGTAAATACTTACAGAATCGATCCCTTACACAAGGATAATTATGAAACCTGGAAAATGCAGGCTGAAGCTGTCCTAACAAAAAGCGAACTTTGGGGCTATACGTCGGGTGCGATTTCAAAGCCAGAAGATGATTCATCTAATCCGAATGCCAAAGCAGAATGGATGAAAAAGGATTTAACTGCGCGATCAGAATTAATACTGATGATTTCACCCAACGAGTTGAAGCAAATAAAACATTGTACGACTTCCAAGGACGTTTGGGATACCCTTGCAAAAAATTTTCGAAGTAAGGGACCTGCCAGGAAAGCGACGCTTTTAAAACAACTAATTTTGCAAAGAATGCACGAAAGCGACGATGTTCGTGAACATTTGAATAATTTCACCGATACAGTCGACAGACTTGCCGATATGGAGATCGAAATTAATGATGACCTTCTAAGCATTATGATGCTTTATTCATTGCCGAATTCGTTCGAAAATTTTCGCATTGCGATCGAATCTCGCGATACTCTTCCTAAACCCGAAAATTTAAAAATAAAAATTCTTGAGGAGAGTGAAGCCAGAAAAACTCACGATTCTGAGCAAACGAGTGAAGGCGCGTTTTTCGGTAAAAAGAATCAAAATCCACAAAATAATAAGAAGAAATTTTTGAGCAATAAAAATAAAAGTAAGAATGAAAATTCGTCTAAGCCTAAATGTGACAATTGTGGCAAAATTGGCCATGTTTCTGACAAATGTTGGTCTAAAAACAAAAAGGAGTCTACATTTATGGCCAATCACGTATGTCTTTCAACAGTTTCAAGAAATGAGTCTGATTCATTGGTTTGGTGCCTGGATAGTGGTGCAACAGCCCATATGTGTTCAAAGAAAGAGGTTTTCAACAGTTTGAAGGAAAAGGGTGAAACCCTCAGACTTGCCTCAAAATCCCAAACGACTCAAATTGTTGGAAACGGTCTTGTAAAAATGGACATAGACGACAAAAATACTATAAAATTGCCTGACACTCTTTTTGTTCCTGATCTATCCACTAATCTGTTGTCAATTTCTAAAATTACAGAAAAGGGATATCGTGTGATTTTTCATCAGGACAAAGCTGTTGTAAAGAATCCAGATGGTGAAGTGATTATGAAAGCTCAAAAATCAGATGGGTTATACGTCGTCAATACCCAATCTGCAGTAAAACCTTCCTGCTTGAAGTCTGAAACCTGTCGAAACGTCAGTCAAGAAAAACTTGGTACGTGGCACAGACGTATGGGTCATTTGAACGAAATTGATCTAAAGGATGCATTGAAGAGAGAGTCAGTACTTGGATTGGACTTTGCACCAAATGAATCTCTTGATGATTGTGAGATATGTATTCGTGGAAAATTCTCACGTCCACCATTTCCTTCCCGGGATGAACAGAGGACGACTGCACCTCTCCAAATAATCCACTCTGATGTATGTGGTCCAGTGAGACAACCGTCTCATGCTGGTGCTCGGTACTTCGTCACCTTCATAGATGAATTCTCTGGCTATACTCGTGTTTATTTTCTTCAACAGAAAAATGAAGTATTCGACAAATTCAGAGAATACAAATCAGAAGTTGAGACGTCTACAGGTCTGAAAATAAAATGCTTGCAGAGCGATAACGAGAAAGCAGAGTATTGCAACAGTAAATTTGAAATCTTCCTAAAGGAACATGGTATTTCCAGAAGGCTAGCGTGCACATATTCGCCTCAGCAAAATGGGCGAGCAGAACGTAAAAATCGTTCTCTTGTGGACAAAGCACGATGTCTGCTAATAGAATCTCGCCTTCTGTTGACCTTTTGGGCAGAAGCCATCCACACAGCAAATTACTTATGCAACAGAACGCCGTCTCGGACTCTCAATCACCAAACTCCATTTGAAAGGTGGGTAAAACGAAAACCGTCTGTACATCATTTACATGTTTTTGGCTCCAAGGCTTTTCCATTGGACAAAAATCCTAAGAGAGGAAAATTCGACCCAAAGACAAATATTGGGATATTCGTTGGTTATTCCGAGGTTTCCAAGGGGTACAGAATTTGGAGACCAGAAGATAATAAGATCGAGGTAACGCGAGATGTCAAAATCTTTAATAAAATCTTTTATGATCATCAATTCAGTGTTGATACTTTAAATGATTTGACTGTTGATCGTCATGCTGATGAAGATGACTCAATTGAAATGATCACTCAACAGCAAATGGTACTATTTCAAACCATGCCACACAATGATATTTCTGCAGTAGAAGAAAATGCTTCAACAGACCACACTACTGGACAGTCCGACTCTGAGGAAGTTTCGGAGACAGAGGGAGATTCCCCAAGAGGATCCAGACGTGAAAGGAAAACCCCTGTTTGGTCCAAAGACTATGAGATGGGGACGCATTTTGGAATGGTGGCTGGTCACTACATTGGAGATTCTCTTGAGGATCCTTCTGAATGGGAAAATGCTATTCAGGAAGAGATAAGAGCTCATATTTTGAATGATACCTGGACTTTAATTCAAAAGAAAAAGAACATGAATGTAATTGGGTCAAAAATGGTACTCAAGAAGAAGTTCAAACCAAATGGTGACCTTGAAAGAAGGAAAGCCAGATTTGTAGCTCGTGGTTTTTCGCAACGACCTGGAACAGATTACTTGGAGACGTTTGCTCCAGTAGCGAAGATGAGTTCGATCAGGATGTTGCTTGGACATGCAGTTGAGGAAGGCATGAAGGTTCATCACCTTGACGTGTCAACTGCATTTTTGAATGGGGAAATTGACACAACCATTCATATGGAGATGCCTAAACTTCTTGAAAAATATCTTTGTGAAATTATGATAGAAGAGAGTGAAAATGAAGACAAAAGTATCTACCAGAAAGCCAAGAAGATGCTCGAAGACTTGAGAAAAGATGATTCTGAGAAAGTTTGTCTACTCAAGAAAGCTGTTTATGGTTTAAAACAGGCCGGTAGACAATGGTTTACAAAATTAAATGCCAAACTTTTGGAGCTTGAGTTCGAACCCTTAGCAGCTGATCCGTGCATCTTCGTTTCATCAAAAGGAACCAAGAAGGTCATAATTGCTGTGTATGTTGATGATTTAATAGTATCATCAAATTCACTGATAGCAATTCAGGAAGTTAAAAGCAACCTTATGAAGAATTTCAATCTGCGAGACCTTGGTGACTTGAAGTATTGTTTGGGAGTGGAAATAGACCAGAAGGATGCATCAATTACTCTCTCCCAGACAAAATACATTGAAGATTTGGTATTAAATTTCAGGATGCAAGACGCCAAGCCTGTTACTACTCCAATGGAAGCAGGAATAAAACTTAGTGTTCCTGAAAAATCCGAAAAACCCTGTGATGTTCCTTATCAAAGCCTGATCGGATCCTTAATGTACTTGGCCGTTGCAACAAGGCCAGATATTGCCCATGCTGTCAGCTATCTCAGCCAGTTTAATTCTCGATTCTCAAATGAACACTGGGTGGCTGCTAAGAGGGTCTTAAGATATCTCAAAAACACAAAATACTTGGGAATTTGCTATACCAAGACCTGTCAACCAATCACAGGCTTTACTGATGCCGATTGGGCTTCCTGCACTATTGATAGGAAATCATATACGGGTTACATATTCAGATATGCAGGTGCTCCAATAAGTTGGGAGTCACGTAAGCAAAAGACTGTGGCACTCAGCACTGCCGAAGCGGAATACATGTGTCTGACAGACTCAGCAAAGGAGGCTATTCATTTGCAGCAATTGGCTCGTGGCATGGGACTCACTGTGGGGAGTATTACCATATACAACGACAATCAGGCTGCTCACAAGCTTGCAACCAACCCACTGATTAGCTCTCGCTCCAAACACATATCGATCAAGGAGCATTTCATCCGTGAAGTCGTTCAGAGCGGAGACGTGAAGATACTGTACTGCCCTACTGAAGAGATGGATGCAGATGTTCTTACGAAGCCACTTCCAGGGCCTCGCTACGTCAAACTTCGTGAGAAGATTGGACTGACTGATCGCTCTTGCTCGTGAGAGGGAGTGTTAGATGGGAAATAAGCCCTCACAAGAGACTTGATCCTTTACATGGATATGTTATCATGGATATGCTTTGTGAGTCCGCCAAAACTGGCGATTGTTATTATTGTCTTCTTCTTTTTTTTTTTTTTGTCTTGATGCTCCAACTCTAATGTTCATTCAAATAAATGCTTCTTCTTTAAATTAATTTCACACCATTAATAAAACCTACACTCTCGCTAGCCTTTCAACGCCAAGAAACAATTATCTAAACTGATGAAAGTTAATCCACACAAAAATACTGTCTCAATGAGGGCTTCAGCATCAAATGATGACCATCAGCCAACAATTGAAATGAAAGCGTCTTCAGAAGGAACAGCCACTCATTCAAACCGTCCTGACAATCCTACTGATCCAAACAAAACTGTAGCTGTTGTTGATGCTAAGAAACGTAAGGATAAAACAGGAAAAGCTGGGAAAAGAACTGATCAAGAAAGGACGGCTGAAGCAGAGAAAAAAAAAGGAAATGGAGGGCGAAAATGAGAGCGGATCCTGCTACGAAGCTGAAAAAGCAGGGCTGGAAGGTGAAAAAGTTGTATCCAGGGAAAGAGCGAGGAAAAGAAGGGCTGATGGGACCATAGAGAAGACTGATCAAATGATAGAGACAGAGACGAGAAAGCAGAGAAGATTATGGCGGGCTGCTTGATACAGTTTTGCCCAGAAAAAACGGGTTGCAGCTGAAGCAGATTTGTTCAGAGAAAATAACTCCCCACCAGATTCAATTCAGACGATGACGACGAGCTGAGTAACAAGATGGACTCAAGGCATGGCTTGTGCTCTGCAGAGTGGAAATTTGGGGGAAAAACGCAAGTTCGTACCAACTAACCCAAATCTGTCCCCGATATTTTTCTGTACAGCTCAAAACTCACGTCGGTCCACCACATTTTCTCAATTAAAACCTAAATCATTCGCTCAGAGTAAGCATTTATTGGCCAACTCTGTGATATTATTTCTCAAAGAGGAATGGCTAGAGAACCCATGAAAAATAAAGATCAATTACTTGGACAACAAGGTGAAAATGAATGTGTTGCTGGTTTCGAAAACCATGAAAAACCTCATTAGTTTTGGATTAAAATTTGTTTTTCATGTTTATGTTACATAATAGCGTTTGGAAATTATGGAGAGATACTTAATGAGCAGAAAAAACCTTCACTAGGTTCGCAGGGTGTGATGGTCTATCGAGCGTTCAAGCATGACGACATACAAACATTTTATCTAGTGTTTTCACGCAAAAAAGGATTTGTAACTTTTTCTAGTGCGAATGGATAATGGCGCAACTTTACAGCAATGAAGTTGACATTTCACTGATCCCATTGATACCAGATATGAAGGGGTTTGGTCAAGTTTAATTTCGAGGATGGGGTCTTGTCCAATTGTACACTTTCTGTGGAATCGCCCGGCTACAGTTTTCCACCGTGATGTGAATCGGGTGACAGCGCAATGACCATATGTTAGAGAAAAGAAGAACAGGAACTTTTCTTGAATGATTTTAATTGTATTGTCAGAACTGTCGAGAAGAATATAATTATCTAGTTAGTTGAAAGATTGAGTAATGAATTCTTATATCAAACAATTAGAAATAGTCGGTGAAATTCTTGACAGGGGTAGACACCCAAATCCAGAAGCTCCGCTGTTCATTTCCGTAGGTGGTGTGGTACACCAAACGAAGAGTGGTCAACTACAACCTCTAGCATACTTTTTGAGAAAACTCACACCAGCTGAATGCAACTACTCCTGGTATGACCGCGAATTACTTGCCATTTATGCCACTGCACTTTTCTTAAATGCTAGATGGGAAACATTTCTCAGTCTTCATGGACTATTGACCACTCATCTATGCCTACAAAAAACCTCAAGGCAACATGTCACCTAGACAAATTCGTCATTTATCTCTCATCAGCCAATACTCAACTGACATTAAACACGTGACTGGCATCAATAATGCTCCAGCTGACGCACTCACGAATTGAGGCAATCTTGAAATGATCCATTCCTACCTGCTGACATCGCTTCTGCTCAGCATAATGACACACAGCTGCAAAACTTGACTGGATCTACCACATCCAACCTCAGCCTCCAGCAACTTCAGATGGACAACTGCAATCTCTACTGTGACACATCTACTGGTAAAGATATAGTCGGGCACAACCATGACCGCCATAACCAATTCACTGACAACCCCAAGTAACCTGCGAAATTTATTAATCTCCCTCCCCACAAAGAACACTGCAAAAATAGAAGTCAGCACCAAATCCTGTAGTATCATCACTCTGTTGAGAGCGGGTCGCCAAGGCTCATCCTCGATCTCTGCCAAGATTTCGTCAGCCACCATCTTCAATCTCTGCCAAGATTTCGTCCTCAAACTCTTCATTGACTCTTCTGTTGCTGCTGAATATAGGTACGGGCTGCTGATTTGTTTCTTCTTCAAATAAGTGAACAATTTAGGTTGGATACTTAAAAAGGTATGTTACTTCTATATTTGCTCACTGTCTCAACTTTTCACCGCATTTATGACCTCGTTTTCTTAGTGATTAGTACAAAAATGCATAGCAAACTATTTTGGAAGAATTCAGTGTAGGTAGCCCTGCCAGTCCGGGGAGAATGAATGCTTCAGGTAGAGAAAAAAACACACATTGTAATTCCAATAATTTATTAGACATTCTCTGAGAGATAAAATGGCTAGTTCTTGGAAGTAGGCATTGCAAACGTTACAGGGAGTACAAATACATCGCTTCTGTTTCATTTGCTTTGCTGGAAAATGTTGAAATCGCATCAGGGCAACCCGGAATGCAAAGTATCAATGTCGCAATGACCAAGGTATAAACTATATAACACGAAGATAGCAGGTACTATTGGCCTTATAAGTAAATAATGCTCACGTTCACGAAACTCTCGCTTTGTGATTGCGCAAATGATCAGTCAATAATTATTAGGTACACTTATGGCATAATCACCATGAAAATAACTTGATAACAAATATCATAGGAACGAAACTTGAGTCTTGCTATTATACAAGTAATCTTTTCGAAAGATTTGGTTCATGACGGCACCGATGTAGGTGCGAACCCACACAGGAGGAATCACCGTGAAGAAATACTGAAACATAAATAGAAGGGTGAATCACGAGACGTGAAGGTAACATCATGATAATAATAATAACAACTTTATTGGTGAACAGGACACCTCCACCTGGTGCCACCTCGACTATTCAAAAATAAAAAAAAATAAATAACGCTGCAAAGTCCTTGTCTCATGGGTTTTATCATTCCACTGGACATACCCACAGAAATGTTGGCTGTTCATTTATTGTTTCTTTCATTTCAATAATTGAAATACTTAGCTATTTTTTATGGTTTCCACCAATTTTGGCCCCCAAAAACACGAGTTATAACACAAGTTATCTTTGATTATTGATAGTGCCATTCAATTGTCTTGATTCACCTGTTGATACAACTTCTAGTAAAAAAAAACAAAAAACCAAAAAAAACTACAGGATAAAAATATAATAGTCTATTTCCACGTAAACTAACAAACTGTAGACCGGTTTCGGTTGTTACACCATCATCAGTACACAATAGAACTCCGCCGCCAGTGATTTAAGCTACTTCTAGTTTATTATACAAATTTATGGTGATTTAAGACAATTTCCCTCGTTTTTGGCCCATAAAAATGAATTTTGGGAGCTGAACCTTTGTTACAACCTCAATACTTCACTCTATGGTCAAAACCGACTTCATATTCGGTCTCTCGTCCTAAAAACCGCTGCAGAGGCTTGTCACATGGGTTTATTATTCCACTAGACATACGTACAGAAATGTTGGCTGTTCATTTATTGTTTCTTTCATGTAATTGAAATGGTCATTTTTGATGGTTTCCACCGATTTTGGCCCCCAAAAACACGAATTAGGCTCGGCATCTTTTTTTTAATAGATCATCTTTGATCATTGATAGTAGGTACCAATTAATTGTCTTGATTCACCTACTAATAAGCTCATGTTCTCTAAAACCTCACAAATCCCTCGAAAACCCCTATTTTTGCATCCTTTTTTCTCCCATAACACCCCTGGGTGTATTCCGATCGGGCTGCCGAGCTTCGGAGCACAACTAGGACCCAAATGTGTTCCAAAATGGGGACCCAAACTGTGTGTGGAAAAACGATGATTTTAGACAAAAATTTAACGTAAATTTAAACCTGAAACTTCGTTAGAACCTCAATTTTCCACTCTTCGGTGAAAATCGACTTCATATTCGGTCTTCTCGTCCCAAAAAACGTGGAAAACGATACCTCAAAAGCTCATGTTACTATATCACAAAAAACACCTATTTTGATACCCATTTGTCACTCATAACACACCTGGGTATATTAAAATCCAAAATGAAAATTTCCACAACCATTTTGCGTTTCAGACATCGAGGAACGTTTTTGGTTCCCTGTCTGTCTGTCTGTGGTAACTCTTTGTAACGCCCATAACTACCCGAAATAATGGTCGAAATGGGCTGAAATTTGGAGGGTAGGTGCGGGTTGGGTCACAGATGGTCATTGAAAACGTTCTGTAACTTTCGTCTGCGCAGGCGCAAACGTGAAATACTTGAAACGCCCATAACGACCCTAAATATCGTTGAAATGAGTTCAAACTTGAAGGGTCGATCAGGAAAAATACTTTGATAGTTCCAAATGAATTTCATTGGAATCGTAATGTAACTTTGATCTACGCTTGCGCGAACATGAAATGTTGACCATTTTTCTTGTAACGCTTCCAACTACGCGGTAAATACTTGTAGAGAGCTGAAATTTTGAGGGTATACGCGGGTGTGATCGCAGATAGTCCCATTTCAAAATCATGGAAATCGTCCCCTCTGCGCACGCGCGAACGTGAAATACTTGAAACGCCCGTAACTACCTTTAATATCGTTGAAATGAGTTCAGATGTGGATAACACTTTGATAATTGCGTATGACTTTCATTCGTCTGCGCATGCGCGAACATGAAATGTTGACCGTTTCCTTTTAACGCGTCTAACTACGCGAAAAATAGTTCTAGACAGCTGAAATTTTGAGGGTACACGCGTGTTGGATCGCAGATGGTCCCGTATCAAAATGAACCTACCCAACTATTTTATACATTCATTTGATTCAATTGAGGAAGCTGTACCTACTGCCTACTCGAATTGGCAGATGTTTTGCTTCCTCACTACCGAAGGTAGGGATCCTTCAGATTTGTGATTGAGTAAAAAGAATGCATATCCTCCAAAATGAAAATTTCCACAACCATTTTGCGTTTCAGACATCGAGGAACGTTTTTGGTTCCGTGTCTGTCTGGCTGTCTGTGGTAATTCCTTGTAACGCCCATAACTACCCGAAATAATGGTCGAAATGGGCTGAAATTGGCAGACGTTTTTTCTGCATATCTATGTATCCTCTTTTATTATGTACCTGTTCGAAAAACATGCTTCATGTTTCCTTGCTTTCATCCTTGATCTAAACTGTTATAATCCGGGGGTCTGGGGGTGTCCCCCAGACTTCATTCGACAATAAATGTACCGTCATGAACACAAACCACTGGCGGCTAGACACCCCCTACGGCAACGTTTTTTTTTTGCTGAGTGATTACATAGGTGTATTATTCACAGAATAATAAGCCAAAAGAAAAAAAGAGAAAGAATGCGATTTGGCACTGGTATGCTTAATTATTTTAGACAGTTTTAGGTTTTTGTGTAAAAAGTGATCCATTGTGGAATAAACTATGTGCTTACTTGGATTCCATGGGCCCAGTAGCCTGTAGACCTGTTTACTTTTCCCAAAGTGTTGATTGCACTAGCTGCGTATGTTTCTGCATCGGGTACTAAAAATGAATTTTCTTGAAGTCTATGACTAAAAGCGTTCATTTTGGTATTGATGAAAAAAGGGGCCAGATGCTGCACTGTTATACCCTCTCCTTGATATTCCACTCTCAACGCTTCGGAGAAACTCTTGATGAAAACCTGAAAAAAAGAGGTTCAAGTAGGTAGTTAGCTACATATCGGTGTCGTATAATCGTTGCAATTATATTTTTTTTCTAATTCCAAGAAGTTCAGAAGTTCGAGTCTTGCGGCATGACCATATAAGCGAATTTCCGAATTTGGTTAGTTACTTTTAGTTATTTTTGAAAATGTCTAGCATTATCGACCACCTATGACCTCGTATTTGACATCTTGTTTTGAGAAAAAGTATGCTTGAGTAGTGAAACAGGCTTTTATGTCAGCATTCAATATCTCTGGTGATTTAGTCATTTTTAATTTTTTAACGATTTTTAGAGATTTTTAACCCCTAAAAACTGTGATTTGAACCAATTTTTAGAGGAAAAATTTTCTTAACAGTGTTGTTGGAATAGTAAAATAAACTGCAAAGTAACTCCCCGCCGCCTTGAAATCTCTCCAGTCAAGACGCCCCCCACCTCCTCCTCGGCCGTCGTCCAGCACACCGCAGCTGTCCACTGCCGCTTGTTCATCCTCTGCAAGGGTACAAACCTGCCCTTCCTAGTGGATACCGGCGTCACGCTCTCCGTCATGCCCAAAGACTACGTGCTTCGCCGCCAAGCTCAGTCCTCCCACCAACTTCTCTACGCAGCCAACGGAACGCCCATCTTCTCTGTGACGGGCGTACCTACACTACCGCCGTGACATAGTGTAGACATTGAGAAGAGACACTTTCATTTATGTTAGTATTATAACCTTACGAGAATGTAATTGTTGAGTTATCCAACTTACTGTATGAATAGAGACGTCACCGAAAGGGAGTCTTTTTGTATAATTCCCTTGCTAAATCAGCCTAGTCAGTTACATGGTGCCGAAACCGGTTGTTCAGTGAAGTGAGTCATAAGTTTAAGGGAACAGTCGTCGTGGTTCGCGTAGGTTGCCGGTTGTAAACAGTCAACATCCCGCGACGGGCAGTTACCGAGCCCCGTTCCGACTGTTACCGGGCTTTCGGGTCAGATTTTAGTCAATTGTTTCGCGTCAGAATGAGTGAAGACGAAGCGGTAAATCTTCGGCCGCCGCCGCCGTTCAAATTTGCGGATCAGCAAAATCTCGCTTGCCTGTGGGAAGAATGGGTTCAATCATTCACGTGGTATGCCGAGGCGATTAACCTCAGCAAGAAGAGTCCACAAAAACAGGTCGCGACTTTCATGACGGTAATGGGCCCAGAAGCTATCACTATTTACAAGACCTTTAAACTCACGGATGAACAGAAAAAGTCGATGAAATGCATCAAGGAAGAATTCGATAAATATTTCCTGCCTAAGGTAAACAAAACCTATGAACGTTTGCTGTTCAATCGTCTAACGCAAAAGCGGACGCAAACCTTCGACGAATTTCTTACTGACGCAATTAACCAGTCGAATAAATGTCAGTTTGGAACACTTCGGGATGAGTTCCTGTGTGATAAGATAGTCGTTGGCATATTGGACGATGAGGTTCGGAAATCGTTGCTCTCCACCAAAAATCTCGACTATGACAAGGCTGTCGCTGCTTGCAGAGCCGCGGAGTTAGCGGGTAAGCAGTTGACAGACATGAGAGGGGAAGAACACTCGGAAATAAATGCAGTAAGCAAGCAAAAGTACGGCAATAACAAAAATTCCGACCAAAAGAAGTCGAAATCGAAAGATGACCAAACTTTTCATTGTAAAAGATGCGGGACTGAACATAAAAAGCGCTGATGTCCTGCATACAAGCATAAATGTTCAAAATGTTCCTTTCGGGGCCGTTTCCCCCAATTTTGCTATTCAAAAACAGTAAATGCTGTCACGTCGAGTAGTTCACGCGGATACGAGTCTGCGGTAGACCTGTACGTCGGTTCAGTCCAGAAAATTGGATCCAGCGAAGGGGATTGGAATGAGCCTATTAAATTTCCTGGATACCAATCAGTACTTTTCAAATTGGACACGGGTGCACAGTGCGACATAATCACCGTAAATGAGGTCGAGCAATGCAAGCTTCGCGTAAATAAATCAAACGTGAAATCGCTCATTTCATACAGTCGTGACACTACACCTGTGCTGGGCGAAGCCGAGGTACCCATCAGAACAAAAAATGGTCATTCCACGAAGCTAAATTTTTTAATAGTGGCCTCTGGGCACAATTGCATTTTGGGCAAACACTCGTGTGAAAGATTGGGTTTGGTGAAACGAGTCCACGAGCTCCAACAGGACAAAGATCTTTTTGCAGGCATAGGCTGTCTAAAACAATTCGTGTATGACATTGACCTAATCGAAAATCCAAATTTCAAAATATTCCCTCCTCGGAAAATTCCGTACTCGATCCGGGAACAAGTCAAGAAGGAATTGGATAAAATGGTCGAAAATAAAATCATAGAGCCTATGGAGGAGCCAGCACCTGCCGTTTCACCCATGGTTGTCGTGTGGAAAAATAAAAGTCCACGAATCTGCATAGACCTGACTGATGTGAATAAAAACATTAAGGCTAAATGTAACGACAAGTTAGTGAGATTCTCAGATAAGAGATGGCAGCACTATCGGGGGCAAATTTCCTTGACTCCTCACAGGAGAACGAATCAAGATATTTTGAATCTGAAAACGGATTTGATAAGATATCAACCCATAGTTTGGACGAAATTGGATTAAAAAATTTGCACAATTTTTTTGCGCACTGTTCAAAATTTTTTTTGATTAAATTGAGACTTTTTCAAAAATGTCGCCTTATACAGCAGTGTGCCCATGCATACAGTGTACAAATCCGTTTTCAGAATTTCGATCGGTCAAAAATTACGATCGTAATCCTTAAGATTGGTGAAACAAAAGATTGGAAACAATAGTAGGGCTGACGGGGTGGAGGAGTGCGCTCGAGCGAGGGGGGCAGTTTGGTGAGGTGGTGCCGGCCGCCTGGACCCCTCGTATGAACGTTCTCCGAATTCTCCTACTCAAGGTCGGCATCAAAATCGAGTCTTCCTGATGTTGGTTGGAAAAGAAGTTTTGTCTGTGAACAGGATTGGGTCAAGCCTTGTCTCACGTTTGTGGACTACGAGAAAAGGGTGCCTAAGTTGGGGGTAGTAGATTTCGTTTTTTTCTTGTAGGGGATGTGATTGATACGCAAAATCCATGTTTTTGACAACGGTGGCCCCCAAAACTTTGGTCAAAATGCGAGAAACCTCGAAATTTTCGCACTTTTTTGTTTTTCCCCCATTTTGGCCATGATAGAGCGCGTTTTTGACAAAAAGTGTACATTTTGAAACTGAATTAGATTTGCTAGAATACTAGAATAGGCTCGGTAGACTCAATAGTTTCCGAGATACAGCTAAAATACCATACCTACCACCACTCTCAAAACCGCGTTGTGAAATCCAATTGTTTTTCGTATTTTTCGCTATATCTCCAAAACGTATTGTCACATCCGGAATTTAGTAGTGAAGTATTTCAAAACTCAAATAATTTTAGATTATATTGCAAGTTGTGTCCCTAAATACATACATACAGACTACATACACACTTTCAAAATAATTTTGTTACTTTTGCGCACTGCAACAATTTTTTATTGTTCACAAAGATTGGCAGGTACCTACAACAGCGTGCCTACATGCATATAGATGTTTCAAAAAATACAAGTCGATAAATCTTTCATATAGGTACCTACGCGAATTTTATGGGACAGCGTGTAAAATCATAGTCCATGAATCTAGTCTTGAAAAATTAAACTGGGTATTTCAAATCTGAGCAGTATCGAAATTAGGGGACATATAGGTACAGATCATCAAACACTTGAAACATTTCTGCTGTTGAATATACTATATTTGCTTTCAAAATAAAGTACCTATTATACTTTGAGGAATTTTCATCCCAAGTCCTGGGTAGGCTCCCGTATTTCCAGCTAACGTGGTATCCTTGGATCAATAATTTCTGGGAGCAGAACATTTTCATAACAATATTTCAACTTTGTTATCATTTTGTCCTCCCAGAATGAGCGATCCCTTTGTATTATCTCGTAATGTAGATCCCTAGGGGTCCACACTACGAAAAACGCTGCAAATCCCTGCACAACGGTTTATTATTTTGTATAGAAAACCCTTCTGTTACAGATCACAGCTCTATGTATAGATAACCCGTCTATATAATATGATATGTACTATTCTATTATATACATATTATGTAGATCGCAGACCCTCCGTAGGTTAGTACCTAACCCCGTACTCGTTACTAGGTACCTACCTAAATCACGAGTTAAATGTTGCTAAAATAATTCTGCCGATGACAAACACTACCTAACAAAAAGAAACACACATAATGAAGTTCTGAAACGAAATTGTTGATGAGGAGTGAAAAAAGTTGCAAAAGTACCTACCAACAAACTCCAGCCCCTTCTACGTAGATGTTATAGGTAATGAACCGTTGTGTAATAATTTACCGTTGAGTAATGATTTACCGTAGTAATAATTTACCCATCAATAATACTTCAACGTTTGTTCAAGTTTCACTACCTACCAACAAACTCCAAAAGAGCCATCATTTTTCAAATTAAATAATATCACAGAACAACCAACTCGACTTCATACTCCGCCAATATAATCAGGTGATCCCTACCAATGATTTTATCTCCGCCAAATTTCCTATTGTGGGCGCGTCTCTGGTTACGAGATTTGGTTTGAATTGTATACAATTTCATTCACACTGGAGTCGAAAATGCCTGTCGGTGCAAACTTCGGGGCCTTACTGTGAACGAACGGCTGGACGTACGATGCTCCGGATGGTCTTAAAAAACTTGCAAGTTCAAGAACTATTTAAAACCGTAAAAATATTTACGTAAAAAAATGGTATAGGCGTTTTGAAAATTTCAACCCCTATTTTGAACCCCTTAGAGATGACTCACAGTAACGTCGAGCTTCGAGGACCAACTAGACGCTGAACGGAACCTATAACCCGAATTTCATCAATTTTTTTTCATGGTAACTAAGAAAAGTGGCCCGTACGGCGTACGGCGTACGGCGTACGGCGGACAGACAGAAATATTTTTATTGCAGTTTTGGATTCTACATACCTTGAAACGTAAACCATCAAATTTTGAGGGGGGGTAAGAATTTTTTTTTTCATGCTCGATTCTAATGGTTCATTATTGAAAATAATAAACCAAAAACAACGCTCTCTCATCGTTATTTCCAATTGTCCTTTGAATTTGGAAGAAGTAGTCGCTAGTTTTTTTAAGTTTTTTATCTTTACCCAAACAAAAATTTTTCAATTTGTGTCCAGAATTTCGCTCTGGAAACACTAAAGTTTCGCACCATAGTAATGCACCAAACAGACTCATGAAACCTACTAAACACTATGATCGCAACATTTTCCATGAAAATTGGGTAACGGAGTTACGAAATATGGACGCACTCGTTGTTGTAGAAGTCCATTTTTGTGAAGCCAATTTTTGTTAGAGCAGTGCAATAAAGTTTTGGCACATCAAAAACATCAGGTAGGTACATACTGTTGGCAAAGTAAATACCATTCAGATTCATCGACTATAATAGCTTTATGTAAACACAGTTGCATAAACGTCACCTGATTTCGAAAAAATCAAATCCAAATCAAATCGAAGTGTCGGCTTCTTGGAATTTGGGCAACCTTTTTGGCGAGTTCATAAGAGGAACTATCTAGGTACTCTGTAAGCAGATACCTCGTGACATGGATATATGTGTAGGGGTTATTATTATCTCTATCTCTATCCTTATTATCCTTATTATATTATAAATTCGAATCTTTGTCTGTCTGTGAAACTGTGATTCTTTTCACGGCAAAAAGCATAATACCTATTTATGTTATCACAATATAATGTACAAAAGTAAATAAAAAAACGCTGCAAAGTACTTGTCACATGGGTTTATTATTCTTGCGGACATATAGAACTGTACTCCATCAATATCAAAATGTCAAACAATTTTTTCACCATTTATAAACAATGTGCCATTAATTCGTTTTTCCCGTGTTTTTTCCGATACTTTTAGGTAACAAACATCCCTAATATAGATACCATCTTTGGACCAACCCCCACCTACCCTCCAAATTTGAATCTCATTCGACCATTTTTACGGTAATTATGGGCGTTACTACCCGTTCAACGGTTTTCACTTCAAAACTCCTAAAAAACGCCTCATTTTTGCCAGTTTTTTGTCCATAAAATCCAAACCGTTGGTCCGATCGAGCTGAAAAGCTTGCGGGCACCATGTCTGCCCTAGATGAGTATTTGGTGCAAATTTCGACTCAATTGGACCAATTTTGAGGCAGTCATGCGTGACACGGCGGACGGCGGACGGACATTGCATTTTTTGAATCTAGACACCTTGAAACGTGTAAGAAAAAATTTTGAGGAGGTGTTCCAAAAAATTTTTGCTGAACGATTACATAGGTGTATTATTCACAGAATAATAAACCAAAACGATTTATTCATTTTCTAAGAGACAATCACACTCTAGGATACCGCACCAAGCCAGTTTCCGAAAATACTTACCAATTTTGGGGAAAAGTGTCTAAAAATGTGAAATTTGAGCCTATTTTGAAAAATATGTGCTTTTAGGAATCACGTATCAAAATTTTAGGGACGTATCGACAAATTTGGGAAAAATCGAAAAAAGACTTATTTTTGGCGATTTTAGCTAAATGGCTGAAGCGATTTTGACGTACTAAACTCCAATCGACGCGCAATTTTATGCTCCTTATTCTAGCATAATATTATAGTGAAAATAGTTTTCGAGAAGCGAAAAAGCTGAAAAAGGTCCGAAAATTTCGCAGTTTTTTGGCTCTCAAAAGTTTAGCACAAGCCAGAGTCCGTCGCAAACTCACATTACTCGTATTATGCCCAAATTCGATTAAAATAATTTCCAGCTAGTGTACATTTATTAGGCAGCAAGCACAAGTCCAATTTGACTTGGCTATGACCCAATCCTGCTCACAGACAAAACTTCTTTTCCAACCAACATCAGGAAGACTCGATTCCGAGAATGTTCATGCGAGGGGTCGAGGCGGCCGGCACCACCTCACTAAAATGCCCCCCTCTCGCGGGCGCACTCCTCCACCCCGTCAGCCCTACTATTGTTTCCAATCTATTGTTTCACCAATCTTAAGGATTACGATCGTAATTTTTGACCGATCGAAATTCTGAAATCAGATTTGTACACTGTATGCATGGGCACACTGCTGTATAAGGCCACATTTTTGAAAAAGTTTCAATTTAATCAAAATTTTTTGAACAGTGCGCAAAAAAATTGTGCAAATTTTTTAAACCAATTTCGTCCAAACTATGGGTTGATATCTTATCAAATCCGTTTTCAGATTCAAAATATCTTGATTCGTTCTCCTGTGAGGAGTCAAGGAAATTTCCTTCATTTTGGTGCTGCCACGTGGTGGCAGGTTTTGCAACTAAAAGCGTTACATTTAGCCTTAAAAGACGCCAATACCCGCTACAAACAATCGATGAAGTCGCCGCAAATCTTCAGGGTTCCAAAATTTGGACAAAATTGGACTGTGCAATAGGCTTCTGGCAAGTAAAGGTAACGCCTCGCACGTCTAACTACCTTGCGTTTTCGACGCCCTGGGGACGATTTCGTTGCCTCTGGCTCCCATTCGGGCTGTGTTCAGCTCCTGAGGTGTTCCAGGCTTGGATGTCATCCCTGCTTGGAGGGAAGAAAGGAGTAGAAGTGGCGATGGACGACATACTTTGCCATGCAAGAAGTAAAGAAGAATTGGAAAAAATCACGCAAGATGTCCTGCAAACTTTGAAGAACTCTGGACTGAAACTAAACCCTGCAAAATGTATATTCAATGCGTCAAAAGTAACCTTCCTAGGTCATGTAATTTCTGAAACAGGCATGGAAGTCGACCCCGAAAAAGTTGAGAGTTTGGAACGGTTTAAAACGCCAGAAACCCCCACAGAACTGCACAGATTCCTGGGTATGGTTACCTATTTGTCCAAATTCATCAAAACTCTATCCGAGTTGACTCAGCCCTTACGTCAGTTGCTGCTGAAAGACGTTGAGTGGCACTGGGGACCTGAGCAACAGTCAGCCTTTCAGTCACTGTTGTCTAAAATCAAAACAGCTCCAGTACTACGTCACTACAACCCAAATGAGCCAGTTACACTGTCCGTGGACGCCAGTAAGCACTCGGTAGGGGCTTGCATGCTTCAAAAGGATCAGCCAATCGCTTTCAGTTCCAAGGCACTGACTAAGTCCCAGTTAAATTATAGCCAGATGGAAAAAGAGGCATTAGCGATTTTGGTGGCTTGCCAAAAATACCACTCCCCATGGGGTAACGCGGGTCTAGTGGTAGAAACGGACCATAAGCCACTTGAAAATATTTTCAAAAAGCCTTTTCACAAAGCCCCTGCTCGACTTCAGAGAATTTTATTCGAGATAATGCCGTATAACCCCAACGTGAGATACAAAGAAGGCAAAGAGCTTTTTATAGCTGATACACTCAGCAGGGACATCAGAAATTCGCCTGAACCAGATCAAAATCCAAATGTAACTATTCATGTTGCGGTTCCATTTTCGAAAACCAAATTGGAGCAACTTATGGAAGCCGTAAACGAGGACCCAGTGCTAATTCAGGTCAAAAACTACATTCTCGATGGGTGGCCTGAAAACAAAAAACTCCTCCCAGAAGAAATTCAGATTTATTTCAGTTTTAGAGAGGAGCTGGGCGTTTACGAAGATTTGATAGTTAAGGGTGAACAGATCGTAATCCCCAGAAAAATTGTCCCAATCTTGCTGAAAGAGATACATCGCAGTCACAAAGGGGTAGAAGGCAGTATCAGGCTTGGTAGAGAGAATGTTTTTTGGCCTAAAATGGCCCATGATATTAAATCATTCGTCGAAAGCTGTCCAACTTGCCAAGCGCTACAAAAAAACAAACCGATGGAACAAATCACAACTGGTGAAATTCCTGATAGGCCCTGGCAAATCTTAGCTAGCGATCTTTTCAACTTTAACCACCGTGATTTTCTCATCATAGCTGACAGCTACTCCGGGTTTTTCGACTTTGTTGAATTGAATTCAAGCAAATGAAGAGATGGTTTGCAACATTCGGAATTCCTGACCAGCTAAATTCGGATGGAGGACCCCAGTATTCAAGCCAAGAATTTAGAGAGTTCCTAAGCTCATGGGGAGTTCACCACCGAGTCTCCAGCCCGGAGTTTGCTCGATCAAACGGACTAGCCGAACGCTATGTCCAAGAGGCAAAATTACTTTTGAAAAAGTGCCTCAACGACCGTTCAGATCCATTTTTAGCTTTGCTAAACCACCGGAACACGCCTCGAGGGAACATTGGATCACCTGTGCAGCGCCTCATGGGTCGAAGAACAAAAACGCTTCTCCCATGTCTCCCTGCCTCCCTCCAGCCAAGGATCATCAGTCCTGAGGAAGTTTCTCTCAGTTTGAAAAAGATGCAAGAAAAGGAGAAAATTTCGGCTGACAAGGGAAAAACGCCGCCAATAATGTTCTCAGAGGGTGATCACGTCATGTGGAGGAAAGCACCAAGACACTGGATACCAGCAGAAGTCATCACTAGACAAGAAAATTCGAACTCCTACATAATCCAGACTGCAGACGGTGCGAAATACCGTAGAAACTCCTGGTTCCTGCAGCCCAGACAAGATCGTCAGAGTGTGGGACACAAAGAAGATGCGCCATCGCAGCTGCAGTCTCTGGATTCCAGCAAACCCAGGTCTTCCATGCCCCCACCTAGGTCACTACCAACCAAGATGGCGTCACCCACTCCAACTCCAAGTACCCAGAGTTCTTCCCCTGCATTGAAGGGTCCGTCTCCCACTGCTAGGCCAGCCACGTTGCAATCATCCGAACACCGAACTGCCAGCGGACTCCTTGTGGTACCTCCCAAGCGTCTTTGCTATGACTCCTGACCTTGGTGCCTGGACTTAATTATTCTCCAAAAAAGGAGGGATGTGACGGGCGTACCTACACTACCGCCGTGACGTAGTGTAGACATTGAGAAGAGACACTTTCATTTATGTTAGTATTATAACCTTACGAGAAGGTAATTGTTGAGTTATCCAACTTACTGTATGAATAGAGACCGTCACCGAAAGGGAGTCTTTTTGTATAATTCCCTTGCTAAATCAGCCTAGTCAGTTACATTCTCCAATGGCACTCACCGCTTCACCGTCCACTTAAACGGCAACATGTACGAGTGGATCTTCACCGTTGCAGACGTCAAAAAACCCATCCTGGGGGCCGATTTCTCTCCTATTTCGGTCTCCAGGTGGATATTAAGAACTCTCGACTCGTCGACCCTGCATCAAATAAAACCCTGTTTGGGTTTGACGCCATCCTCCAGCCCCCAAAAAAAACAGGACAACCGTCCCATCACCTGGTCTCCCACCCTCGCCACCACCTTCAACGCCTGCAAAAACAATCTCACCTCGCGCCGCTCTACTTGCCCACCCCGACCCCCACGCTACCCTCTGCATCACCACCAACGCCTCCGATTGGGCTATCGGGGCGGTACTCCATCAACACACCGGCGCTTCCCCCCAACCCCACGGATTATTTTCCCGCACTCCTCTCCGGCTCTACAAAACTACTCGACTTTTGACAGGGAACTGCTCGCCATCCACGAAGCCATCAAACACTTCCGTGACTTCGTGGAGGGCCGGCAGTTCTCTATCATAACAGATCATGAACCCCTCACCCACACCCTCCTTCAGAGCGGCAAGTCCGCCTCCCCCTCCCCCCCCCCCCCTTCCGGCATCTCGAATTTATCGCCAAATTTACCACCGACATCCGCTACACGCCGGGGGCGGACAATTGTGTCACGGACACCCCCTCACACCCCTCCCCAACGCCTGTGGACGAGTTGCTACTGTTCCCCTCAGCCCAACACATCGGAGCGCGGCAGTGCCCCACTTCCGACCCGGCCCTCACCAATCTCATCGCCGCCCGTAAGCTTGAACAACCGCTCGCCCACATATCCGCTGACACCGTTGCCTCAGCTTTCCTCACTAGTTGGATCGCTCAGTACGGTTGCCCGTGGATCCTCATGGTCGATCAGGGCAGGCAGTTTGAATCAGTCCACTTCAATTCGCTCCTCCACTCCCTCGGCATTGAAAAATGCCGAACCACCGCCAACCCAACCCCCAGTCCAACGGCAAAGTAGAGCCGTGGCATTCCCTTTTGAAGCAGGCGATATCAACCTCTTCCGACTCCAACTCCTGGACAAAGGTGCTCCCCTACATTCTCCTCAGCCTTCACACCTCCGCCAGACCGTCCGACGGGATTAGCCCAGCCAAGCGGACCTTCTCTTCCCCTTTACAGTTACCCGCCGACATCTTTTTCAAAGATCCATCAATCAACAGGGCTCCACCTCAACACACTCCCATTACCGACACCGCTTACCCCAAACGCTTTTATAGCACGACCCACATGTACCTGCAGGAGCCCAGCCTTCATAAAACCATTTGACCCCTTTACACCGGGCCCTTTCAAGTCATTCCCACTTCTCAAACCACTGCCACCCTGTTGATTGATGGGAAACTCTACAACGCTCCGCTCGTCCGCTGCAAGCCCGCCTACGTTCTGGCCAACCCCCTATCTCAACCCGCCACACCAGCAAACGTCCGCACCCTCGACCACGCCACATCTCTCCCTCATGTCTCAACGCCCATACTCACCGGACCCCGACGTCGCTGTGATCCTCCACGACGTCTGGGTCCCTGCCCCCCTCTCGCCGCTCCGCCACTCGCCCGGGCCTCCATCACCGCTACCATGGCACCCCCCTCCGCGGGTCACCGGCCTACCTCCCCGGCCTGGGCAGTGGCAAGTATCCCGGTGGGTCATTATTCGTGACTATTACATCGCGAAGGCCACCAGGATACACGACCCCTACATTCCCCAGCACCCGGGAATGCCTTATCCGCCTCCGGCTACCCCACCTCCACCAGCCATGACTGCGCCACTGCCGGGGATATCCCCCGTTCCAGGCCCGGACGACGCGAGCGGCGGAACACCGCGACATTCCTGGCGGCCCCGGCTTACTGCCCCGCTTCGCTGCACCACAGCGGGGCCTTGGGAATGTCTCCTACAGAACGTGTCCCATCTCCGGGACCACCACACCTTTTCTCTACAGCGCCTCCACCTGCAACACCACATCAGATTTTCTTTCTCTCACTATACGTTTCTCATTGCCTCTTCATTATCATGTGCTCATGCCTCACAAACCCTGTACATGTTTTCAGTCACCTCATCTACATTTCAGTCATTCATCTGTATCATCACTCTCTAGCTCTTAGATCTTGTACGTTGCCAACCTTAGATTTAAGTCTTTTACGTTATCAACCCTAGATTTATGTCCGTCACCTTCAGCGATGTAACTCTGCGCCCTCAGCTCTCTCCGCTTGTTCTTTCTTTTGCCTTCAGCATTTTTGTCACTCTGCGCCCTCTGCACTTACCACTTGGTCATCCCTTTGCACAATCTGGGGGGACCTCTGTCGTGATATCCTCCCAGAATATCACTCTCCTATTTTATATTAGATTGTACAAATAAACTGAACGGATGAAGAGGCGTACGTAACCTGCTGCAGGGCGAACCCTTCTCCCTCCTTCAAGGGACTGGGGGAGAGTGGAAAGGGTTCTATAAAACCCGCCCGTTTCACCCGTTTCATCATTCTATGCTCAAACCTCAAGTCGATGACTTCTCTCACTCTCTCTCTCTCTCTCTCTCTCTCTCTCTCTCTCTCTCTCTCTCTCTCTCTCTCTCTCTCTCTCTCTCTATCTCTCTCTCTCCTCACGCCTCCTTACCTTTTCTTCCCAAAAGAACTCAGAGTGGTGGAACGGGTCCGGTGTTAACCGACCAGGTGGCAACCTTCTGGGAAAAAACGTTCTAGCGTTTTTAGTGGTGGTAACCTCCCTGGCTTCGCCATAGGTGTTAACCTTTTAAACGCTCCATCGCCTTCTATTCCATCTCACTCACTCACCTATCCAAACCTCACCGCTACCTTCAACTCTTAAACCACCACAGGTACCTTTGTAAACACTTTTTATTTTTTTTAAATTAAACTTGCAAATACCTTTGTCGCAGCGTATACAGTCATGAGGGGTAAAGGCTGTAGTTCTGAGCTGGAAGAAATGTTGATGATTGCACCCTTTTTCCGCAGAGCCATTTGCGGAAGTATAATTTTAGTCATCAGAGTGGTGGCGCCGATATTAATGTTGATGATGTCCCATAACTCCTGCTCTGATACTTCTCCCAAATACATAGGGTATGTATATTGTTTCCCGACATTGTTGACTGCAACAAACATGGGTAAGGTGATGGATATATTGTTCTCGTATTATTGTTCTGCTACTAAGTATAGTACTAAGTATAACGTGGTCATCAAATACAATAAGGGGAGGGAATGAGTAGATGTCATCGACTTCATGTTCAGTCTCCTCATCCTAAAAAACATGTTACACTTCACGGTGCATAGATTCCAAAAACGCTGCAAAGCCTGGTCACATGGGCTTATTATTCTATTGGATGTACTCACAGAAATGTTGGCTATTCATCTATTGTTTCTTTCATGCTAAATAATTGAAATAGTTATTTCTGAAGGTTTCCACCAATTTCGGCCCCCCAAAACACGAATTAATTTTGGTGTTTTAGTAACAAGCCTGTGCGGTTTCCCATGTTTTTTAGGACGTGGAGACCGAATATGAAGTCGATTTTGACCAAAGAGTGGAAAATTGAGGTTCTAACGAAGTTTCAGCCTTAAATTTACATTAAATTTTGGCCTAAAACCGTTGTTCTTCCGCACACAGTTTGAGTCCCCATTCGGAAAAACATTTGGGTCCTAGTTGTGCTCCAAAGCTCGACAGCCCGATCGGAATATACCGAGGAGTGTTATGGGGAAAACTGTGTGTAAAAATAGGGGGTTTCGATGTGTTTTTTTTTTGTTGAGGTTATAGTGAATATGAGCTTTTGAGGTATCTTTTTCCATATTTTTTAGGGCGAGAAGGTCGAGTATGAAGTTGATTTTGACCAAAGAGTGAAGAATTGAGGTTGTGACGAACAGCTCCCAAAATTCATTTTTTATGAGTCATAAATTGTCGAAATCACCACAAATTTGCATAATAACACTTTAAGTACGATCAGCAGGTGAATCAATACAGTTGAATGGCACAATCAATGACCAAAGATAATTTCTAAAAACAAGTAGGAGTCTAATTCGGGTTTTTGGGGGCCAAAATTGGTGTAAACCATTAAAAATAGCTATTTCAGTTATTGCACATGAAAGAAACAATAAATGAACAGCCCAAATTTCTGTAGGTATGTCCAATAGAATAATAAACCCTTGTGACAAGGACGTTGCAGCGTTTTTTTAACCTTCATTTCACAGTTCCACCACCAAACCAAGTTCGCTGAAAAGTCGGTTAAATCGGATTTAGTGGGTCGAAAGTTGCTAAAAATTGTCTAAAACAGCTAACAATAACCACGTTGTTCAAACATCCCCATAAGTTACATAGAATGGTTATTTCAGACAAAAGGACACTATTTAATTTGCAAAGGATAGTTTTAAATAATAATTACCTTTATATCAAAATTGAGATGTATGTAACTTATGAATTGCTTAATAATATGTGATTAGTACCTGCCTCAAGATCGACATAAATTGGGGGAAACGGTAATTGCATTATTGTATAAAATAACTTTCAACAACTAACAATTATTTGGGCAACAAAACTGTTTGGAGGGCAATCACTTGTTAAAACATGGATTTTTATGGTTGACACGGTGGAGAATGTAGTGGAAGGGCAGTATAAGTAGTACATACTTTTAATTTTTTTTTTTTTTTTTTTCACGTAAATCTCCGATTATACATACCAAGAATTCCAACTGGTATTCCTTTCAGTTCTGATTCAATGTGATACGTAATTGCTTGTCCTCTACTGAAGTCTGCCGTGATTATCTTTGTCCGCACGGACCACTTGGCTTCTGCAATTCACAACGAATTAATTTCAAAATGGAAAGAGAGTAATACATTATTATTCCGTCGGAAGGTACAGTGATAGGGAAATACCTACTTACGTAGGTATATTTTATTTCCAAAACAGTCGAAATATTTTGTAGGTAATAAGTAGACTTGTAGAGACCGAACCTTCTTTTTTACAATAGCTCATCTTTATTATGAACAATAAATCTTTTGTAGTGGGCTGTTTACTCCTGGCAATTTTAAAGGCGCTGTTTCCCCACAACAAGTGATTTATGAAAGATTTCCTAGCTTATTAATTAAGTAGTGATTAAAATTCATTAGCCTGGCCTCACGCTGTAAGAAATATTGTTGAGTTTCTAGAAATTATAAGTCTTGGGATTGAGGCACTCGTTAAAGTATTTGAAAAATAAACTGTAGTGGTGACACTTTTTCACTAAGAAAACCACCACAAGAAAGGGATCTCGCTCGGTCAAGCTGAGATCTTTATCCAACTTGTGGCTGGTTCCCGCCCTCGCTCGATCGGGCATTCGGTATTATTCCGGGGACCTGGAAGCCGACTCGCGTTGACCCAAAGCCAAACAATAGTTTTCCTTAATTCAACTCTTATATTCGAGTAGCGACGAGTTTGCGATTAGGTAGTCATACATTATTTTACTAGTTTAGATTATTTTACTGATTTCATCACTGGTTACTCGTCTGATTTACGCTGTGTTCCTACCTACGACATGACGTCGGGACCTCGCCTGACTTGCATCACTAACCAGTCGCTTTCTGAACATTTCGTTCGTGCTGAGCTTCATTTCTCCTGGTACGAAATAACCGAGAGTTCCTTCAAAATGTACGATGTCATATTATATTACCTGTAACCGTATAAATTTTGCTAAAATAGTCTGCCAGCCCTCTCAATCAGTTTGTCAGTTTGCGAATTCCCTCAAGGCTGCTGCCCTTTCATGCGCCTGGGAAAAGTTGGATGGATTGGAGGTGGCCCAACAACTCAAGTTCATTGGTGCATTTCCTGAGTCACACATTATAGACGTCCTGCTTCAACTCGAACCTTGTGGTAAATTTGAAGCCATGGTAGCCGCTGCGACAGAAGCGAAGTTTGCCACGAAAACAAACATTTGTTGGTCTTGCCACCTGTCAGTTGCATCTATCACGTCACCTAACCCATGAAGGGACAACGAAAATAACCCACGAATGGACAGCAAAAATGCACCCCACAAATTTCCCTCACAGATGGCTGCTCGTCGTCAGCGTCTTCTTCCCAGGTGCAAGGAATGTTTATCTAAAAATCAACCCCAGCAATGCTCATTCAAAGAAGCCATCTGCTGCAGATGTGGTGTTAAGGGTCATACCGCCGCTGTTTGCCGTTCCGCTGCTGTCCAAGTGCATGACAACGGCCACCCTCACGACGACTTAGTCCCTCCACAAAACGTCAGTTACATGGTTTGTACCACCTTAACTGTTAATAACAATAATTTTCTACAAGATGATAATTTCTGTGTGAATAATTTTCCAAATCATCATATATTATAATTCTTTATGAGCATGTTGTACCTGATGTCTCCTCTCGCAATAATTTTCTCAGAGTCACCTCCTGCCAACCTCCTTGTATGGCACACCTTCAATTACCCATTTGTCCCCCCCCCTTATTCCCTTCTTGGTAGATAGTGGTTCTGGGGTCACTCTTCTGGACAGATCGGTTTTGCCAGGAAATTTCCCTGCTTCTTTCATAACGAAATTTTTTTAGGTTCAGTGTCTACAGCTAATGGGGGTTCGCTAGACATCACTGGTTCAAGGGACGTCCAACGGTAGATCTGTCTTGGGTTCCATCCTAATTACAAGGGGCTTGCAGGCTGTAGCCATCCTGGGTCGTGATTTGCTGCAGCTACCTGGAGATCACTGCTCGACCCCTCATCAACCACATGCGGTAAGGGTCAGTATTCGAATGATGGTGCTGTGATCTCCTTGAGCAATAAAACCCCTAACCCCCCCCCCCCCCCCCCCAAATTGCCCTCACAGACCACTCCTCCTGAACTAGCTGCACAAAAAACATTGAACACCCTATCCAAGGGTTCACTGCCCACACCAATTTAAAGAAAAATTCTGTGCCTGTGTTTCAAAAGGCTAGCCCCATTCCCCTTGCCTTACTGTCACAGGTCGCACATCATGTGCAAGACCTCGAACAAAAGGGGGTTATTGATCCTGTGACAGATTCGGAATGTGGTTCTCTGGCCATTGTAAAAAATAAAGACGGTAACCTTCGCATATGCATGGATTTTAAAATGTTGGTCAACCCAGCCTTATGGACGGATATCTACCCTCCACCAGGGTTGCAATTTTTTCTGTAAAATTGATCTTTCTAATGCATAGCTCCAGATGGAAGATCACCCTTCAAGCAGGCAGGTTTTAACGGTCAACACCCACTTGGGACTTTTCCGCTATCATCGACTTGTCTTTGGGATCAGCTCTGCTCCTGCTATATTTCAGGCAGTTATGGATCGTACCTTAGTGGGCATTCCCATGTATAGGGCATATCAGGATGATATTCTACTTGGGGGTGTGTCTAGTACTGAGTGTGAGGCCTGTGTTCACTTAGTGCTACAACGCTTGGAAGAGCATAACATAAATTGCACGAAATCATTGTGTTCCATTTTAGGTTTCATACTATAAAAAATGGGGAACAACCTGATCCCCACAAGATGGATGCTATTAGCCCCCCCCCCCCCCATTTATTCTCAGTCAGAACTAAAATCATTTTTAGGTCTTGTAAACTTCTATCGATCATTTGTACCTGGTATCTCCCACCACCTCGAACCTCTCCATGAACCCCTTCGAAAGGGCGTGCCTTGGTTATGATCTCCCAAATGCCAAAGTCATTTTGAATTCGTTAAACATAGTCTTTCTGCAGCCACCTGTTTAGTCCTCAAAATGTGACATGGTTTTAACCACTGACTCTTCAGCTTATGGTGTTGGGGCTGTCCTTAGCCAACTAGACGTCCCGTAGAGAACGAGGTCTTATGAACAGTTGCATTTGAATCTGCTAAGCTAAATCCAGCACTACGACGATACTCTCAGCTAGACAAAGAGGCGCTGGCTGAGATATTTGGTCTAAAGTGGTTCCATAAATATTTACAAGGTAGGAAGTGTGCCATCGAATGCGACCATCAACTCCTCAAGTCCCTTTTGGCCCCTGATAATGGAATACCGGCAGTTGCTGCTGCTCGACTCATCCTTTGGGCTGAAATATTAGGAGCGTACGAATACGAGCTTGTGTAATAACCGGGGGATTTAATTCTCCATGCTGATGCCCTGTCAAGGTTGCCCATTGCTTCTGACAATGGTGTCTCCCATGTGGCATTTGTAACTTTTGAGTCTCCTTTAGTATCTCTATCAGAAGTAGAGAAATTGACTACTACTGGTCCACTTTTACAAAAATTAATTTCTCTTTTGGACTCTCGGTGGGGCTCAAAACCAGCAGACCCTGCTCTCCAACCCTATTTTCACGTACGGGATCAACTGGAGGCAGATGATGGGGTTGTCTTCCTTAGGGGAAGAGCTGTAATTCCAGCCTGCTTACAAGGAGTTTAGTCCTTAGAACAGTTCATAGTGGTGATGTTGGTAAGGTGAAACTGTTTGCATGGTGGCCAGGCTTGGACAAACAGTTGGTTGGTTTGGCTAGTTCTTTTATACCCTGTAATGTTCATGCATCTCGCTGTCCAGATGCTCAAAACAGATGTGATTGGCCACTCTCCTCCTCCCCATGGGAAAGAGTACATCTCGTCCTGTTTGAAATGTATGGTCATCAGTTCTTGACAATGGTTGATGCTTGTTCCAGCTGGGTAGATATTCGATTGATGCCCCCCGCCACAGCTCTTAATATTATTTCTGCAATCCATTCCATTATGTGTTCCTTTGGACTATTTAAGGAGGTTGTAATGACAATGGGCCACCGTTTTCCTCTCAACTGTTTAAATCTTACTCAGCCTCCCGGAATATCCGTCACTTACCAGCAGCTCAGTACAACCTTGCCAGTAACAGCAGGGCTGAAACCACCATACATTGGGCTAGGCAGGGGTTGCGTAAAACTGCCATAGACTATTTATTCTCATGCTAGTTTGCAAGACCGGTTAGCCATCTTTATGGCCACTCAACATGCAACTCCTTCTACAAGTGTATGGACCGGTGAGCAAGGTTTTAGGTTATACCCTATGCACGCACCTATCACCTATATCTCCTCCAAGCATCTAATGCCCCTTCTGATCACCATCCATCCTCATACCCTCCTTGTTCCTTGGTCAGGGTTATGAAAAATCCGTCAGAAAAACATCCTCAATGGGAACCTGCGATTGTGCAACTCCCTTTTATAATTGTATCTATCAAGTATTGTATTCTTCATTATTTTCTATTATTGAAATGAATAGTTCTCTACATATGCTGTCAAGCATGAATTCATCCCGAGCACGAATCTTATAAATCGAAAACGCAGAATCCGCACCTAACAAGAAAGATGTCGAAATATCAGTTTTGCATTGTAGCAGAAGCTAGCAGCTTAGCTGAGAAGATGACGGTCTTGAAACAGAAGAAAATCAAACTAGTGCAGGACCAAACTTGGTACGGTTTTCCGGATTATCTGCAAGGTTTGGGTCTCCATAAGACTTTAACCGAACTTCCTCCAGTTAAGAATGCGATGAGCTCGATCAAGGCCAGAGGTCATTATCGAACTGTAAATGTGATTTTCCCTTTGGAAATTGAAAAATGCTATTGAGACGAAGCTGGTAACCTTATTTTTAATTATTATTTATTGGCGGAAACACCTGCTCAACCAAGTGTAGGTATCAGTAATCACAGCGGAAGTGGGATTACCCGAACTGGTTTCATGTCTAAAGAAGCTGGCAGATAGAAAATACGACTCCTTGAACGAAATTATAAAGCATTTCTTGGTCAAAATTTTTTCACTAGGAGCAGGAACGTTCAGGCTTGGGTCAACTGTTTTGAGCGACAAGCGGCTCGATTTTCTTTAAACGGTTCTAGACTGATTGAAGCTTTTAGATTATGTTTAGATCAATAAATGAACGATTGGTTTTCGAACGCTCAGAAGAAACTAGGTATCGGAGCTGACTGGGATTGCTGGAAAGAAAACTTGATATCTATCTTCACCGACGATTCCTGGACACAGTTCGACTCGCCTACAGTTTTCGATACAACATGACGGGTTCCGTCTCCGACTTCGCTATAAAAACGGCTTCTCGATCTCGACCACGAAATTCCGGACCAAATAATGCTGAATCTTTTAGTCCTGGGCCTTCCCATTAGTATTGTTATGAATCAGGTGTTAGAAAATGTTTGGGGGTTGTTAGCGAGGAAAATTCGTGGGCAAGACTGGTTTTGGGTGCGTGTACATAAAAACTGTAAGTTCGGTGACTATTTTTCTAGGACTATTTCTGTTTCCGAATAAATCTGTGTTATTCGTCCGACGTCCATTCTTAACAAATGGTGTCAGAAGTGTCTTGTCACGGGACCCTCTACCGGAATGGAAGACCACGATTCTATCGCTGCCCGAGTTCGTCAACGCGCGGGGGCAAGGGGTGGACAGGACCCTGGAGAGAGAAGGGACGAAGATGGCATGGGAGGCCAGCCACCCATTGAACAAACAACTGCTGTAGAATCAGAAAATCAGGACTCAAAGCTATCGGCGACGCAATCACATCAAGGAACGCTTGTAGCATTGGAGATGGTAATGCAGCAGCTGGCGATGCTAACGGGGGCATTCCAGCAGTTCTTGAATCAACAGACAGTCACGGTAAATGCGGAGAATCACTCGTCTTTACACCCCGAAAGCGGGTACGTCTTTCCGCGAGGGGAACAAGTTCTGAGCAACAGGGAATTAGCCAAACCATCAACGTTTGATGGCTCCACTCCATGGGATGACTACTGGGTGCAATTTCAGGTAATTGCAGAGGCAAATGGATGGAGCGTAGTTACTGCAGCAGTCAAACTGATGGCAGCCCTCCGTGGGGTTGCCCTGGCAGCAGTGTGCAACATCCCTACTGGCTCACGAAACTTGACTACAATGGTGGACTGCCTGAATCAACGTTTTGGTGCACAGGGCCAGGCGCGTCTATTCTTCGCCCGTCTGCGGCAGAGAGTGCAAGGGCCTCGAGAGGATGTTGCCTCTTTCGCAGCAGATGTTGAAAGTTTGGCTCGTCGTGCAGTATCTGGGGAGGAGGCACGAGAAACTATTGCCATGGAGCAGTTTTTGAACGGGTTGAGACACCAACGCGTTCGGGAAATGGTCATTGGCAGCGACCCATCAACATTGAGGGCTGCGGTGACTCGGGCACTCCAAATAGAAGCTGGATTAGCGCCTACTTTAATGAATCTTCGAGCAGTGGATGGACCCCAGGCCTCCGACAGGAACATGGTTGAGCGACAGGCAGCACAAAAGGGCCTTGGAGAACATGAGGATGATGCTTATATACGCAGGATTGTGAAGGAATGCCTTAATAGGGAACAGAAAGGGTCTTGGGAAGATAGTAGGCGTTCCAAACGCGAGGCAGAATGTTGGAAATGTGGCCGACGTGGACATTTCCGTAGGGAATGTAAAGAGTTGGAGAAGACGGAAAACTGAACACCACCAGCCTACAGGCCCAGAGGCTGGGAGGTGAACCAGGGTCTTCAAAAATCCAGGAGACTGGGCCTATTTTTCCTACCTTTGGAACATCCATTATAATGGAGGGGTGTGTGGACAGGCTGCCATGCCGAATGATCTTAGATACAGGTGCTACCACCACTATTGTCAACCCATCCGTTGTGGGAGAGAACAAAATTCAGAACAAAGGCAGGGTGAATGGTAATCTGTGTACCATAAGTGGGGAAACGATACCTGTGCAGGGTTGGGTGAATGTCCAGTTGGATTTGGGTGATGAGAGACCTAGACAGCATGAGTGCGTTGTAGCGGACATCCAAGAACAGTGTGTGATTGGCATGGACTTTTTGCAGTCATACCACTGTGTAATAGATGTGGGAAACCAAATTTTGCATGTAGGGAACTCGCGAATCAACTTTGGTCCTGGAGGAGGTGTAAGAACTCCCCCAGCCGCATATAAAACTGACAGAATGTTACCGGAGCATCTGAGGGAATTGTATGCTCGGTCTATAGACACCATCAAGGGGCAGGAAGGACAGCAGGCGTTCTGTAGCCTGCTTTGCCAAAATGCAGATGTGTTTGCTTCCAGCAAGAAAGAACTGGGAGAGTGTACTTTGGGTAAGCACTCTATTGATGTGCAGGGCCACCCTCCCATCAAGCAGCAACCTAGGAGGGTCAGCCCAGCCCAGCAGGAGACTGTCACAAGCTTGGTCAAGGAAATGCTTGAGGCAAAGGTAATTGAGGAATCTGCCAGCCCATGGGCAAGTCCAGTCGTCATGGTTAAGAAAAAGGATGGCACTTGGCGATTTTGTATTGATTACCGCAAGTTGAATGCTGTCACAGTCAAGGACTCACATCCACTCCCACATATCGACGAGACTCTCAGGTCGCTAGAGGGGAGTCAATGGTTCACAATGCTGGACCTCCAGAGTGGCTATTGGCAGATACCGTTAGATCCTGAGGCCAAGGAAAAAACGGCGTTTTGCACCCGGTATGGCCTCTGGCAATTCCGAGTAATGCCCTTTGGGCTTTGCAACGCCCCAAGTACATTTCAGAGATTGATGCGACAGCTTTTGCAACCCCTGTTGAACCGAGGTGTCTTAGATGTCTACCTAGACGATATTTTGGTGCACACGTCAACTTTTGAGGAGCATCGGAAATGCCTGACTGAAGTCTTTGCATTGTTACGAAGAGGGGGTTGAAGCTCAATGTCAAAAAGTGCGAGTTTTTGAGGCAAACAGCTACGTACCTGGGCCACTTGATCACAAGGGAGGGTATTTGCACCGATCCCAAGAAGATTCAGGCAATTGTGGAGTGGCCACGCCCTACCACGACGAAGGAGTTGCGCTCGTTCATTGGTCTTTGCTCCTATTACAGAGTTTTTGTTCCAAGTCTTGCAAGTGTGATGAAGCCGTTGTACCAGGCCATAAATGAGTCCACCCAAGGGGTCAAATGGACAGAGTCCGGTGAAAAGGCTTTTGAGGAAATGAAGCGTCTGCTTCAGCAGGCCCCCGTTTTGGGTCATGTGCTGCTGGTTGTCCATTCATCATAGACGCCGATGCGAGTGATGTGGCAGTTGGTGCAGTCCTGTCCCAGCTGCAAGAAGGCAAGGAACGGGTCATAGCTTATTACAGTCGATGCCTGTCCCGCCCTGAACGTAATTACTGCGTGACTCGAAAGGAGCTGTTGAGTGTAGTGGCATCAGTAAAGGCTTTCGCACCTTACGGTTTGGACAATGGAAAAGACCTAGTAGTTCGTACTGATCATTCTTCATTGAAGTGGTTGACGAATTTCAAGGCGGTGGATGGGCAGTTGGCAAGGTGGCTCGAGCAACTCGCACCATATAACCTGGACATCCAATATAGAAAGGGAGCCCTACACGGGAATGCAGATGCCCTGTCCAGACGGCCATGCGTGAGAACAAGGTGCAAGTACTGTGAGAAACGGGAGCAGTGGGCACGTGTAGAGGAGGTTTATGGTGTTGCAATAAATCGAGAGGAGCCAATGCGGTCACTGGAGCAGGAACAGGCGGCAGATCCGGACCTCCTCATTGTCCGTAATTGGGTTGACAAGCGACAACGACCAGAGTGGGCTGAAGTATCAATGCTCAGTGCTGATGTCAAGGCCTACTCGGCTATGTTTGATTCCTTGATACTGCAGCATCGGTGTTTATATCGGCGTTGGGAGAGTAGCAATGGACGAGAGACGAACTTGCAAGTTGTGGTACCGGGGAAATTGAGAAAAGAAATATTTGATAAAGTCCACACACCGGTTCACTTTGGCGAGAAACGAACAGGCTCCCAGCTACGTAAGCGGTTTTACTGGATTGGAATCCATAGGGATGTGAGAGATTGGTGTCGCCAATGTACTACTTGCGGAAAACGAAGAGGAGGGCAACGATCTGGTAAGGCACCGTTGCAACTGTGTGGAAGTGGTGTACCTTTTCAGCGGATCGCGATAGACGTTTTTGGACCCCTACCGACGACAGAACGTGGGAATCGGTTTGTGTTAACCATGGTGGATTTCTTCACTAAATGGCCAGAGGCCATACCGATCCCGGATCAACGGGCCGAGACCGTAGCCTCCGCTATGATTGAACATGTCATTTCTCGTTTTGGGATCCCGGGGGAAGTCCATTCAGACCGAGGCACTAATTTTGAATCGGAGCTGTTCCGGTGTCTAATGGACCAGCTTGGCATTCGGAAGACAAGAAGTACTCCCCTTCATCCACAAAGCGAAGGACAAGTGGAGAGACTGCATAGAACTCTATATGACTGGTTGGCAAAAATGATACAGGAACACCAGGGGGATTGTGATTTGCAGTTGCCCATTGCCCTGTTGGCTTATAGAGCATCGGAGCACGCATCTACAGGGTATTCGCCAGCTTTCCTAGTCTATGGAAGGGAATTAATGTTGCCAGCTCATCTCAGCCAGCTCAGTCAAACTTCTAATTTCAAAACTGAAGAAGTTCGACTGCGAATCCCCGAGGAGAACCGTTTCAACCGATTGTGCTGAGAAAAAAAAGCCAGTTTGCACAGCGTCCTAAACTTCAGGAAAATTGCAAATGCCCATTCTTTTTGCAAGAAAGGTAATCGAGGCACTCGTTTTCACCTGGAAAAGAACTGTTGGTTTAAAGATACGAGTAAAATTAAAACCGTGAATAAAAAACGTGTAATGATACCCCTGATTAAAGTGGATTTGCTTATCAATAATAGCCAGAAGTTTATCGGAATTTACGATCATGGGGCAAATATTTCTTTGATAAATTACAATTTCCTAAGGAAATCCGGTATTAACGTTTCTAAGGCTGATGATAGCAAATTCAATACGGTCAGTGGTATTGGAAAATTCAGAGGAATTGTTAACGTTGATCTTGGAATAATGAATCTTTGTCGAAATTTATCAGCTTTTCTGGTGAAAAGCAAAGGATATCGTCACGATTTCCTTATCGGTTTGGATTTAATTGTAAAATTTAAATTATGCCAAAATGAAAAATTGGAAATCACACGGAATTTATCTGAGCTGTCGAAATCCAGCACTGACTCTTCGAGCATTGGCCCAAACGATTCTTGTAGCGTAAATTTTAACGAATCTTTTCACGTACCTAACTGATTTTCAAGCAAATTTAAATCTTTTAAACGATAAAAACAAAAAGGAAATTAACGCCATCCTAAATAAATACAAAACAGTTTTCGCTAACGATAAATACGATATTGGTACAGTTTCGGATCATGAAGCTACCATAAAATTAATCGAGAGCGAATGAGTTTTAAAAAGACCATACAGGTGCTCTATAGAGGATCAAAAAGAAATCGAATATCAAATTTCAAGGTTATTATCAGCCAACCTTATCGAAGAATCAACCTCTCCTTTTGCGGCACCTGCTACATTAGCTTACAAAAGAGATGAAAAAAGGAAAAAATAGGCTTTGCATTGACATTACCGAATTAAATTAATTCATTGTGTCCCAAAGCCAACTTTTTCCATTAATAACCGATTTAATTGTTAAAAAATTGCTCCAGTTTGAGACGGAATGAGATATCGCAATTCTGATTTCACCATCGTGTTCAGCGTACAAAAACCTTTAAAATGAGGTGTCATTTGTCAGACTGTTTCATTTTGGGAATTTATGGGTAATTCCCCCCCCCCCCCAAAACTCCCCAAAACTCCCCCTGACCCGATTCTGCCCATCTACGAACTTAGCCTGTCGATTGCCAAGACAGATTTTTCGTGAAAATTTGAACTTTTTATCTCAATTCTTTCGAGAGTTATCGTCTGGAATGACACATACATATAATCATATATATATATATATATATATAATTTTTGGTGTCTTTCGCCAGTGAATTCAGGATGGTCTGAAACGGATTTTGGTATAAAAATCTTTCGGAAATTCGAGTTTTAAAAATTTTGGACCGAGAACAATAGCTTCCTTTTCTTCGAAAATTCGCTAAAACCAGATACAGTAAATGATTTTCAATACTAGGTGTAAATAGTGCATTTTGGTCGATTCCCCTCCGAAGCAAAGATTATTATAAAACTTCGTTACACAAACCGTTATTATAATTGGAAACGTTTACCTTTTGGTTTAAAAACCTCACCAGCAATTTTTCAAGAATATTGAGAAACGCTATTCGTCGAAATAGCTTAGATTATTTTTGTGTAAATTACGTCGACGATATTTTGATTTTTTCAATAACTTTCGAGGAACATTTAGAGCATATCGAAAAATTAATGAAAGCAGTAATTAAAGAAGGTTTAAAGAAGGTAAGTAATTAAAGAAGGTTTAAAGAAGGTAAGTAATTAAAGAAGGTAAGGTTTGTTTAAGCTTGCAAAATGCAAATTTGCAACAAATAGTGTGAAACATCTTGGTCATGTAATCGAAAGTAACGTAACCAGACCAATAAACGACAACGTTTAACCAATAAAAAATTTCCCAACACTTAAAAATAAGAACCAATAAGACAACTTCGGGTAAAATAAATGTTTACCGACTCTACATTCCTAAAGCCGCTCCGATTCTCGAACCTTTCCACAATTTATTAAGAAATATAAACAGTCATGCAGCATGACTTAATGAGCGAATTTTCAAAGAAATATTCGAATTAATGGCTATGGTTTTGAATAAAGGAAAACTTCGGTCTAAAATTTGGTTTTCTATGTATATTCTCTTCGTATTTATTTTAATTTGTACGTTTTGTCCATCCTGATTCTACCGTTTGTTTATTACGTAATTGTACTAAGTGCTTATTTATTTGATCGCTGTGGGTTCATATTAGGTAGGATAGGGTAGTTAGGACTTTTGACTTACCTACTCAAGAGAGTGCAGTAGGTAAAGGAGTTGTTATAGAAAATCATGAGTGCTTCAAGTGCAGGTTGTTTTTCATGCAGGCTCAATCTTGAAATAAACTATGAAGGAAGGATGTGGTTTCTGGAAGGATCACTTGGAAGAACATGTGGGTGCTACGCTGACCACTCTAAGGGGGTGGGGGGGGGGGGGGTAAGAGTTTAAAGATTATCCTAGTTTTGGGTAATTTTTGCGCACTTTAAATGCTCTAATTTAAGAACGGATTTAGATATCTAAAATCCGATTTCACCATCGTGTTCAGCGTGCAAAAACCTTTAAAATGAGGGGTCACTTGTTAGAAAATAACATTTTGGGGATTTTTGGGTAATTTTTGCGCACTTTAAATGCTCTAATTTGAGAACGGATCAAGATATCTAAAATCCGATTCCACCATCGTGTTCAGCGTGCAAAAACCTTTAAAATGAGGGGTCACTTGTTGGAAAATAACATTTTGGGGATTTTTGGGTAATTTTTGCGCACTTTAAATGCGCCAAAACCCTCCTTAGAGTAGGCCAATTTCGCCCATCTTCGAACTTAGCCTTTCGATTGCCAAGATAGATTTTTTGTGCAAATTTGAGCTGTTTATCTCAATTCTATCGAGAGTTATCGTCTGGAGTGACACATATATATATATATACATATAAAAAAGTGTTAAATTTCAGGAATCGTTTTAGAATGGTCTGAAACGGATTTCTATGAAGAAAATTTCCAAAAATTTATATTATTTAAATTTCGAAGCCATTGCAATAGCTTCATTTTCTTTGAAAATTCGCTAAAAATGGGACTTTTACTTGGAATAATGAGTACGAAAAGAGTTTCGATTTAATCAAAATTATCTTTCCTCGGAGCCTTGCCTCGCTAATTTTAATCCGAATAGGAAGACTACAGTGCAAACTGATGCAAGTCTCGAAGGCATCGGTGCAATTCTAAAACAAAAAAACGCTGCAAATCCCTGCACAACGTTTTATTATTTTGTACAGAATACCCTCCTGTTACAGATCACAGCTCTCTGTATAGATAACCCTTCTATATAACATATGTACTATTCTACACCCTCCGTAGGTTAGTACCTAACCCCGTACTCGTTACTAGGTACTTACCTAAACCGTTGTGTAATGATTTACCTGTATAGGTTCCCCTTCTACGGAGATAGAATAATGAACCGTTGTGTAATAATTTGCCCATCAATAATACTTCAACGGTTGGTCAAGTTGCAAAAGTACCTATCAACAAAATCCAGCCCCTTCTTGGTAGATGAGCCGTTGTGTAATAATTTACCGTTGTGTAATAATTTACCGTGTTGTAATAATTTACCGTTGTGTAATGATTTACCGTTGTGTAATAATTTACCGTTGTGTAATAATTCGCCATTGTGTAATAATTTACCCATCAATAACACTTCAACGTTTGGTCAAGTTGCAAAAGTACCTACCAACAAAATCCAGCCCCTTCTGGATAGATGAGCCGTTGTGTAATAATTTACCGTGGTGTCATAATTTACCGTTGTGTAATAATTCACCGTTGTGTAATAATTTGCCATAGTGTAATAATTTACCCATCAATAATACTTCAACGTTTGTTCAAGTTTCAGAAGTACCTACCAACAAAATCCAGTAGTCCATCACTTATCAAATGAAATAATATCGCAGAACAACCAACTCGACTTCATACAGCCATCCTAGCTTATAATCAGATGCTCCGTAGTTATGCTATCCCGGCCGCCTTTATACCGTTTGATTCACGATCGTGTTGACGAAGCTGTTTGGTGCTCACGAACGGCTGGACGTACGATGCTCCGGGTGGTCTCAAAAAATTATTTAGCTCAAGACAAATTTAATAACGTTAAAAAAATAGCCGTTTCAATAATTGCACATGAAAGAAACTATAAATGAACAGCCAAAATTTCTGTAGGTATGTCCAATAGAATAATAAGCCCATGTGACAAGGACTTTGCAGCGTATTGGTTTATTATTCTGTGAATAATACACCTATGTATTCGCTCAGCAAAAAATTTTTATAACACCCCCTCAAAATTTTGGTTTATTATTCTGTGAATAATACACCTATGTATTCGCTCAGCAAAAAATTTTTATAACACCCCCTCAAAATTTTTTCTTTTCCGTTTCAAGGTGCGTAGATTCCAAAAATGCAATGTCCGTCCGCCGTACGCCGTATCACGTGTACAGGCTTCATTTTCGATCTAAAAAAATCGTTCTTTCGCACACATGCTCCATTTGGGCCCTAGTTGTGTCCCGAAACTTTTCAGCCCGATCGGAATATACTCAGGGATGTTATGAGTGAAAATGTGTGTAAAAATAGGTACTTTTTGCGTTTTAGCAACATGTTAGTAAAATGAGCTTTTGAGGTATCTTTTTCCATGTTTTTGGGGACGAGAAGACCGAATATGATGTCGATTTTGACCAAAGACGCGGAAATTGAGGTTTTTACCAAAGGTTCAGCTCCCAAAATTGGTTTTTTATGAGTCAAAAACCTTGAAAACTGTCTGAAATCACCATCAATGTGTATAATAACATTGGAAAAAGTGTAAACATGTGAATCAAGACCATTAAATGCCACTACCAATGATCAAAGATGATCTAAAAAAAAAAGAAAAAAAAGCGTACCTATTTCATGTTTTGGGGGCCAAAATTGGTGGAAATCATCAGAAATAGCTATTTCCACATGAAAGAAACAATAAATTTAACAGCCAACAAGAACCTCTAGAACTCCAATAGAATAATAAACCCATGTGACAAGGACTTTGCAGCGTTTTTTCTTTTCCGTTTCAAGGTGCGTAGATTCCAAAAACGCTGTCCTTGTCACATGGGTTTATTATTCTACTAGACATAGCTACAGAAATGCTGGATGTTTATTTATTGCTTCATTCATGTAAAATAATTGAAAAAGCTATTTCTGATGGTTTTCACCAATTATGGCCCCCAAAACTTAAATTAGGTACGCTCCCTTTTATTTATTTATTATTTTTTTCAAATTATCTTTGATCATTGATAGTGCCATTTAATCGTCTTGATCCACGTGTTGAGACTTTTTCTAGTGTTATTATACATACTGCTTGTGATTTCAGACGATTTTCCAGGTTTTTCACTCACGAAAAATCAATTTTGGGAGCTGAACATCTGGTACAACCTCAATTTTCCACTCCTTGGTCAAAATCGACTTAATATTCGGTCTTCTCGTCCCCAAAAACATGGAATACGATACCTCAAAATCTCATTTTACTACTATGTTACTAAAACACAAAAAGTACCTATTTTTATACACATTTTCACTCATAACTCCGCTGGATATATTCCGATCGGGCTGAAAAGTTTCGGGACACAACTAGGGCCCAAATGGAGCATGTGTGCGAAAGAACGACTTTTTTTAGACCGAAAATGAAGCCTGTACACGTGATACGGCGGACGGCGTACGGCGGACGGACATTGCATTTTTGGAATCTACGCACCTTGAAACGGAAAAGAAAAAAGTTTGAGGGGGTGTTATAAAAATTTTTTGCTGAGCGAATACATAGGTGTATTATTCACAGAATAATAAACCAACAGGAAACTAGTGGCCTATTTTTCAAAAAAAAAAAAAGCTGCAGTCCTTGTCACATGGGTTTATTATTCTACTGGACATACCTACAGAGATGTTGGCTGTTCATTTATTGTTTCTTTCATGTAAAATAATTGAAATAGCTATTTCTGGTGGTTTCCACCAATTTTGGCCCCCAAAACTTGAATTAGGTACGCTCCTTTTTTTTCAAATTATACCATTTAATCGTCTTGATCCACGTGTCGACACTTTTGGTTTATTATTCTGTGAATAATACACCTATGTATTCGCTCAGCAAAAAATTTTTATAACACCCCCTCAAACTTTTTTCTTTTCCGTTTCAAGGTGCGTAGATTCCAAAAATGCAATGTCCGTCCGGCGTACGTCGTTGCCGTACGCCGTATCACGTGTACAGGCTTCATTTTAGATATAAAAAAGTCGTTCTTTCGCACACACCACACATGTTCCATTTGGGCCCTAGTTGTGTCCCGAAACTTTTCTGCCCGATCGGAATATACCCAGGGGTGTTATGAGTGAAAATGTGTGTAAAAATAGGTACTTTTTGCGTTTTAGCAACATGTTAGTAAAATGAGCTTTTGAGGTATCGTTTTCCATGTTTTTGGGGACGAAACTACCGAATATGAAGTCGATTTTGACCAAAGACGCGGAAATTGAGGTTTTACCATTGGTTCAGCTCCCAAAATTGTTTTTTTTAGTCAAAAACCTGGAAAACTGTCTGAAATCACCATCAATGTGTATACTAACATTAGAAAAAGTGTAAACAGCTGAATCAAGACCATTAAATCGCACTACCAATGATCAAAGATGATCTGGGGGAAAAAAAGTGTACCTATTTCATGTTTTGGGGGCCAAAATTGGTGGAAATCATCAGGAATAGCTAATTCAATCATTCCACATGAAAGAAACAATAAATTTAACTACCAACAAGAATCTCTAGAACTCCAATAGAATAATAAACCCATGTGACAAGGACTTTGCAGCGTTTTTGTATTTTAGTAACATGTTAGTAAAATGAGCTTTTGAGGTATCGTTTTCCATGTTTTCGGGGACGAGAAGACCGAATATGAAGTCGATTTTGACCAAGGAGTGGAAAATTGAGGTTGTACCAGATGTTCAGCTCCCAAAACTGATTTTTTATGAGTCAAAAACCTGGGAAATCGTCTGAAATCATCATCAATTTGTAGAATAATACTAGGAAAAGTGTCAACAGGTGGAGCAAAGCGATTAAATTGCACTACCAATGATCAAAGATAATTTGTAAAAATTAAAAAAGGAGCGTACCTAATTCAAGTTTTGGGGGCCAAAATTGGGGTAACCACCAGAAATAGCAATTTCAATTATTTTACTTGAATGAAACAATAAATGTTCTGTAGGTATGTCCAGTAGAATAATAAACCCATGTGACAAGGACTTTGCAGCGTTTTGGTTTATTATTCCGTGAATAATACACCTATGTATTCGCTCAGCAAAAAATTTTTATAACACCCCCTCAAAATTTTTTCTTTTCCGTTTCAAGGTGTGTAGATTCCAAAAGTGCAATGTCCGTCCGCCGTCCGCCGTATCACGTGTACCGGCTTCATTTTCGGTCTACAAATTCGTTCTTTCGCATACATGCTCCATTTGGGCCCTAGTTGTGTCCCGAAACTTTTCAGCCCGATCGGAATACACCCAGGGGAGTTATGAGTGAAAATGTGTATACAAATAGGTAGTTTTTGTGTTTTAGTAACATATTAGTAAAATAAGCTTTTGAGGTATCGTTTTCCATGTTTTTGGGGACGAGTAGACCGAATATGAAGTCGATTTTGACCAAAGAGTGGAAAATTGAGTTTGTACCAGATGTTCAGCTCCCAAAATTGATTTTTTATGAGTCAAAAACCTGCGAAATCGGCTGAAATCAACATCAATTTGTAGAATAAGACTAGAAAAAGTGTCAACACGTGGATCAAGGCGATTAAATTGCACTACCAATGATCAAAGATAATTTGAAAAGATTAAAAAAGGAGCGTACCTAATTCAAGTTTTGGGGCCCAAAATTGGTGGGAACCACCAGAAGCTATTTCAATTATTTTACATGAAAGAAACAATAAACAGCCGGTATTTCTGTAGGTATGTCCAATAGAATAATAAACCCATGTGACAAGGACTTTGCAGCATTTTTTACATTTTGGTTTATTATTCTGTGAATAATACACCTATGTATTCGCTCAGCAAAAAATTTTTATAACACCCCCTCAACATTTTTTCTTTTCCGTTTCAAGGTGCGTAGAGTCCTTGACACAAGGGTTTATTATTCTATTGGACATACCTACAGTAACGTTGGCTGTTCATTTATTGTTTCTTTCACGTGAAATAATTCGAATAGCTCTTTCTGGTGGTTTCCACCAATTTTGGCCCCCAAAACACGAATTAGGTACGCTCCTTTTTTTTCAAATTATCTTTGATCATTGATAGTACCATTTAATCGTCTTAATCCACCTGTTGATACTTTTCCTAGTGTTATTCTTCAAATTGATGGTGATTTCGGACGATTTCCCAGGTTTTTGACTCATAAAAAGTCGATTTTGGGAGCTGAACAACCTCAATTTTCCACTCTTTGGTCAAAGTCGACTTCATATTCGGCCTTCTCGTCCATAAAAACATGAAAAACGATACCTCAAAAGCCCATTTTACTAACATGTTACTAAAACACAAAAAGTACCTATTTTAATACACATTTTCACTCATATCACCCCTGGGTATATTCCGATCTGGCTGAAAAGTTTCGGGACACAACTAGGGCCCAAATGGAGCATGTGTGCGAAAGAACGAATTTTTTAGACTGAAAATGAAGCCTGTACCCATGATACGGCGGACGGCGGACGGACATTGCATTTTTGGAATCTACGCACCTTGAAACGGAAAAGAAAAAATTTTGAGGGGGTTTTATAAACATTTTTTGCTGAGCGAATACATAGGTGTATTATTCACAGAATAATAAACCAAAATGCAATGTCCGTCCGCCGTCCACCGTACGCCGTACGCCGTCCGCCGTATCACGTGTACCGGCTTCATTTTTGGTCTAAAAAAGTCGTTCTTTCGCCCACATGTTCCATTTGGGCCCTAGTTGTGTCCCGAAACTTTTCAGCCCGATCGGAATATACCCAGGGGTGTTATGAGTGAAAATGTGCACAAAAATAGGTACTTTTGGTTTATTATTCTGTGAATAATACACCTATGTAGTCGCTCAGCAAACAATTTTTATAACACCCCCTCTACATTTTGGTTTATCTGTGAATAATACACCTATGTATTCGCTCAGCAAAAAATTTTTATAACACCCCCTCAAACTTTTTTCTTCTCCGTTTCAACGTGCGTAGATTCCAAAAATGCAATGTCCGTCCGCCGTCCACCGTACACCGTACGCCGCACAGTGGGGCAAACGTGGAAAAAAGTCAATTTTTTGAAAAATAAGAATTAATTGCCGGAATAATGGAATCCTATAGTAAACTTCCTGTAGAATCAAGGTATGATAGCAGTTTTCAGTAAAAAAATTTCATATCCTCAAATTTCTTAAGTAAAGTGAGAAAATCATAAATTTTGCTTAATTTTTAAGCGTTGTTATAAAAAACGGTAACACTTTTCTAAAAATTTATTTTTAAAGCGTAAGGGTTTATAACGATCATGAAAACACCCAACAAAGAAATGAGAGCATTGCTTAGGACAACAATACGCTTAGGAGGTATTTTGAAGAAAAAACACACTCTTTTTCATTGTCAATTGCATGTTTTGTGACTTTCAAAAAAAGCTCCACAAGTCTCCAACGTGGCTGTTGAATATTTCTTTTCCAGGCGTAGTTAGGTAGCACCTGTATAAATTTCAGCTGCGCATATTTGCGCGTCTGACCTCTGCTCTCATTCTTTCAATAAGAAACAGTAGGCGTCGGTCAGAGCCCTACGCAAATGGGCTTGTTCAAACATGTGTTGTTTATTCAATTGGTTGAGTATTCGGCGTGCACTTTTATCACGCTATGAGAATCCTTTTAATACCACGTCAGTCTTCTCGGTTAGTCGTTCTCCAGAGATGGAACCAATACAAATTTTATACGGTGATTTGTGTGAAGTTCTATTTAACGGAGGTGATATTGAACAATATATCGTGGGTAACTTCACACATCTGAAAGAAGATGAGCTCTCCTTGTTGATAACACAATTAAAAAAGAGGTTTCTCACTCATTTTAATCAAAGGTGGTCGACAGCTGCCCGTAACAAGCAGAACTTTTTAAGAAAATACCGCGATTGGATGAAGGGTGAGTTTATGATTAATTTACCAAATAGTGATGACAGGGCTTGTATGCAATCCGCGGAGGGCGGCTTTCATAGAATCGGACGACCTGAAAAACCTTTTGACGAGTGTGGTGAGAGGGGTAAGAGGTTTAAAATTGCAAAAATACGATCGTTGAACGATCAAAATTTGATAGATGCAGCTGGTTCCTCAGCCGAGGTTGATAAGTCACCAGTGTTTACTGCCGAATTTGCATTAGCTCTTTTCCTCCAAGCCAAGATGACCAGGTTTCAGTACGAAACTATCAGAGCTGCAACTAAAAGTGCAGGTTTTAATATCTTCCCCTCCTACAAAAAAGTGGCTGAGGCAAAAAAAATTGCTATCCAAGTGGTGTTAATATATCGGAAACCGGTGGTGGGGTTCCGCTACAGAACTTGCTTGATCATACCGTGGATAGAATATTTCAAACAATGACAGAGGAGGAAATTGATAATTTGAAGGACCATAATGTCACATTACATACGAAGTGGGGATGTGATGGGGCCTCAGGCCAGCAAGAGTTTTCTCAATCGTTCTCACAAGTCAATGAAGGAAAAACTGACGCGAACCTATTCATGACGTCTATCGTGCCTCTGCGAATCACTGCAACTGATAATGACGATTCCATTAGTTGGTTGAATCCAAGACCTTCGTCAACACTATATTGTAGACCACTGAGATTTGATTATGAAAAGGAAACGGATGTAGTAGTTAAGACAGAAATATTGAGAGTAGAAAATGAAATTAAAAATCTGCAAGATATGAGACTGATTATAGGCACTCGTGCAATTACTGTAAAACATGTATTGCATTTCACGATGTTGGATGGGAAAGTAGCCCAAATTTGTACTGATACCACGGCTTCTACCAATTGCGTCATTTGCGGTGCTCGTCCAACGGAAATGAATAATGTGCAATCAGTAAAACAGAGACCTCCAAATCGCGAAGCTTTTAAACTGGGAATTTCTCCTCTCCATGCCAGAATTAAATTTATGGAGTATATTCTTCATCTTAGTTACAACTTAAAATTTCAGGCATGGAGGACCAATGCTACAACTAAGCCAATCAAAGATGCCGAGAAGAACCGAATTCAAAGAGAATTACTGAGTCAACTTGGTATAAGAGTTGACTACGTGAAGCAGGGCTACGGATCGAGCAATACAGGGAATACCTCGAGAAGATTTTTTGCTAACCCCTCAGTTGTAGCTTCGATAACTGGTATTGATATAACATTGATTTGCAGATTAGGGACAATCCTGGAAGTGATCAACAGCAGCAGTCATCAGATTGACGTTTCCAAATTCGCCACTTACACCCAAGATACTGCTGAATTAGCTGTGAGGTTGTACCCGTGGTACTATATGCCATGTACACTACATAAGATATTAATACATGGGTCCGAAATAGTTGAATCTGCTGCTCTGCCAATCGGTGCACTCTCAGAAGAAGCTCAAGAGAGTCGGAACAAGGACTACAAACATTTCAGAACTCATTACACAAGAAAAAATTCCCGATTGAACACCAACGAAGATATTTTTCATAAACTGCTAGAAACGTCTGACCCCTTTATCACTTCCTTGCGTCCATCTCCAAAGAAAAGGCTTGAAGATTTCAGCGCGGAAGCTGAGGCGTTACTTTCGTAAATGCAATGCGCTGTCAAATTTTGACTTTTCAAGGCATCCCGAATATGCTGATGCGCAAAAAGTGCAAAAATGAGTTGTAGTGAAGTTATTTATTTCATTTTTTTGTTATTTCAACAGAGGACATGAGCAAATTTTGAGAAGAAGCAAAATTTTCAGGTTGTTCCGAAGAAAATGTTCAGTTAAGTTTGATAATGAAACTCTTGTAAAACAGATAACATCGTTTTTTCTAATGTATTTTTCCCCTCTGAATCGAATGAAACCACTCCCAAGTCGATATCATTATCCGTTTTCGAGATTCGTAGTTTTTTCCGTATTTTGGCCATTTGGCCCCACTGTGCGCCGTATCACGTGTACCGGCTTCATTTTCGGTCTAAAAAATTCTTTCTTTCGCACACATGCGCCATTTGAGACCTAGTTGTGTCCCGAGTTTTGGTTTATTATTCTGTGAATAATACACCTATGTATTCGTTCAGCAAAACATTTTTATAACACCCCCTCAAAATTTTTTCTTTTCCGTTTCAAGGTGCGTAGATTCCAAAAAAAACCACAGTCATGCAGCATGGCTATAGGAGCGAATTTTCGAAGTTTTCGGCATCTTCCTCCTCCGCCTAAAATTTTCTGAAAATTAATTTTCGGCCAATGTTTTCCCAACTTGATACCATACAAAATTAAAACAGGAGTAGTTTTACGCAAAGTAAAATTTGGGGTGGAAGGAGGGGGAGGTGGAAATCAAAAATGTTTTGAATACCAGAAGAGTAGGTATTGGGTACGTAACAAATTTTTTGTTCCATTTTTTGCCGAGTAACACCTCAGTTTGTAGATTTTCCAACGCTGAACACGATGGTGAAGTCAGAATTGCGATATCCCATTCCGTTATCAGATAAGAGCAGACGAACCAGGAAGAACATCTCAAGAAATAACCACGTTCCTTCATCTTCAAAGTGCTCCAGTTTGAGAATGGAATGAGATATCGCAATTCTGATTTCACCATTGTGTTCAGCGTACAAAAACCTTTAAAATGAGGTGTCACTTGTCAGACTTTTTCATTTTGGGAATTTATGGGTAATTTCCCCCCCCCCCCTAAAACTCCCCAAAACTCCCCCATAGGGTGACCCGATTCTGCCCATCTTCGAACTTAGCCTGTCGATTGCCAAGACAGATTTTTCGTGCAAATTTGAACTTTTTATCTCAATTCTTTCGAGAGTTATCGTCTGGAATGACACATACATATATAAATATATATATAAATAAATAAATAAATAAATATATAAATATATAAATATATATATATATATATATATATATATATATATATATATATACATATAATTTTTGGTGTCTTTCGGCAGGGAATTCAGGATGGTCTGAAACGGATTTTGGTATAAAAATCTTTCGGAAATTCGAGTTTTAAAAATTTTGGACCGAGAACAATAGCTTCCTTTTCTTCGAAAATTCGCTAAAATGCAATGTCCGTCCGCCGTACGCCGTATCACGTGTACCGGCTTCATTTTCGGTCTAAAAAATTCTTTCTTTCGCACACATGCTCCATTTGAGACCTAGTTGTGTCCCGAGTTTTGGTTTATTATTCTGTGAATAATACACCTATGTATTCGCTCAGCAAAAAATTTTTATAACACCCCCTCAACATTTTGGTTTATTATTCTGTGAATAATACACCTATATATTCGGTCAGCAAAAAATTTTTATAACACCCCCTCAAACTTTTTTCCTTTCCGTATCAAGGTGCGTAGATTCCAAAAATGAAATTTCCGTCCGCCGTCCGCCGTCCACCGTCCGCTGTACGCCGTATCACGTGTACAGGCTTCATTTTCGGTCTAAAAAATTCGTTCTTTCGTACACATGCTCCATTTGGGCCCTAGTTGTGTCCCGAAACTTTTCAGCTTGATCGGAATATACCCAGGGGTGTTATGAGTGAAAATGTGTATTAAAATAGGTACTTTTTGTGTTTTAGTAACATGTTAGTAAAATGGGCTTTTGAGGTATCGTTTTCCATGTTTTTATGGACGAGAAGACCGAATATGAAAGTTGATTTTGACCAAGGAATGGAAAAATTGAGGTTGTACCAGATGTTCAGCTCCCAAATTTGATTTTTTATGAGTCAAAAACCTGCGAAATCGTCTGAAACCACCATCAATTTGTAGAACAGCACTAGGAAAAGTTTCAACACGTGGATCAAGACGATTAAATGGCACTAATAATGATCGAAGACAATTTGAAAAAAAAAAGAGCGTACCTGATACAAGTTTTAGGGGCCAAAATTGGTGACAACCACCAGAAATAGCTATTTCAATTATTTTACATGAAAGTAACAATAAATGAACAGCCAACATTTCTGTAGGTATGTCCAATAGAGTAATAAACCCATGTGACAAGGACTTTGCAGCGTTTTTCATCACGATCGGAATATACCCAGGGGTGTTATGAGTGAAAATGTGTGTAAAAATAGGTAGTTTTTGCGTTTTAGCAACATGTTGGTAACATGAGCTTCTGAGATATCGTTTTCCATGTTTTTGGGGACGACAAGACCGAATATGAAGTCGATTTTGACCAAAGAATGGAAAATTGAGTTCTACCAGGTGTTCAGCTCCCAAAATTGATATTTTATGTGTGATAAACCTGGGAAATCGTGGAAATCACCATCAGTTTGTATAATAACACTGGAAAAAGTGTCAACACGTGGATCAAGACGATTAAATGGCACTACCAATGATCAAAGACAGTTTAAAAAAAAGGAGCGTACCTAATTTGTGTTTTAGGAGCCAAAATTAATGGATACCATCAGAAATATCTATTTCGATCATTACGCATGAAAGAAACAATAAATGAACAGCCAAAATTTCTGTAGGTATGTCCAATAGAATAATAAACCCATGTGACAAGGACTTTGCAGCGTTATTTCTTTTCCGTTTCAAGGTGCGTAGACTCCAAAAATGCAATGTCCGTCCGTCGTCCGCCGTATCTCGTGTACAGGCTTCATTTTCGGTCTAAAAAAATCGTTCTTCCGCACACATGCTCCGTTTGGGCCCTAGTTGTGTCCCGAAACTTTTCAGCCCGATCGGAATATACCCAGGGATGTTATGAGTGAAAATGTGCACAAAAATAGGTACTTTTGGTTTATTATTCTGTGAATAATACACCTACGTATGCGCTCAGCAAAAAATTTCTATAACATCCCCCTCAAACTTTTTTCTTTTCCGTTTCAAGGTGCGTAGATTCCATAAATGCAATGTCCGTCCGCCGTCCGCCGTACGCCGTCCGCTGTATCACGTGTACCGGCTTCATTTTCGGTCTAAAAAATTCGTTCTTTTGCACACATGCTGCATTTGGGCCCTAGTTGTGTCCCGAAACTTTTCAGCCCGATCAGAATATACCCAGGGGTTTTATGGTGAAAACATGTGTAAAAATAGGTACTTTTTGCGTTTTAGCAACATGTTGGTAACAGAGAAGAGAGGAAAATTGAGTTCTACTAAATGTTCAGCTCCCAAAATTGATTTTTTTATGGGTGAAAAACCTGGGAAATCGTCTGAAATCACCATCAATTTGTATAATAACACTGGAAGTAGTATCTACACGTGGACCAAGACAATTAAATGGCACTACCAATCATCAAAGATAAATTGAATGAAAGAGCGTACCTAATTCGTATTTTAGTGGCCAAAAATGGTGGAAACCATCAGCAATAGGTATTTCAATTATTTCTCATGAAATAAACAATAAATGAACAACCAACATTTCTGTAGGTATGTCCAGTAGAATAATAAACCCATGTGACAAGGACTTTGCAGCGTTTTTGGAATCTATGCACCTTGAAACGGAAAAGAAAAAATTTTGAGGGGGTGTTGTAAAATTTTTTGCTGAGCGAATACATAGGTGTATATTCACAGAATAACAAACGAAAAAATTGAACGAACACCAGAAACTTGAAAAAGCAATTTTTCTCGAATGTTTAGCTAGGTATTAAAGAAGCATTAAACATACTGGCAACAATGGTTACTTGGAATAGAGTTTGTTGTTTATTCCGATCACAAACCTTTAGAACACCTGAAAATAAATTCACGAACTGATGAAGAACTCGGTCACTTGATGTTTTGCTTAACACAGTATAATTTTAAGATAAAATATGTCCCAGGCAATTCGAACTCTGAAGCCGACTGCTTATCGAGAAACCTAGAATCCTAGAATCTTTCGACTCCGAGGATGACTTAAAAATTATAATTTTCATCGAATTATAGGAAATAATTATAGATCAAAGTGAAGACATAATTAAAGATCAAAGTGAAGAGATAATTTCCTCGGATCACCGCGTCACGAAGAAAGGCGATATACTCTACAGCCAATATAAAAACAGAAGTAGAATAATTGTATCTATAGACCTTTGCTATCACTTAACTGAAAACGTTCATAATACGTTCGGTTATATTGGTCCGAAATAAATTGAGCTAAAAATAACTCCTTTCTATTTCTGCAAGGATATCAAAATAATAATAACAAATTTTTGTCAAGCTGGCAATATTTGCGTAAGGAATAAATCTAGAATACCATTTGTCTATGGCCACCTCTCTCAGTTAGGTCCTGTCACACGACCTTATGAATATATGAATGTAGATGCACTATTGGTGGTTTTGGGGGCAATAGCTCGTCTAAACGTTTCTTACACCTCTTGGACGACCATTTCACTAGGTCTAATGAATTTAAATTACTTTTAAAACGACATCATGTTACTTAAATGTTTACAGCTGTCGATTGCGCATTTTCCGATGGACTTAACGAACGACTAAACCATACCTTAGTTAACCGAATTCGATGCAGAATAAACGAATACCCATCAAACACGAAGTGCCCACGGTCGATAATTGCAGAGCAATGTGTAGAGGAATATAACAACACGATTCATACATCCACTCAATTCAGCCCTAATTATTTATTAAACAATGTAGATGTACACATTGTTCCCGGCGATTGTAAAGTTCAAAGGGAGTTGGAGGAAGATATGAAAAAGGCCTTTGAAAATTCCCGAAAAATACATGAGCATAACAAAAAGAGGTATGATAAAAACCTGAAAATACCCACTGTTGATGTGGGGGCCATGGTTTATGTAAATCATGGCAATAGCCTGAATCGCAATAAACTAGACGAAGTTTGAACTGGCCCTTTTAACATTTTGGACAAAATCTCGAATCTATCTTTCAGATCGACTCGGGTTTCCGAAAAACCGAGTCGAAATACTTCCATGTATCCTAGCTTTATCCTCATACCTTCGAAGGAAAGGTCAGTTATTTAAAAAAAATTTTAATAAAATTAAAATTTCCAAGGAAAGGGGATGTAAATTTCTATTGTATCGAATTTCAGATAACTACTATCTTATCGCCGTTGTTCATGTTTTATCTGGCTAGTAGTGGTTCCCGTTTTTCACGTCCTTGTAGGCCTCACATTTCGTTTGGTTGATGCTAGGATTCGAACATGGATGGAAGTTGTTTTCCTCTGACTCCAACTCGAACGTTCATGTGTTTTCGATTTCTTCTTTACAGGTATGTTCAGTTTTACAAGTGAATCTATCATGTATAGTATTCTTGATTGTTTTCTATTATTGAAATAAATACTTCTTTACATATGCAATCAAGCATGAACTCATCCCGAGTACGAATATTATAAGTACTTATCATACTAATTCACTACGTAAATAAAAGCTAAGATGATAGAGGCTAAAATCACGAAAAAATGATATAATTTTTTTAAAGTGGTAGGTATGGTTTCTCGCTATATAAACTTTTTACACAATAGCATGATTTTTCCTTAAAAATTTGCCCTTATAGCCATGCTGCATGACTGGAACTTTTCTTTTTTTCTTATTTAAAAAAATGAATTTACGACCATTTTAGTGACAAGGTCGACACGAAAAAATCTCAAGTCGTCGTAAATTCGGGAAATTAAGGGGTTTGAGAAAATTGCTAAGATACACTTTTTGTTGGAAATCATTTGTAGAATCGATCCTTGAAGTGTGAGACTGCGGTATCTTTACAACATTTAGGTACAGTTGATAGCTAGGCTAATTGATAGACAACTCTCCATGGTATTGTATTGGAGCTATACGTAATTGACACAGTTGTTAATTTATCATTTACAATAAATAAACGGGGCTTTTCGTCCATAAGGGCACTTGGGCCACTGCCTCGGCACCCAAAAACAGGAGTAAAACAATCCAACCATGTGTTTAGTTGGCATTTGAATTTCCCTCCCTACACCTTTTTTTCACGAAGTTTAACAGTGATCCGCTAGATTTCTTTGGCTAAGGATATTCAGTATTCTAGCACAGCATCCATGATGGTTCCCTAGACCAAGCATGTTATAGGAACAAAGCGATAGTAATCGATGTCCTGCAATCGAAATCGAAACCTAGGCTCCTGAAACTGGCAGGCCCTGGGACCTAGTGTTCCCGAGGCAAATGAGAAAAGTGGCCCGTCCGCGCATGCTCAGTCGAGTAAAAATTTAGATCACCACGCCCACTTTGGGTCCCCCCCCCCCCCAGAATCTGATTTCCGCCCAAAAATCGTTCCTGTTCACAATCTATTCGATCCCTTCAATTCAACTTGTCATCTCGATACGATGTCTTTAGATTTGTTTTGTTGTTTCGTGGATCACATTCGCTTGCAGTTTTGAGTCTGTTTGTCTAATATGTTGCCAGTTTTTCATTTTTTGTGTTTGCGTTCGGTCCGGTTCCGATGTCAGAGTTGTCGATTTGTACTGTTTGTGGACTTGTGGATTGATCGGTGTGGTAACACACAGATAAGTACCTAGCTTCTAGTCAATAGCTTCTCCATTCAAGTAGGTGCTGGCCATTCATTGTATCTCAGTTTACTATATTTTTCTATCACATGAAATCGGTGGCTAATTTACAGTCGAAATTTTCTACCTTTTCTTACGATGATAGAATGTTGATTAAATGTTTAGGAAGAGATAGACTTTGTAGAAAAAAATCTATTAGTTTTATGTTCTGGTTTGGTGCCCCTCCGTTTTCAGAGCCCACGCACCGCTACTGTAAATGAAAAAATAAAGTAAAAATGACGAACACGTTTTTCATTGAAATCGAATAGGCACCATTAACATCTAAAGAAAACAATAACGTAATGTGTTACCTACATTAACAACTAAGTACAATACATGGCGTAAGTACGATACATGGGAAACAAACAATAAATTTTGTTCAGTTCCCAATTCAGGTAAAAGTGAAAATAATGAAATAAAACTGTAAACAGTGTCCAACTTACCGATTTCAAGCGCCATCCGTCGTAGTTTCTCCTCATTTCTGCTTATTAGGACTAGGTTCATATGCCGTTTCGCGAGCTCCATGGCATAAGCTTTACCAATACCATCAGTGCATCCGGTAACAACTGTAACAGGAAATTAGAGTACCGTCTGATTAAAGAAGGAATCAGTGAAAGTGGGATGGACAAAATTCCATTTTTTCAACCGTACAAAGATTCTATTATCTACTAATTTCATAATGCTGTTATGACTTGAAATGACAGGGGACGGGGTATCCGAGTATAATTATTACTGTTGGGAAGCGCAGGTACATGATTCTTTTCTGTTAGTTTCTATTGCGTCACAGAAAATATAAAGTTCAGTTTATGTTCGAGTCTTGATGTTTTCGTAGAATCTCTAAGTAGGCACATTGGTGGATGGCCCGGAATTTTGGTAATGGATTGCTTTCGTTGTAAAATCCATGGATGAAATCCACCAGAGACCAAACTTAACTTGCATGTTCCTCATTATCAGGCTTGCGTAGACGCGTTATTATCTTTCTAACCGTAATGAAATTTGTGGGGGATCGTCAGGGACCCATATTGCTAGTATTTCACGTAAGGAAATATATTTGCAAATGTGTTGTATTGGAATGTTTGTCAACATAGATGTTGATCTACTCCTAAAACAAACAAAAAATGTGGGAGGTCCTACTTTGGGGGAATCGGACAAGAAACACAACTAGGTACTTTGGAGGGAAAACGCAACTACTTTGGGGGTAGGGTCTGGCGGAAATGTGACCAGTTTGGGAGAACGTAGAAAAGAACTGTTGTTCCAAAAAAAACGATTTTGGGGTAGATATAGAATGAACAGACTACATGCGTGGTTTGCCGTTTAGTTACATAGTCACATCGTACATTATTGTAGATTACTCATCGTCGAGTAGGTATATCAGAGTAATTTAGGTAGTAAGTAAGTACCTTACTGTTCATCTTCACTACTAATAATCTCTTTATTAACACTGACTTCGTAACGCGTGATCACCCCGGCCAGATAATCTATAACGTTTTTATCTTTTACATAATTCTCCCAAAGCTCATCGAGTGCTTCCAGCATCTCACAGATTGCGTTTCTTGGATTATTTTGAACTCCTGAAAGTAATAAAGTTAATAAGAATGAATTTTTTAAAGATTTTTTTGTGTGTAGATTTTTAGATTTTTTGAATTTTTGAAATGTTTTTAAGTATGCGCATACCTTTTTTTATACTAGTTGCTTTCAAATCTGATTCCGTCTGAATTTCTCTCAATACCGAAATAACGAGCCGCATGTTGGGGTGTGTGGAGTAAAATTTTTGATTAAAATCTTTGTGAAAGAATTCCACACCATTCCATACAGTCAACTGTTTTCCGCGACGGCTAGTGAATTTATTTTGTATTGATACATCCATTTCAATCCAACAGTGAACTTCAACTCATGTTGAAGCTCTTATCTCGATTCCCGTTTCCCCAAAGTCGCCGTTGGACTTTCGCCCAAAGTCGTCGCTCAAAAACACACCTTTCACTCGAGGTTCCCCCAAACTCGTTACTCTCAAAAATGTCGCTCAGAACATATAGAATTTGTGTCCGGTGGTCCAATCATTCTAAATGTAATGGTAAAAATGCATAGGTACATACTGGATGCAGGCTGTTAAAATCAGATATTCGATACTGTTACAGTAAAAAATAATTTAATCAAATAAGATGAATCGCGTGAGACAGAAGTGAGTCGAGTTGTTGAATACGCGATGACATGTCGTTGAACCGGAAATGACGCCACTGATGAGTCCGGAACCCACCAATGATTAACCTTTTAGTAGTGTTCGCGATCCAAGGTAAACTGGATGGGAATAGAAAATCACATCCATTATAGTAGGTATATTAAATATGAATATTCAAAAAAGTGATCTGGAAGTAAAAATCCAAATATAGGTAAACATGATACAACACAGAAAAAAACCAAAGTTCCAGCACACCATAATTCATCATCACACTATGGACGAACTTTTAAAGTAACGTGATTATAATTATTTTACACGGAACTGGCTAATAATTACAATTTTACTCTTGTACCACAGTTTCGAGGTCAGTCCCTTGCCCGTTTTGAAAATACCCGCCTACAATATCTTGAAAGGAAATTTTATGCAATGAACAGTTGGTATTATTAACTCCGGCACCAAAATTTCTGTTTATATTTTTGAATTAAATTAGGTTCCATTCTAATAATGATGAGACCAACCGTACTCTCCTACGATGAATAGTTCTTTTTCTATGAGCTTTCAAATTTTCGGCAACAAGTGTCACAATGGGCAGGGGGTTCCAGCCCAGGCGGGAGAGGTGCAATTATTGCGTCACTTGATGGTGAAACTGAAACCATAGAAAAAGAACTGGCCATCGGAGGAGAGTGCAATTGGCCTCAAAATTCCCAGAATGGAACCTAGGTTAATTTAAAAATTGGAAAATATTATGCTCATTATGGTCATGCGTACTCCCCACTGGGAAACAAATAAGCCACATTTCGTTCCCCCTCACATAATTTCATTTGATTAAAGGACGATGCAGTAAAGAATTTAAAGTGAGTGAGTTTTTTGTTTATTGCTCTGTGAATTATACACCTATGTTTTTGCTCAGCAAAAAATGTTTGGAACACCCCCTCAATTTTTTTTGTTTTACGTTTCAAGGTGCGTAGAATCCAAAAACGCTGCGAAGTCCTTGTCACATGGGTTTCTTATTCTACTGGACCTACCTACCGAAATGTGGGCTGTTAATTAATTGATTCATCCATGTGCCACAATTGAAATAGCCATTTTTAATGGTTTCCACAAATTTGGGACCCCAAAAACACGAATTAAGCTCCTTTTCTTTAAACAAATTATCGTTGATCATTGATGGGTGTTATCACGAACGGTCCCGTTCGGGGAGAAAGTGTCATTCGGTTGTTGACAAAATGTACGAATGGTCCGGCTGCGAGCGAAGGGCAATGTACGAACGGTCCGGCTGCGAGCTAAGACCAACTTCATCGGAATTCATCCCAATATATTTTTATTTTTTGATGCGTTAGTTGCGTACCAAGTGGACGTGTACGTCAAAATTAATACTACGGATGGGGACTATAGGCGGAAGAGATCGGTCCAAAAAAATAAGTGGATGGAGGACTTAATTGCCAAATATGACAGGGGGGACTTACCGTTGACCCGCTTTCTACAAATTGTGGCAATAAAATATCAACCGGACCCCGACCGTGTTAAATAGCTTGCTTACTCGTCCTTAGTGATATATGATATTGTGATAATTTAGATAAGTTCAGTGATATTTTTGACGTGAATTTTTCAATTTCTACATGCTGACGACTGTTGAGAAAACAATATATATTTAAATAACAATTTAGTTGTCACTTACATTCATCACCTCCCCAGAGGACGGGACCATTCGTACATAGAGGGAATTAGGGGACCGGACCATTCGTACATACCAAACTGCCGTCGGGACCGTTCGTACATGCGCCCTCATTGATAGTGTCATTTAATTGTTTGATTCACCAGTTGATACTACTTCTAGTGTTATTATACAAACTTTTGATGATTTCAGACAATTTCCCAGGTTTTTGACTCATAAAAAATGAATTTTGGGAGCTGAACCTTCCATACAACCTCAATTCTTCACTCTTCGGTCAAAATCAACTTTCTATTCAGTCTTCTCGCCCTAAAAACATGGAAAGCAATACATCACAAGATCATGTTCACTAAAATCTCGAAAAACACGATTTTTACACCCCCCCCCCCCCCCACCACCTCCCATAACACCCCTGGGTGTATTCCGATCGGGCTGCCGAGATTCAGAGCACAACTAGGACAGAAATGGGGACCCGAACTGTGCGCGGCAGGGCGAAGATTTTAGACCAAAATTTAACGTACATTTAAGGCTGAAAGTTCGTTAAACCTCAATTTTCCACTCCTTGGTCAAAATCGAGTTCATATTCGGTCTCCCCGTCCTAAAAGACATGGAAAACGATACCTCACAAGCTCATGTCACTAAAACCCTATTTTTATACCCATTTTGGTTGTTATTCTGTGAATAATACGCTCAGCTAAACATTTTTATAACACCCCCTCAACATTTTTTCATTTACGTTTCAAGGTGCGCAGATTCCAAAAATGCAATGCCCGTCCACCGTCCGCTGTATCATCTATATCTACTTTATTTTCTTCATTTCTTTACTTTCTTTAATATGAAGTAGATTTTGACTAAAAAGCGGAAAATTGAGGTTCCTTCTGACGAAGTTTCAGCCTTAAATTTAAGTGAAGTTGTGGTCTAAAATCGTCGTTCTTCCGCAAAAGTTTGGGTCCCCATTTGGGAACACATTTGGGTCCTACCTAGTTGTGCTTCGAAGCTCGGCAGCCCGATCGGAATACACCCAGAGGTGTTATAGGGAAAAATGGGTGTAGAAATAGGGATTTTCGAGTTTTTTTTAAAGGATTATTGAACATGTGCGTGTGAGGTATCGTTTTCCATGTTTTTTGGGACGAGGAGACCGAATATGAAGTCGATTTTGACAAAAGAGTGGAAAAATTGAGGTTCTAACGAAGTTTCAGCCTTAAATTTACATTAGATGTTGGTCTAAAGCCGTTGTTCTTCCGCACACAGTTTGGGGCCCCATTCGGAAAAACATTTGGGTCCTAGTTGTGCTCCGGAGCTCGACAGCCCAATGGAATACCCCGAGGGGTGTTATGGGGAAAACTGTGTGTAAAAATAGCGGTTTTCGATGGTTTTTTTGAGGTTTTAGTGAATATGAGCTTCTGAGGTATCGTTTTCCATATTTTGTAGGGCGAGAAGATCGAGTATGAAGTTGATTTTGACCAAAGAGTGAAGAATTGAGGTTGTAACGAAGATTCAGCTCCCAGAATTCATTTGTTTATGGGTCAAAAACCTGGGTCAAAAACCTGGGAGTCTGAAATAACCATAAATTTGTATAATAACACTAGAAGTAGTATCAAAAGGTGAATCAAGACAATTAAATGGCACTGTCAATGATCAAAGATAATTTGTAAAAAAAAATAGGAGCCTAATTCGTGTTTCTGGGGGGCCAAAATTGGTGGAAACTATAAAAATAGCTATTTCAGAGATTGCATATGAAAAAAACAATAAATGAACAGCCAACATTTCTGTAGGTACGTCCAGTAGAACAATAAACCCATGTGACTAGGACTTCGCAGCGTTTTTCATTGACCCTCACACACTAGACCACTTCAAAGAGCTATTTTCCCGTGAGTGGCAGAGTTGTGAGAGTATATATTTCAAGACCTTTTTCCTTACATGTCCGCCATTTAGATGTATCTATATGTTGCCTCCTGCTCTCAAACTAATTTTAAAAATATATATACCTACATATATGTCTCTTCCTAGCCGGTCTGTTTCTGGACTCAACGACATCTTGTTTGGGAAACACTGAAAACGGTACCTATCTCTGAAGCTATCAAAGCAAATGTGTTGGCAATAGGCCGTTTTTTAGGTAAAAAATTTCATCAGTAGGATTCATGATTATTTACATAAAACCACATTAAAACTGCATGTGTTGTTTATTCAAGGTCAAGGTTATGGAGCAATGATTGTTCATTAGGATTTTTTGTGTTCTTCTGAATTATTTCCTTCTGAAAATGTGATGAAATTCATAAAAATCAGGTGTAGATGGGCTTCACGATTCGGACGATGATGATGTATAACTCCACTGTAGGTGAGAGGGAATTACCTTCCTATATTTTCATAATATTTATGCAGCTGTGTGTCCGTCTCAGAACCGGAAACAAAAGCCTTCCCGAGAACAGTAGGGGTAAAGTAATCCTGGGACACTGACGTTCACACCTACCCAGCAGATGCCAGGAGAGCGTGGATAGCAAAAAGTATTGTGACTTAGGACAGCCGATGAAGAAACCTTTTCGGTTGAATAAGGCCATGAGGCGAAGATGCTGTCGGGGAGAGCCTAAGGGGTTGCATAAGGCACGACTGGTTCACAATCAATGGCACGGTAATATTTGGGCTTGTGCAAGAGTATTTCCGTGCAATTCAATAGAATACGATTACGTAGAGGTTTGTACGCGATTCACGCGTGCCCCAGTGGGATATCTACTACGACGTACGATCTCGTTCTTGGGGAAAATACTACGATAGCTGAAAAATGAACTTCACCTCAATATGGATGATTCTTACTGTGTATGTAGGTGCCCTACAAATCTAACGAAACATTCCTCCTCTTCAGCACAGGAAAATATGAAGTAGCTATACCTCGTAAGTAGGGATATGATTCGTATATATTCATATATTTTTTCTAGACTCTGTATCCATGATTTTCAACTGGATGTGTTCATACGGACACTTTTTGAACCGTGCTAATACATTTTAGTTTCACGTATTTCGCTATTAAAACAAATTTTCAAATATTTCATTGACTGACACACATATTTTCAAATATTTTATTGACTGACACACATATTTTCAAATATTTTATTAAATGAGAAATATGTTTTTCAATTTCCAACTGTTTTTCAACGTTTTGAAGAAGATTGCCATTTGCGGAGTAGGGAGCTGTGTAAACAGTTTTTTTTTTGCCTTAGGTTCATTGTTGAAAACTCATTTTGGCTGGGGCACTGTGTTTTCTGAGAAAACACGTGTTGTGAGAAATGCCACGAAACTCACACTCGAATAGACTAGCAGTATCTACTTGATTTTTTCGGATATCTTTCGGATTTTTCGGATTCTTCAGATATCTGTCTTTTAAAATTTTATTTTAAATTAAATAAATATTAGTATTACGTATTTTTACAATTTATTTTGACTTATAAAATTTTTACAAATTTTTACATATTTCATAAAATATTTTATACATTTCACATAATTTTAAGCATATTTCAAAAGAAGAAATGTTTATTTTAGCTACATATTTCGCATTTTTCAATACATAAAAATCCTATTCCTACTTATAAGTTTCACTGAAATTTAGGCTGTAGGTACCTCATCATTTCCAAGTCCAATAAATTACATTTTTTCCATTTTTGATTTTCACTCTCTTCGATCTTAAATCAGAGTATAGACACTGGGCACTGTGTTTTTTTCCGCAAACTGTGGATCTGTTTTATTTAATTTAGTTAACTCAATGGGCTTGGCAGTTATGTTACCGTATCATGTAAACTACATCAATTCGAAAAAACTCATTTCAGTTTCAAATTAAACCTTTGTTAGCTAACATTAAACCTTTCCCTTATTAAATTAGGACTTTTCCATTTCATTTCAAAATTTTTGTATTTCAATTTAAACCATTTCCATTTTAAATTGAACCTTTCCCACACTACAATAAGCCATTCCCCTTTGCACTAAACTTTTCATTTTATGCCTACTCTTTCCGAAACCAGTAAAGTAATGTATACAGGCATTCCAGGCTGGGGCTTTTCGTCCGACTGCCCTGCCAGCGTCGCGGACGTGATCACTGATCACTGGTCTTCCGGTGAGGGACAGCTCCATTGAGAGAGGAGAGTCTGGCCAGAGCCCACTTCGGCCGAGGGGGTTCGGCCATTTCCGCCTGTAAGCGCTGCTACCGGCTATCTAAACAGAAGTAAGGAATCTTCGAGATAGATTGGGAGCTGAGTGGTAACGACCCTTCCTGCGAGACGTTAGATCATTGGATCGAGGCTAGGTAGGGATAATGTTTTTTGTCCCCGACACTTTCGAAAGATCAGTTTTTGTTGCGTTACGGCTTCGAAACCATAATTTTCTTGACAGACTATTGATTTGAACAGCTTCTATAATAATTATTTTAATAAACGATTGATGGAGTAGTACTACGTTCTTTACTTTCTAGGTACCTACCTGCCTAAACCAAGCTGTTTAGCCCCAGGTTTTCGCTGCACAATTAATAATCGTTGCCAGATAGGTGACCAAAATTTAGGGGTGACCTTAGCGACGACTAAATTTGCAAGGAAATGGTATATTTTTAAAAAGCCATTTTGCTCACACAAAAATTTGGGAGGGCAACGAAATGAAAATAATGGTAACAAGCAAAAAATATATATTTTATTCATTTACGAGATTCCAATTCACAGCTTATTTTTGAGAAATTAGGTATCTATGGAACTTCTGACTATTCCCATAATTATCACAAAATATATAGGTATTTTCCTTGGAGAAATCAACGATGACAAAATTATACACTAGTATCAGAGTATTACCCACCCTCTTAAAAATTTTATTCTAGAGAAAGCTTATCAAATAGCAATACTTGGTACAATTAAGTATCTTTTAGGTTATAACTAGGTGTTATAATACTGAACGCGAAAAAAAAAATTCGAGAGGAAAATTGCCCGAGGCAACGACTTCATTTTTATGTTATTATACATTATAATATCACGACAATACCACATGTAATCAACCTTTTAATGTATCATTAAATGAATTTTATTCATTTACGGTACCTACTGTAAATAGGTACCTACTGATAATAAAGTGATAAGGATACGCGCCGATCGCGGAGGGCGGGAACGATGGATGGATAAATAGATGGATCCGAACTTCCACGCGGAAATGGCCGAACCCCCTCGGCCGGAATGGGCTCTGGCCAGAGCCAGACTCTCCTCATTGAGAGGATCGGGATTCTATCATTTCGCTCTTTACTTGGCTACTCATCGCCTTACCCCCTTGAGTGGAGAGGGGTTTATTTCTGAAACCATATACCTATTTTAGAAAGTTTCCATATTTTGAGGTAAAATTAAATTTGATGGATTAAAATTAACCCAAAACTGAAAGTTTACTCATCAATGAAATTTGTACCCCCTCAATCCCATATCTCGGTTGAAGCGCTTTCGGACTCTGCCAACTCTACCAAACGACCCCAGCCATTTATAGGGAAGCGAAATGGCGGAGTAAGAATGACATAAATGAAGCTCCCAAATTCTGTGGTTCTGCAATGCTTTCATCAGTCTTCCCGATTTAATATAAAAAGCCGTAGTGAAGGGTAGGTACACGACACTCACTTGCCAGAGTTTTAAAAGGGCATCAATAATTCATGAATTACCTACTTACCGACTTGAAGTGGTAATGTTAATTTCGGATCTGTATGAATATTATTTTCCGAACGCCATTGAGGACTCGAGCAACATTTGCGGTTGGGTATGTCTGTACCGCTACAAGCCGCGATTTTGGGTATTTTGACATGCAATTGTAACAGTTATTGGGTCCCCAGAATTTGTTTTTTGGTGCCTCGACGACGCCTGGGAGAGGCACCACGCTGGAGCCATCTATCAGAAAAATGTGTTTAGGCCTCCAGAATTTGCTGTATAGGTTTTGGGTGCCACCATGCTACCAGGGAACGGCGCCACACTGGCATTAAAACATTAAGAAAAATTGCTATTATTAAGCGTGATACCTACATTATGCTGAATTTGAACCTGTTTTCAGAACTGCGTGAGGCATCTGATCAGCGGACCCGCTAGTTACTTCCTCGAACGAGTTCCAGTAATAATGTGTATCTACCTTGCAAAAACGTATAAAAAAAAATTAGCAAACAACTCAACTGACTTGGAGCTGAATTGAAGGAATTCAGTTGCAACAGACTCTGGCAACTTTACCTGTGTAATATCGAATACTGTATCTGGGAGAGAAATCGGCAGACGGGCAGATCGCTTCTTTCGTTTAATCAAGGTTTTTATCTGTGTTTCAGCCTCAAATTTGAATACGTTATATTACCCACAAACTTTTTTTATTCAGAATAATTGTTAATTAATACAATAGTTGTTAATAATTGTTAATCTAGTGCTTTGACAGACATTGCACGATTTGATTACAGAAAACAGCCTGCAAAAGACTGTGGATGTCCCAGTAGTGATGGTGTCAGTACTGGAGAGCGTGAGGCACATTACTGGGCTAGTAATGGGTCACTATTGGCGTTGGCATGAAAAACCTTAGGTAGCAAAAAAATTATTTGAAAAACCCGTTGAAAAACGCACTAAAAACTATAAAATAATTTTTAAACACCTTCTCAAAACTATTTAAAAAAAAAAATCAAATCTATTGATCCCACTAAAAAGCAAAAAATTAAAAAACTAAAAACTAAGAAAGTCTTCGAAAATCTACCTACATAGAACTAAAAAGTAGATAAAGAATCAATTTTATGCTGAACGAACGTAGGTAACTTATTCAAAGCCGATACAACAAAATTTTTGAAGTTGGCGCCAAATTTCAACTAAAATGTATGAAACCAAGGAATGAAGGCTATGTATGGGGTGTTTTGTTAAAATTTGGCTTTGAATAAATTACCTAAGTTAGTTCAGTATAAAAATTATTCATTACTTGCAGCGAATTTTCAAACAATACGAAGCTATTGCAATGGGTCCAAGATTTACAGAAGATGAATTTTTGAAATTTTTGTATATAAAAATCCGTTTCAGAGCATCCTGAATTCATCCCTACATTCAAACACAATTTTATATATATACATATATATTCATGTGTCACTCCGGACGATATCTGACCTTGGGTACATGATAAAAATTCCAAATTTCGCCGAAATGTTCGTATTGCCAAACTAAAGGATGATTTCGAAGATGAGCGATTTTCAAAAATTCTAAGGGGGTCAAATTTCAGTTTTTAGGGGTAAAAAAATTGATATTTAATCTAAAATCAATATTAATTCACCTGACGTTGTTTGGGATGGTGATTCACGACAGAAAGAGGGACTGTTTTTATGATAAAAATATTTTTCTAAAAAAAAAGAGTGGATAAAATTCCACTTTATATGGGTCAAAAATGGGTAAAAATGGCTAAAATCACTAAATGATATAATGTTAGGTTTCTCGCTATATCGTATTTTTACACAATAGCTCGAATGTTTCTTTGAAAATTCGCTATTACGACTGGGCTTTTTAGTTGTATATAGCTTCTTTGAAGTAGGTTTTTTAAATTTAAGAATAATTGAAATATAAAATAGGTAGCCTTTTTGTGTCTGAAATTAGAGTAAAAATGTGAGGAATCCATACAGCCCACCATTTTGGTTGACGTATTTACGTTTAAATAATAAAATTTACTTGAAATTGTATTTTAAAAATGAAAGAAGACTAATACCCGAACGCAGAGAGTTCATGCTTGGATTCGGGCGGCATTTTTCACACTTGTGTCTGGGTGGTTGTTCTGCAAAAAACCACCCGCCAACTTTATTATTTAGGTATTCTTTCTTTAAAATTCTATACCCTTGAATATGAGTACCAGCCGGGTTTGGTTCGTTGCTACGCTGCTGAGGCCGAGGGTTCGCTGAGATTCTTCCGCGTGGTCGACTGTCACGGTCCTTCATTGGGTCAGTGTCTTGCCCTTGCGTAATACTCCTTCTATCGCTCAGACATCATAATCATTTACTCAACTAGAAGCGAGTTGACAGTCCACTCTCTCTGTTTGGGCCTTACCAGATCTGTAGATCCGACGACATACGACACTGATACGCTTCAAAGGAAGATAGAAAATTACAAGAAAGGAAAATTCGTGTCGGTGGCCGCTAACCAAGAGAGGAATATTGGACTTGAAAGGGAGGGGCCGTCCTGCGAGGACGAGGGGTCTGGATGATGGAAATCTGACCTTTTGACATATCCAGCGAAACCCTATCAAATTCATGGGTACAGGAAAAAATAGTAGGCAATTTCGGAAGTTTATTGTTGTTGTTGTTGATAGACTGCTGTGAAAGCCGGTTGCGAAAATGTTAGCCTTGACGTTTCCAAACGCGAAGTTTTATGGGTACTGAAGAAAAGATTTGAAGGAAGAGGTAGAAGGCCGCACTGTTGTTTCTGTGTATAGCCTCTGCAGCGGTAACACCATAAAAATGTCATGATGTGTAGATGTGTACATCACACGTCGCATTCATCAACAGAGACGGGAAAAAGACGAGCGTCATAGTCATAGTTTTTATCATAAAATGGCCGATTTTGGCTAAAACCTCATAGCTTGCAGCTTTTCGGAATACACTTCATATTTTGACTCATTTGGCCAAACAAAACTACCTATTTTTTTCTTCCATTTTTTATTTATTTTCATTTAATTTTAACAGCGATTAACATGACAGGAGAATACGGCCATCTTCCAGTACATCTTCGACAACTTCGGTTCATTTCCGAGAATAACTGAAGGCCCACAGAAGCAGGATAAGCTTTTCGTTTGTGATTTTGTGAATAATGCATTCGCTCAGCAAAACATTTTTATAACACCCCGCCTCAAAATGTTTTCTTTCATGTTTCAAGGTGCGTAGATTCCAAAAATGCCAATGTCCGTCCGCCGTCCGCCGTATCATCCATATCTTCTTCATTTTCGGTCTAAAAAATTCGTTCATTTGTACAAAAGCTCCATTTGGGCCCTAGTTGTGTCCCAAAACTTCGCAGCCCGATCGGAATATACCCTAGGATGTTATGGGTGAAAAATGGGAGAAGAAATAGGGGTTTTTTGGTGTTTTAGTAACATGAGCTTGTGAGGGATCATTTTCCATGTTTTTTTAGTACGGGGAGACCGAATATGAAGTCCTTTATGACCAAAGGGTGGAAAATTGAGGTTCTAACGAAGTTTCAGCCTTACATTTAAGTACGTTAAATTTTGGTCTAAAATCTTCGTTCTTCCGCACACGTTTGGGTCGCAGTTTTGGAACAGATTTGGGTCCTAGTTACGCTCCGAGCTTGGCAGCCCGAACGGAATACACCCAGGGGTGTTATGGGGGAAAAAAGGGTGTAAAAATAGGGGTTTTCGAGGGTTTTTTTGAGGTTTCAGTGAACAAGAGCTTGTGAGGCATCGCTTTGGTTTATTATTCCGTGAATAATACACCTATGTAATCGCTCAGCAAGCAATTTTTATAACACCCCCTCAAAATGTTTTCTTTTAAGTTTCAAGGTGCGTAGATTCCAAAACGCTGCAAAGTCCTTGTCACATGGGTTTATTATTCTACTGGACATACGTGCAGAAATATTGGCTGTTCATTTATTGTTTCTTTCATGGGAAAAATTTTAATAGATATTTCTGATTGTTTCCACCAATTTTGGCCCCCAAAACACAAATTAGGTACGCTCCTTCTTTTCTACAGATTATCTTTGATCACTGGTAGTGCCACTTGAATGTCTTGTCACCTGTTGACACTTTTTCTAGTGTTAATATAGGAATTGATGGTGATTTTAGGCAATTTCCCAGGTTTTTGACTCCAAAAGATTTTGGGAGCAGAACCATTGGTAGAACCTCAATTATTGTCCACTCTTTAGCCAAAATTGACTTCATATTCGGTCTTCTTGTCCCAAAAACATGGAAAACGATACCTCAAACGCTCATCTTACTAACATGTTACTAAAACACAAAAAGTACCTATTTTTCCTATTTTTATTACCATTTCCACTCATAACACCCCTGGGTATATTCCGATCGTGCTGCAAAGCTTCGGGACACAACTAGGGCCCAAATGGAGCTTGTGTGCGAAAGAACGAATTTTTTAGACCGAAAATGAAGCCGGTATACGGGAATGTTGAGGGGGGTGTTATAAAATTTTTTTGCTGAGCGATTACATAGGTGCATTATTCACAGAATAGGTAATAAACCAAAATGCAATGTCCGTCGGCCGTCCGCCATATCACGCGTAACTACTTCATTTTCGGCCTACAAAATTCGTTCTTTCGCACACATGCTCCATTTGGGCCCTAGTTGTGTCCCGAAACTTTTCAGCCTGATCGGAATATAGCCAGGGGTGTTATAAGTGAGATGGCTATAAAAATAGGTAGTATTTTTTGTGTTTTAGTAACATGAGCTTTCGAGGTATCGTTTTCCATGTTTCTTGGGACGAGAAGACCGAATATGAAGTCGATTTTGACCAAAGAGTGAAAAATTGAGAATCTACCAAAGGTTCAGCTCACAAAATTGATTTTTTATGAGTCAAAAACCTGGGAAATCGTCTGAAATCACCATCAATTTGTATAATAACAGTAGAAAAGTGTCAACACGTGAATCAAGGCGATTAAATGGCACTGCCAAGGATCAGGGATAATTTGAAAAAAAAAGGAGCCTACCTAATTCGTGTTTTGGGGGCCAAAATTGGTGCAAACCATCAGAAATAGCTATTCGAATTATTTCACGTGAAAGAAACAATAAATGAACAGCCAAAATTTCTGTAGGTATGTCCAGTAGAATAATTAACCCATGTGACAAGGACTTTGCAGCGTTTTTCATCACCAGAGGTGTCTCAAGTGGCCACATGGAATTGGAAGATAGTGATGACCTATCGTCTGACTATTCACCAGTTATTTTGACAATTAGCAAAACAGTAATTTTAAAAAAGAAGACGCTCCAACGTTGCTTAACAACAGAACGTGTTGTTCTTGTTTTCGTCATCACCTAGAAAAGTCGACCAAACTATACAACTCCTTCCCCTTCCTCCTGAAAACTCCTCAGCAACTTGAAGAAGAACTCGACCTAGGTAATCACTGACAACATACAGCAAGCAGCATGGCAGAGCACCCCAGAACGCCCAAAAAAGAGAGACAATCAAGTAAAAACACGGTTGTAAATTGAAACAGCTGAGTGAAACAAAAGAAGTGATTCAATCGAATAATTCCTAAGCCACTTGACTGCTGAAAAAAATATGGGATATTCCCTTTACAAAATAACCAGAAATCAGAAGAGGCGGAAAGTTCGTTCACATCCAATCAAGAAAGCAGATGGGACCTGGGCTAGGAGTAAACCAGGAGGAAGCCGAACTGTTAGCAGCAAACTGCTAGAAACGTTCAAACCGTTTACAAAACTATCATCACAGGAAAACGCTACTCAGAGTGAAAAACAGATGAACTTGAAATACAACCACTTACATTGAAAGAGCTAAAATATTGAAAAAAAAAAAACTCTACAAAGTCCTTGTCACACGGGTTTATTATTCTACTGGACATACCTACCGAAATGTTGGCTGTTCATTTATTGTTTCTTTCATGTAAAATAATTGAAATAGCTATTTCTGATGGTCTCCACCATTTTTGGCCTCTAAAACACGAATTAGGTACGCTCTTTTTGGTTTATTATTCTGTGAATTATACACCTATGTATTCGCTCAGCAAACAATTTTTATAACACCCCCTCAAAATTATTTCTTTTCCGTTTCAAGGTGCGTTGATTCCAAAAATGCGATGTCCGTCCGCCGTACGCCGTCCGCCGTATCACGTGTACAGGCTTCATTTTCGGTCTAAAAAACTCGTTCGTTCGCACACATGCTCCATTTGGGCCCCTAGCTGTGTCCCGAAACTTTTCAGCCCGATCGGAATATACCCAGGGGTGTTATGAGTGGAAATGTGTATAAAAATAGGTATTTTTCGTGTTTCAGTAACATGTTAGTAAAATGAGCTTTTGAGGTATAGTTTCCCATGTTTTTGGGGACGAGAAGACCGAATATGAAGTCGATTTTGACCAAAGAGTGGAAAATTGAAGTTCTACCAGATGTTCAGCTCCCAAAATTATTGATTTTTTATGAGTCAAAAACCTGGGAAATCGTCTGAAATCACCGTCAATTTGTAGAATAACACTAGAAAAGTGTCAACACGTGGATCAAGACGATTAAATGGTACTATCTATGATCAAATATAATTTGAAAAAAAGGGGCTTACACCTAATTCGTGTTTTGGGGGCCAAAATTGGTGGAAACCACCGGAAATGGCTATTTCAATTATTTCAAATGAAAGAAACAATAAATAAAAAGCCAATATTTATGTTGGTATGTCCAAAAGAATAATAAACCCGTGTGATAAGGACTTTGCAGCGTTTTGTATTTTAGCAACATGTTAGTAACATGAGCTTTTGAGGTATCGTTTCCCATGTTTTTGTGGACGAGAAGACCGAATATGAAGTCGATTTTGACCAAAGAGTGGAAAATTGAAGTTCTACCAAAGGTTCAGCTCACAAAATTGATTTTTTATGAGTCAAAAACCTGGGAAATCGTCTGAAATCACCATTAATTTGTATAATAACACTAGAAGTAGTATCAACACGTGGATCAAGACGATTAAATGGCACTACTTATGATCAAAGAAATTTGGGAAAAAAAGGAGTCCACCTAATTCGTGTTTTGGGGGCCAAAATTGGTGGGAACCACCAGAAATAGCTATTTCAATTATTTTACATGAAAGTAGCAATAAATGAACAGCCAAAATTTCTGCACGTATGTCCAGTAGAATAATAAACCCATGTGACAAGGACTTTGCCGCTTTTGGTTTATTATTCTCTGAATAATACACCTATGTAATCGCTCAGCAAAAAATTTTTATAACCCCCTCGCAAACTTTTTTCTTTTCCGTTTCAAGGTGCGTAGATTCAAAAAATGCAATGTCCGTCCGCCGTCCGCCGTACGCCGTCCGCCGTATCACGTGTACAGGCTTCATTTCGGTCTAAAAAATCCGACGATGCGGTCGAAAAAAGACCGAATATGAAGTCGATTTTGACCAAGGAGTTGAAAATTGAGGTTGTACCAGATGTTCAGCTCCCAAAATTGATTTTTCATGAGTCAAAAACCTGCGAAATCGTCTGAAATCACCGTAGTAGAATAACACTAGGAAAAGGGTCAACACGTGTATCAAGACGATTAAATGGCACTACCAATGATCAAAGATAATTTGAGAAAAAAGGAGCGTACCTAACTTGTGTTTTAGGGGCCAAAATTGATTGAAACCATCAGAAACAGCTTTTCGTGAGTCCCTCCAGAACACACTCCTCTAGCAAACTTAAAGTTCTCGCCAATATTCAACCGCAAAAGATAAACTCTGCTAATAAACGGTACGAGTGGGGAGACAAGCCACAGGACCCAGGGTACACAACCTGGAGCCCCACCACCAACCCCTAGCAGTGGGTTGGAGGGAGAGGACTCATATTCCTATAAAACCCTGGATCCTGCAGCTTTAGCTTCATTCGACACTTCCTCTAACCAGCTCTCTCTTCTCTCCTCCTACCTTGCTCTCTCTCTCCTCTAAAAGATTCCAGATGTCGGTGGTGATTCGCTCATAACCGCCTGGACACCTCCTCTCCAAAAGATCCTAGATGTCGGTGGTGATCCGCTCATAACCGCCTAGGCAAACCTCCTCTACCTCCTCTCAAAAGATTCCAGATGTCGGTGGTGATTCGCTCATAACCGCCTGGACACCTCCTCTCTAAAAAGATCCTAGATGTCGGTGGTGATTCGCTCATAACCGCCTAGGTAAATTCACCTCAAACCTCTTCCAAAAAAGATCCCAGACGTCGGTGGTGATTCGCTCATAACCGCCTGGGCAATTTCCCTCACACCACCGTGATGCCAATTTTAAATTCATCACACAGCTATTTCGATTATTACGCATGAAAAAACAATAAATGAACAGCCAACATTTCTGTAGGTATGTCCAGTAGAATAATAAACCCAGGTGACAAGGACTTTGCAGCGTTTTGGATCTGCACACCTTGAAACGTAAAAGAAGAAAAAATTTGTGGGGGTGTTTTAAAAATTGTTTGCTGAGCGATTACATAGGTGTATTATTCACAGAATAATAAACCAAAACAATATTAAGGCGAAAAATCTCCTGCTTAAGACCTGATAACAGATAGAGTTGTGAAAGAACTCCCAGAAAAGACTGTGATGAAATTACTCACATCATCAAAGCTGCGCTAAGATTAAAGCATGTGCCAAGCCAATGGAAAGTTGTTTAGTCACAATGATTTCTAAACATGAAAAATCATCATATGAGAAGACAGGGTACCGGCCAATATCCGTTCTCCCAGTTTTGTCTTAACTTTTCGAAAACCTGGTACTAAAAAGACTTCTGAAAAACTAATCATAGAAGATAGAGACCTTGGTGGTACCTTGATCACCCAAGGACGGCCGTTTTTAGGGATAGCGTGAAGTGGACTGATGAAGGGATGTTTACTGAACAAGGTACCACCTACAGAATTCGACCCTCCTCGCATAATCGCCATCAAGAAGATGTTGAACTTTTGTTAGATAGAATGGATAGAGCCCGTTCCTCTTCAAAACTCGGTGCACAGACGCATGCGATACATTGAGATGATACCCAATGCGCCGCGTACTTGTAGTAGCATCGATCTCAGTCGATGCGAGTACACGATCCTCAATACCTTCCACCACAGGAGCGGCAATTTCCCTGCATGGGAAAGCCAGAGAGCCTGTTTCCCGTGCTCGCCTGTGGGTTTCGATGATGGTTTGTCGGTCAGGGACGCGTCTGTGGGGAAGAAGGCGCTGGTACTCCCTCACAGCCGCGCGAGCATTCCCATCCGTGTACCCGTACATGTAGAGCATATCGGAATACTCCACACTGGAAAAACTCATATTCAAACGAATCAACACAAGGAGGGTTCACACAAAACTGATGATTAGCTTTCCTCATATTTGACTGAGATTTCAGCATTCTCCGGCAAGAAACTGTGTTCAAAGATGAGCTCTCCAAGCGAATGACGAGGCTCTGAGTAACGGAGAAACGATCGGTATGTCGATACATTAGGTTTTGATGAGTCGGGGAGGTTCAAGAGTGCCACCAATCGATTCAGCGACCAAAAATACGTAGAAGTTGATACCAAACTTGTCGAACAACGACTAACTATAGTTTTTCGTCTATTTTACGGGAAAAACCACGTTTTTTTGCATTCAAACGTGATTTTCTCCTCTAGTTATCGTGATACAATTAATTTGGATTATACCGTTGGAAAGCTGAGATCCTAAGGAAGTTTTTCCTGTAGGTAGGGATTCATGAACACCACGTTAAAAAGGTCAAAAAGCGGATTTAAAAAAGTGAAATTTTGGAAGCTTCTCAAAATTTTGACTTTGGCATCATTTTTTAGCTATTGGAGCTACTCAAAAATACTTGTTTTGGCATCAGAAAGACAGGAAATTTAGCGCTCTTTCCAACGATGTTCTCACATTCTAATTTACTCATTAAATTAAGGGAGTTATGGCCATTTTAGTGCCGCAAGGTCGAAAACATGAAGAAAAAATCTTAAAATTAAAAAGAGGGTTTTTGGCGGGGTAAACCAAAATTGCTAGGAGATACTTTTTGTTGCAAATTAGTCGTAAAATTGATCCCTGAACTGTATAAATACTAAATTTTTGTTAAAATCTAGGGATGAATTTAGGATCTCTGAAATGGATTTGCCTATTTAAAAAAATTGTCTAAAATTCATGTAGGTACTGAAAATTTTGGACCCATTGCAATCAATAGCTTCATTTTCTTTGAAAATTCGCTATAAAACTCATGAAATGGAAAAATAAAAGTCATAAAATGTCCCGTCTCTGTTCATCACATAACGACATGTTTTCAGCTACGGGTGAGTAAGCGACTTAGCTTAGAAAAGAGCGAAATCATCATCCTTATCAGGTAGGTACCTAAAATGCCTCTCTGGAATTTCGAAGTTATGTATGAATCACTTAGGTATTTTTTCCTCACACATTTATCTCATCACGTGCGTCAACTGAATGATAGATGTAACCAGAAGATGGTAATACGATATCGAATCCACTAAATCGAGTACCGAAGCTTTTTTTCCCTCCTAAATACAATTTATGGGCATTGTATGATATAATCTTGGTCTTATTTACTATGTAATCTCAAACATCAAATGTAATAAAGCGCAAGTATTTTCAGGCAAAATTGCAGTTAAGTATGTTAAGATTAAAAAATACTGATACTGAAAAGGGGACAGCATATTCTAAAGGTGCTGAGAATTGCCTCTCACTTTTTGGCACCATCTTCAATTGGAAATCATCAAATTATACGAATTATTTTTAAATAAATAATATTTGTATTACATTTGTAAAAGTAAAGAGGAGCAAGGATTTTGTCATCTCAGCACCCGCCGGTTGCGGTCGGTCGCACGGTAGACAAGGTGGGCAACCCAAGCAAGACAACAGCGAAATAAAAGGGGCTGGCGTTAACAACGTCCTGCAATCAAGAAGCGGTCATCCATTAAACGCTTTTAACGTTCGACAAATCAACAGTAGTTGTCAAGCCAGTCAATGGACCGTGTATCACCGTGTATCGTACTGACTTGATAATAGGGACTGACAATTTCTAAAAGGTATGTGTAAGATGCGTTACATTCCAGGATTCACTCCCATCAGTTCAATCAGGTCTGGGATGCGTCCCTCTTATTATCCCGCTCTAAAAATCACGAGAACGGGGTTTATAGGTTTGATTCAATAAAATATTCATACCTATTGCTGCCGTTCCCCTCACCTCAGCAGATCGGAGCGTGTCAGCTCCCCAATGCCGACCCCGCCCTTGCCAACCTCATCAAGGCTCAAAAACTCCAACAGCTGAAGCCGCATGGCTTATGGTGGGACGTTAGCACCGACACTCTGCGGCCTTACGTCCCACCAGACCTGTGGTGGCAGCTGTTTGAGCATTACCATGCCCTCCACCATCCCGGAGCCGAGACCTTATGAAGACGCGGTACTTCTGGCTCCACATGAATACCAACATCCGCAACTAGATTCTCGGGTGCCAGAAGTGCCCCCGGGTGCCGTGTGTGTGTGGGTGTCCTTCAAGGTCTAAACCCCCCACCCCCTCCCACACGTCCCACCACAACACTTTGACGATGCGCTTCCCTTTGAACACCTCCACCTCAATATTGTCGGCCCGCTTCCCCCCTGTGAAGGGAAGCGCTACTGTCTGACCATGATCGACCATGCCACGAACTGGGTTGAGTGTTTACCACTCGCCCACATCACCACGGGCACTGTTACCACAGCTTTCCTTCACAACTGGGTAGCTCGGTACGGTTGCTCGTGGATTGTCATGGTCGATCAGGGCAGGCAGTTCGAATGAACACCACCATTTACTCCACTCCCTCGGCATCTCCAAACAACGCACAATAGCCTACCATCCCCAATCTAACGGCAAGGTCGAGCAGTGGCATTTAGTTCTTAAGCAGGCCCTCTCCACTTCCGCTAACACCGCCTCATGGACGAAAGCTCTACCCTATATCTTACTAAGTCTCCAAACAGCCGCCCGACCTACCGACCGGATTATCCCCACCAAAAGAACCTTCTCAGCTCCCTTACGTCTACCAACAGATATCTTCCTAAAGGACCCTGTCAGATACTTCTTTGGTCCTCCCACACCTTAGCCTCGCGGCTCTTACAGGAGGGTGCCGTTTTTTATTAAATTCTGCATGACGGTTAGCCGCCCTCCTACTGCACTATTAGTCACCCCTAGCATTTTATTGCTAGGGGGTCCAGGATGGGCCACATGGAGGTTGCGCAGGTGGGAATTAGGAGGAGGCTTTTGGGTCATCTCCCATCGCTACTGGATGGTGCCTGTACATTGCGGCTTTAGCGACTGTCCCTAGTCATTGCTCTTATGCTTGTCGGCCATATCATTTCTTTTGTTCCTTGCCAAAGTTATGTCTTGGCTCTGTTACAATCATAAATCAACACATTCTCTGCTTCCATTCAACACAAAACACTCAGCCAATAAATTACATTCACTCCATTATAAGTTACATCCATACTACTTACAGAGACAGACAGACACAGACACACACACACGCACACGCACACACACACACACACACACACACGCACGCACGCACGCACGCACGCACGCACGCACGCACGCACGCACGCACGCACGCACGCACGCACGCACGCACGCACGCACGCACGCACGCACGCACGCACGCACGCGCACACACACACACACACACACACACACACACACACACACACACACACACACACACACACACACACACACACACACACACACACACACACACACACACACACACACACACACACACACACCTAGCTTAATATTACAGAGCATATGGTGAGTACTTTTATAAATGTTCCTCCCACTGCCTAATACTTGTCAAACGTATACCTACTACATATATCTAATCATTTGTGGGTCATTGCGGCTTTATAGTTTAATGCGCTGGCGACAGACTGCTGCCACCTCTCATTTATGGTCGAGCAGGCCCTGATTATGTGGGAGATGCTCTTTACAGTATCGCGTACAATTCATAAAAACGTGTTCCGCGGTTTCCTCTTCACCACACAGGCATGCAGGAGATGGCATTAGGACCCTAAAGGACCCGTCAATTAGCAGAGTACAAATGCAACCGACTCCCGTTACCGACACCTCCTACCCCAAACGATTCTACTCCACTACCCAAATGTACCTGAAAGAGCCAGGTATCCAGAAGACCCTCCAACCACTTTACGCAGGCCCCTTTCATGTTATCCGCACCCAATTACCGCTATTCTGCTAATTGACAGGAAACCCTACACCGCCCCGCTCGCCCACTGCAAGCCGGCCTATGTGCCTGCAGATCCCCCACCACATCAACCTCCAGCAACGACAAATCCCGAACTACACATTCTCTCCCTTGCTCCCAACCATGTCAGACCCTCAGCCGTCTTCCGGCCCCAATGTCGCCACCATCATGTGCGACGTCTGGGTCCTGGCACCACTGTCGCCGCTCCGTCGCTCGCCTGGGCCTCCATCACCACCATCATGGTACCCCCACCACGAATCACCGGATCACCTCCCCTGCCTCGGCAGTGGCAAGTGTCCCGGTCGGCCGTCATTCGCGATTATTACATCGTGAAGGCCGCCGGGACACATGTCCCCCTACATACCAGAGGACCCGGCTGTGCCTCCTCCGCTCGCCAAGACTGCATCCCCAGCCACGACTGCACCACCGCCGGGGATATCCCCCGTCAATCCCGCCAGGAAGCACAGGCCTGGACGACACGAGCAACGGACAGCCGCGACCTTCCTGGCGACCCAGCCTTATTGCCTCACTCTGCTGCATCACAGTGGGGCCTCAGGTACGTTTCCTCCCACGTACTCTCTGGATGCCCCGCTGCGAAATTCATCGCTGCACCTCCATCGACTTCGCCTCGCTCCACCGACTTCGACAGTACTCCGCCTGCATATACATTCCCTCTACTGTAAATATGTCCCACCTAGGTACAAGTTTCCTACATTTGCTATCTCATGTTTTATCACCACCTTCAGCATCAAATGTCTTTTCTCGCCTTCAGCACTCTCTATTTTATAATTTTTTAACTTTCTGCTTTATTGGTCCAAGCTGGGGGGGGGGGGGGACCTATGTCGTGGTACCCCTTTATAATATACCACTCAATTACATTTAAGACTGTTTCCAATAAAGCCAAGGGGAAGGCGAGCTACGTGACAAGAGGGACGCCCTCCTTGCCCGGCTCTTCATTCTACCAATCTCACTCGAACTCGATGACTTCTCTCTCTCTCCTTACCTTCCTCCTCCTCTCTCATAAAAAGATCCCAATGTGGTGGTAACCTTTCTGGCCTAGCCAATGTGCTTTAACCTTACTGGGCACAACCTCTAGTATCCAACGTGGTGGTAACCTTTCTAGCCTCGCCAATGTGGTGTAGCCTTTCTGGATATTAGCTACCTCATAACCAACGCTCTCCTTCTCGACCTCAACTACCCAAACCTCACCTACCTCAATCTTCTCATCACCACACTACACATTACCTACTTAGCTCAATGTACATTTTCATTTTGTAAGTATTTTAGGTAACACAATCATGTCATATTTTGCAGATTCTGCTGTGGAGACTAGAACGAAAATACTAAAAAATTGTATATATAAATAGTTTTAGAAAAGCCTCAGAGACTAGGTTGGTAGGTATGCAATGCAAATCGTTACCTATGCATTGGAAAATTACTACCTACCTGCATAATGTTTTACAAGTATTACTGGCATTTTCAACGATAATTTCCACTCCACAATGTCGGCATTTTTCCGTGTTCACTTTTTTTTTGGAACAGAACAAGGTGAAGGGTGAACTTGCAGAAAGCTAGAAAGGTGAACATTATGTAATATGTGAACTAAGGGAGGAAACTTCAAGCGGGGAAGGGAAGAACGGTACGAACGTACAGGGGCGAAGGGAGGGGTTGATGAACGGATGAACAGGTGTGACTGACGAATTGCGAAAATGGAGTGAGTAGGATCGAGGAGGTAGGATCGCCCGTTCAATGAAAACGTCATCTCTTGGTCATCCGTTCAGTTCGGATACGTTCAGTTGAAAGATCCGATCAGTGCTGAACGCCGCATCCCATTGACAGTCGAATGTGAAGATCGAAAGGAATAACTTATATCCCCCCCCCCCTCTCTCCTCGGTATTACAATGCGATTGGGGTATTTTCCCACACTACCTCTCCAACATTCCGCCCCCTAAATAAAAATGACCACTTACCTTGTTTTAGACCTTTCTAAAGAAATCTGATTTCGCGTATGCCCTTGCGATGCAAACAACTATACTAACACTATAACGAACTATATAAAACGAAAGAACGTTCGTAACTAGCTGAAATTTGAGGGTAGGTGCTAGGCCCTGGATTGAATTTCATGAAAATCAGACGGAAACTTTTGTCTGTGCGTGGGCATTATCGAAATCCTTGACGCGCGTCAAGCTAGTCGAAAGAGCACTCGTAACAAAGCACACCAGCACATGATATTGGCACACGATTTTTTTCTCGATAGCCACAGTTCAGAAGTTGGAATACACATATTTTCGAGGTAGCAGGAGTTGAGTTCTTACAAACTAAATAGGTAGTACCTATTGTTCTTTTTGAAAAAACTCCAACCCCAAATTTAAATTTAAGGGTGGTGTAAATTTGAACATACTGGGTATAAATGAAAGAATTTTATTCATCTCTGTGGGTTCCGTAATGTGAAAACTATCACCCCGATATATACTTATATCTTTGAATAGTATAACAAAACGTTAGTTTCGTTCATCGTACTCGTAAATTCGTATTTACGAGTGGGAGGTCATAGTTGATATTTTATAGTATCATCATGATTCAAGTACCTACATACCTAATAATTCGTTACCTATTCCCTTTCCCCTGATTTAGGACTCGGAAGAATGTGAGTCGGGAGAGGCGGGAAGACAGCCTGGCCAGGTTGCAGATGTTGCAATTCGACCGGGCGCTCAATGTCGACATCCCTAGTCCCGACTCCCCAACGAAAGACTTCTGGAGTTATGTTTCGTTTAATAGATTACCGGTTTCCTCAGGTAGATGGGGTCCAAGCCGGCCCTGTCAGATATCAGGGCATGAGTCAAGTTGTTCCTTATTTCCATTTGCGATTTGCAGAATAGCTTTAGCACATAGCTGTTGGATAATGGACTCATCCCCTTTGGGCTTCCGAAGCCTAACGAACCTACAAACGTAGGTTCATTTCCTACCAACTGCACTTGTTACGTACCTACCTAACCACTTTAGGAACCTCAAAATTTAAAAATAATAAATGAAACTACATTCTTCTTGGATGAAAGCTCACTGTGGGTGCTACAGGTCGGTTTTATATTAGAATTCATGTAATATACATGTACGTACGAGAATTTCCAGCAGTCGAGTGGTTCCCTACTCGAACCACTACTGTCACAGTCTTCCCTTCATAATTGTATGTTCCAAGAACGTCTCGGCTCACTCAACGCCTGATGTGAAATCTAGTCAGCAGAGTATGAATGTTATGATATGACTCTCCCTTTGGGTGTGATGAAACTTTTCATATGCGAAAGAGGTTGTTGATCAATAGGAAAGGATTCTAATTCATGAAATATACATAATAATAAGAGCAAATCTCGTTTAAAATTCATTTAAAAATTAGAGATGATGGTGGTAATGATAGTGTGGTGGTTTGATGATTGTAGTGATTGACGAGGAGAACAGACGAGTCGATCGCTTGATTGAGAATGGTTATTTATTTATATGATACAATCGCTTTTATAGCCCCTGACATGACCAGAGGGGGGTCGGGGGGTCCCCACTCTGGGGGTCGATCAGACTCGACCTGTTTGTACATTCGCTGGTGGAGCAGCCGATCACAACACTGCTCCCCCCAGAATTTTAAGTAATTGACGTAAATTATTGTCAGATGTGTTTGCTGGGTGTGGGAGGCTGCGGCCGGTGTGTGCAATGTGTGGGTGTGTTCGGTGGGCTGTCCGGGTGAATGCGGTGGTCGTGGTCGGGGGGTGTCGGCGGGTCGTGTTCAACGGCGTTCGCGTTGATGTAGGCGCGGGCGGCGTGGTGGCGTTCGCGCTGCGTCGGGCGCGGGCGGCGTGGTGGCGTGCGCCGGTGTGACGACGAGGGCCGGGGTGGTGCTTGCGGCGATGGCGGGGGTGCCGGCTTGGGTGGTATCGGCCGTGCCTCGGGCGTGGGCAGTGGTGATGTCCCCGGGGGGTGGGTCTGCGTCCCGCGTTCCGTCGTGGCTAGGAGAGCCTTCACCAAGTGCCGGGCGTAGGTGGCCTTGGTAGCGGTGTCGGGCGAGACTTGCACTTCTGCGGTGTGCTGGGGGGGCCGTCGTACCCCGTGGATGCAGCAGTCGCTGCAGGTGCCGGCGTACGGCGGGAGCTGCAGCGTCACTGTGTGTTGCGGGGGGGGGGTGGTGACGGTGAGCACGGGGGTGCCCGGTGTCGCCGTTGACGGCTTCGAGGTGAGCGGGCGGATACCTGGCGGTGGCTGCAGGCGGGGTGGCGGGCGTTTAGCGCCGTATCCTTCCGGGGCCGTGCGTGGATCGGTATTGCGCCGGCTCTGGATATGGCCATGGCCTGACGGATGGGTAGTGGCACGTGGCGGCCGGGCGGCTGTGGCCGGGTTTTTGTCCGCTTCGTCGAGGCCACCGGTGACGGTGTCAGGGCGAGATCGCGTAGGATCTGGGCGGCTGAGGGTGGCGTTGGCGGCATTTCGGAGGTGCGGTTGTCGGTGCTGTTGGGCGTGCGATTTTATAGCCGCAGCGGTAGGGTGGGGGGCGGTTGTAGGTGTGGTGGCGGTGCCCGTGGTGTGCGTAGGAGAAGGGGCCGGGTCACGGACGGCGTTTTGTGGTCGTCCGTGATGTATGTGAGGATTATTTGATGGGGGCCGGTGTATGGTGGTTCTAGTTTTCCCCGCGATGTGTCGAAGCGTACGCACACATGGGTCGCTGTGCGTAGTGTAGAGGGCATTAAGACTGTGTGTAGTGGTGGTAAGACTCGTTCGTGCGGAGGGGGACGGTTGTCGGTGGCGGCTGAGTGAATAAATGTCCCGGGAGGCGAGGGGTGGTTGAGAAGAGGCGTTGTGGGGTTCGTTGCTGCGGAGGCTGTACTCGACGCAGATGATCGGCGGGCGCTGAGCGGCGTTGTTCGCGTCGGATGGTCACCAGTGTAGTGATTGACGAGGAGAACAGACGAGTCGATCGCTTGATTGAGAATGGTTATTTATTTATATGATACAATCGCTTTTATAGCCCCTGACATGACCAGAGGGGGGTCGGGGGGTCCCCACTCTGGGGGTCGATCAGACTCGACCTGTTTGTACATTCGCTGGTGGAGCAGCCGATCACAACAATGATGAATGAGGCAATTGTGAGGTTTGGATGAGAGAGTGAGAGTGATGGATGAGAAGGTGCTGGATCTAGCGTCTAAAAGATTAACACCTATAGAAAGCCAGGGAGGTTTCCACTACTAAATAATACGCTAGAGGGTTTTGCCCAGTGGTTGCCACTCGTGATTGGTTATCACCGGACCGGTCCACCATTCTGGGATCTTTTTGGTAAAAGGTAAGGAGGCGTGAGAGGAGAGAGAGAGAGAGAAGTCATCGACTTGAGTTTGAGTGTAGAATGAAGAAACGGGTGAGAACGGCGGGTTTTTATATGGCCCTTTCCACCCTCCCCCAGTCACTTGACGGTCGTTTCCCGAAGAGTAGGGTTTTGCCTGCAGCCGGTCACGTACGCCTCTTCGTTTATCTGGTTTATTTTTTGAAATCTTATTACGAATACAAAGTAATGTTCTGGGAGGATATCACGACAGATAGCTTGATACTTATCTATCTATTCTAATATATAAATATCTTGTCTGTTTGTCCGGAACCAATTATTATCAAACGGCTCAACCGATCATCACCAAATTCGCTACGTTTATGCAGTATGCCTGTCGGAAGGTAATAGCGTATTTTAGAATATTGTACGCAATGCGCAACTGTGCGTAACTTCTAAACGGTAGTACCGATTTGGATGTACTGTTTACGTTGTGCTCTGTGAAGGGGGGGGGGGGGGGGGCTTTTACCCGTGCGTTGCTCGGGAAATGACATAAAACTTCACAGCCTGAACGGCTGAACCGAACTAGTTGAACGTTGTATCGTATCCTCCCTTTCACCACCAATTTTAATACATTTCCACACACACACACACACAAAACCTTGTGTGCGCTGCCCAGGCCGCAATTTTCAATCGATTTGCGTGGTTCTTCTTTGTTCGATTGGGAACTTTGAAAAATCATAAAAAAAGAACTACTTATCGTAGGAGCGTGCGGTTGGTCCCAAAATTCTCAGGTGGAGTTTACTTTCATTTAAAAAATAATAATAATAATAATAACATGAAATAAATACCTACATGCAAATGGCATTCTCTGTCGATTTACGTGTTTCTTTTTTGTTCGACCCAGAATTCAATCTAGTTGTGCACTACGTCGCCGGAATTTCGAAATTTATTTCTAAAGGGGGAGAGAACGCGGGATTAGGATTATCCCGCGTTCACCACCATAAGGGACGTCCACGGTAATTCAAACATTCATTACTCTACTTAATGTTTTATGACAGGTAGCTACCCAGCAATAGCTGGTCCAAGACGTTAGAGAGGGACCAGGCCCGTCTAGGTTTTGGTTGGTCCCATAGCCTGAGTCTCCCGCGGGGTTGTGAATTACCATCTACAGTGAAAAGCTATTGCAATGGGACGTACAATATATTTCAACGCCTGGAGGCACGCGCTCCACTCTGGCGCCCTTAGTCACGCCAAAATTGCGCAAAGATATTCCACAATGCGCAGTGCAAACCCGCGAGACTACAAGTGATCTTTCAGTGAATTTTCAAAGAAAATGAAGCTATTGCAATGGGTCCAAAATTTTCAGAACATGAATTCTTGAAATATATGTTTATAGGCAAATCTTTTTGAATTTAAATTGATGCCCGGCTAGAATTGTCTCCAAATAGCCCTTCCAAAACCGAAAAGCTATCTCAAGGGTGGGGGCTAGGACGCCTATCTGCCCTTCAGCAAGCAAGGAAGCGAAAATGATGAAACAATCATTTAAATTCTTTCAGCCTAATTTATTCATGAAGATACCTCCGTCATCAAATTTCCATTTCTTCTCCGCTGTGCATTAGGTAGGACTCCTCTCTGTCTGTAGTTCGCATGCTTCCACGAAACTATTGTATCTTCATGGATAAATTAGGCTGAAAGAAGTTAAATGATTGTTTCATCATTTTCGCTTCCTTGCTTGCTGAAGGGCAGACAGGCGTCCTAGCCCCCACCCTTGAGATAGTTTTTCGGTTTTGGAAGGGCTATTTGGAAACAATTCTTGTCGGGCATCAATTTAAATTCAAATAGAACCTTATATATATATATATATATATATATATATATATATATAATGTAAACTTAGGAGCATAACATGTGGAGCGCATAACAAAAAGCAAGTTGGGACATGCTCTGTGCCGTTGAGAGATACCCATTGGTACAACTCAAGGAAACGCGACTTATACTATATATCTTAGTACAATATATTCTTAAAATTTTGAAATTTTGTAAAACGGATGGGCATCGAGAAATTAGTTTAGAAAAGCATGTATCAACTAAAAATTTGGTACTCATTGCAATAACTTATTTTTGTTGAAGACCTGCTAAAATTGAATCCGAAGAGACTGCCAGCTCGAATTCACATCCATTGATGTCTAGTGATTGAGAACTGAGATTTTGAATCTCAAATTAGGAGGGTACCCATCAGGATTTTGTGGCCCGAAAAATAAATACCCAAGGCTCTATAATACCTAGTGGTGCAAATAATGGTTATGCACCTTAGGAAGCGTAGTAATTCTGTCTACTTCCATGATCAACAGATATAATTATGTGAATACAGAATATAATTATGTGAATGAACAAAGCATATCGGCACGCTAGTTGTTGGTCGATGACCCAGTGAGTGACAGCGGTGGTATGTAATAACCCATGATAGTATCATAGGAGAGGTGGGCCAACATCTTATCGCCGTTGCAAGGCACTGAACTTGGCGAAATCGGATGTTAGGATGATCATCATAATGTTTTGTTTTGTTCTGCAATGAGCTGAAGGATGTTTGCCATTAGGTAGATAGTCATATCGCTCTGTCCTGTCTACATCATCAAACCGCCGACTCGACGAGAGATCTCTCTGACCCTTGACAGTTCGCAGAAATAATAGATTTTTTTCCCTCCTTCGACGTCTCCTTCGTAAAAGAAGGTCAAATTCACCTACTCTCCGAAGTCTTGTACTGACACTCTTAATATGAGTAGCTTTTAGTCGTTAAATTAAATTTATTTCCAATAGATTACCTATACAATAATTTATGTAATTAGAAATTGAAAATAATTTCGAAGCAAATTTTTTTAAGTTCAAATTTTCGAACATTTCAAAATACCTGAACTTTTTAAATTCAAAACTGAACTTTTTCTATTTAGAATTGTCTACTTACTTCAACTTACTTTTTCTGGAATAAAACGAACTTGAAATGGTATAATTTGAATGTTTAAAAGTTCAATTTTCAGGAGAAATTTGTTTTGACGGAATACGTGTGTTACGTACATGATGATTTATGGCGCATTGCATTTTTGGAATCTGCGCACCTTGAAACGCAAAAGAAAAAATTTGGAGGGGGTGTTATAAAAAATGCTTTGCTCAGCGAATACATAGGTAGGTACTTAATAAACCAAAATCAACCCTTAGATTACTATAATGATTTGATAGGTAGTTTTTCTATTCATTTTCATGACAGCAGTTAACAGAACTATCAGAGTAGAATAAGACTAGAATAATTCAGGTGCTTTCATCGAATACCGTTATATTGATCAAAATACCCCGTAATTTGGAACTTTGGGCGAAAGGTTAGAAAGCAATTTCGTATGTACTAAAATTTAGTTAATAATGTATATACAAATATATTTAATATATTGGTTAATTTTGGAGATTTGCAAACTGGCGTGATGCATGAGTTAATTTTTCATCGCGTAAAACTTGGCATGAATGTTCTCTGGGATGAGAATCAAAGTACAAGGCGGATGGTGCAACGGTAGTCGTTGCACTGTGAAAGTTTCAAGCCGGGGAAGTGAGTGAGTGACGCCACTGAGCAATTAAAGTCAATGATCGTTTTTATAGTTTCCCCGCGACCTAGACATTTCACTCCTCGGAAAGTAGGTAGTAAAACAAATTTAGATGTCTCCAATATTTTCATCTATATGTACTCGTGTAAGGTATGACATAAAATAAAGAAACAGCGAGGTAACTACCCTGTTATTTGTGAATTCAAAGTTCCATCTAGGTATGTTATTATATTATTATTATCATACAAATCACATGATTCGGTCAAATGTTTAGTACAATTTGGAGGTTCCTGAGGTTCGGTCAGTGAAAAACGTTTTGCCTTTTATAGTTTTTTACTGACCGAACCGCAGGAACCTCCAAATTGTATTTATTCCAGCGGTCAAGAACCTCATCATAGTCAAATGTTTAGGTTGTAGAGGGCATTATGTTCTTTTTCTTTCTTTCTTTCGGTCAAGACTATTATTGTTTATTGGACAGCGTCCACCCCGATCGACCTCCTAGGATAATGACGATTAGAGAATAGGTATAATATATAGGTATTTTTGTTCACAGTATCCTTGATGTTCACTTCAGTTGTTCGAGAGTTTGATTGGAACGAAATATCCATGGTGGTTCTTGTGAGCTCACTATGGACATGTTATCGTCTTTGGCTCAATAAATGTTTTATTATTATCATCTATAGAAATTTCACTTATAGGTTAGCCACCTTCGTGTGAAAAGTGGTTCCCATGCATCGGCTCTGACTACCTACGACACTTATATATCCAGAACAGATTTAATTTATATTAAACAGAGAGCTTGACATTATTCAACTACTTAGAACAGGTTACTCATCAATAGTTGAGACAGCCATAGAAATCAGGAAGGAAAGGCATTTTCATCGGCGATTAGGCATCTCGACCTGAGCGGGATCGCATCGCGCGTCCTCAAATTCATGAGAGGACCTTCCTTCACAGCATGCGATATGAGATTCCCTGTTCATATCGTGGAGCCAGGACGAAATCATCGCCGTTTATTATCTGATAAGCCCTGCAACGACTGTGAGATGGCTATCGTGATGAAGATTGCTTGGGCGCGTTGGGGGGGAGGGGGAGGGGCAACAGCAAGGCCCCTATTTTTTGAGCAGAAGATGGAGCGTGGGGTCGTTGACTTCAATATATCTATTTCCACAAGAGAGAGTCGAGAATAGGAAATTACTTTTCGTAACGGAGAGGAAGGTTACAGATAGTAAGTATCTTGTCAGCTCGTAGTAAGAAACCTTATGTAATATTTTTACCTTATATTATAAATAGGTACTTTGTGAGAGCATTTTACTGTAAGGAACAGGCGTTTCAAATTTGAGCAGTGAGGTAATTCAGGAAGGAATATTGGAATCTTTATTTATAAATGGATCAATTTCAACAATAACAAAATGTTGCCGTCTATCGGCTGTCTCGCCATTCCACCTTTGCCGCTGCTTTGTGAACTCCTGGTGGTACTACTTTATAGAAGTCCATCAGGTACCCAACCTGCATGATCCCTGAAAATGCCAGCAAAATCGGAAGGATAGCATCGGGGTTATGGGGGGTGTTCGGAATTTTCTACTCAGACAAAAATTACGGTTGGGTTTTGATGAAATTGGTACGGAATATATGTAGACCGACACGAGCATACCGTCAACATTTCAGCTCGTTTGGAGGGGGGGGGTCTGAAACGCAAAATGCGAGTGGCAAGTTTTTCGACTCTCGCATGAATACAACAAAAGTTTATCGCTATCAGTCTGTCAAAATATTTTCGAAAGTACAATGGGCATAGATGCAAAACGTTGCCACTGTATGTCTCCAGCTTTAGTCGAATAGGATCTTCCAAAATGGCATTTACAACAGTTCGATCGTTTCTCTCACACCTCCCCCATCTCATAATGGACTGGAGGTCATCAGTTGGTGGTCTCGTCAATAAACCTTACTTAGTTAATGATAATTATCACTACGTTTGATAAATGGCCCATCAGCTCAAGTTTTTGCTCTTCATTACCTGAAGTGTGTCCACGTTTTAATAACCCAGGCATTTATCTACAAAACTACTGGATACTTGGAATACGAAAAAAGTAGCCCACCTTAATTTTTTCAGTAGAATTCCAATAATATTACCTACCTTTCTGCGCACGTGCGCTTTTGCAAAACAGGCTTAATGCATACTAACCTTGTTTATCCAAGGCCTACGCCCATTGCATGTAATAGATTTGGACTATATGTAAAATTTCACGGAGAAATGGCCCATCTTTCGATATCAACAAGTGCGTACAGTATATGTACCTATCATGAGCAAAAATTTGGTGGTTGCCAGCAACATTTCACCTCTGATGTCCTCTGTTCATCTCATAATTTTATAGACACTGAACCACGCAATGAAGTTAGTTTCTCAGTTTGCAATTTATCCAAGCGAAATGAATGGTGATTGAAGCCACTGACTGAAATAGGCTTAGGGGATCTGAATGGCGCAGGTTATGGAGAATACTACTGATGGAATCGTACAAATGTTCAACTTCCTCGTCGCACCTTTCGTCTGAGGTTGGTGCATATAGCTGTATCACATTTGGCCTAAAAGGATACTCCTCGAACTACAAGAGCATAATCCTGTCAGAGAAGGGGCTAAAGATAGACATGTCGAGTATATTTAGCTGAAATAAATACACCCACACCATTCCGATGTGCCTTGTCATCAGAACCAGTGCCTGAATAATACAAAGTACCGTGCTCTGATGATTCCACGCCTGATCCAGTCAACCTGACCTCACTTATGCCCATGATATCTACCTTGAGCCTCTTAATTTCTTGCGCTACATTGATATATTTGCCATACGCAAACAGAGTTCTGACACTCCACATTACAAGCCTGGAATTAGCTGTTTTTAGAAGGGGATTCTTAGCACCCCTCGCCCACTCAAGGGCTGCCCGTGACTGGGGGCCATGTTATTCTGGTTTCTCTCCATAGCAATTTCCTGGGGACTGTATGCATAACCATAAGAATTTAGTTGGAATAAAATACTGTAATCCCATTCGGATGAAGCGTCTTCAAGCCAGTTTTAACGCTGCTCAAAGGAATTTCGGTAAGCATGCCATCATGCAATCTAGACTGACTTCAACGTGTGCTTTTCAGGGGTAGCGCGTTGCTGTGGCAAAATGGGCCTGGCCCCACCAATAAGATCACGATACATTCTGCTTGGCTGCTGCCAAGGAAACACAGAAATAGAAAACCCAAGAGAGTTGGGGGATAGATCTCCGTCAATAGTTTGATTTCGGGGACAGGTGCGATAAAATATTATACTTGCGCCGGGCGTCGGCGTCGCCCCGTCTCCTTCCACCGATTTTAGGCAGTTTTATGTGAATTAGGCCCAGAAAATGGGGAGGTGAGATTGGTATTACCCAATCTATTTGCAAAAGTCGATTATGAATTTCCTTCCCAGATGCTGTGGTTTGATAGTCGAACTTAAAATATTCCAAAGATGCCGTTTGATGTTTGTATTAAAGGTTGTGTTTAGGTTTGTGGGATGAGAAAATTCGTGAACGGGGATCATTCATTGTTTATTTTCCAGCCCCCTAGTGAGTGTCGGCTTATTTGAGTGAAAATTAACTTTGTGAATACAATCATTTCGAAGGAAACTTCGGCGTAATCTCTTGAACTTTGGAAGTGATTATCTATATAAAAGTCCGGGACTTGATTCGTGATACTGTGGTGATTTTCCGCAAACACGTTCTCACATCACCGAAAGCCCAGAAGCCAGAAACATCACCCATAAAAGTACCTAAATCTAAAATTCGTTTACGCCTAGGTACAGACGTGTTTCAGCTAATTAACTGTAAGAAATTTATTTGTGATATTTAGAACGAGTTTTAGCGGTGAGAAGGTAAAACTGATGATTAAGAAATTCTGACCACAAAGGAAAAAAAAAAGAATTATTCGAAATTTTATGAGTTACCCATATTAGGTAGGTATGCTCCTACTGGTTTTCATTGTTATAACTTCATCTCTGAAGTTCTGATAGGGTTTTCTGGGTTATCCCATGAATATGAATAAGGAATAGACCCATCAGAATCTGGTGCTTTTGCTCTTGGTGTACCTATGTTTCATGGTGTGATGTAGTCCCCGTGTTGGTGTTGGAGTATGAGATTACTTGTCTTTATCACCGACTTCGACTTCCTCCTTTAAGAAAAAACACAATTTAATTTCTTAATCATTGGATCAAGCTTGAATCACTTCGCTGTGTTGGTTTATTATTCTGTGAATAATACACCTATGTATTCGCTCAGCAAAAAATTTTTATAACACCCCCTCAAACTTTTTTCTTTTACGTTTCAAGGTGCGTAGATTCAAAAAATGCAATGTCCGTCCGCCGTACGCCGTCCGCCGTCCGCCGTCCGCCGTATCACGTGTACAGGCTTCATTTTCGGTCTAAAAAAATCGTTCTTTCGCACACATGCTCCATTTGGGCCCTAGTTGTGTCCCGAAACTTTTCAGCCCGATCGGAATATACCCAGGGGTGTTATGAGTGAAAATGTGTGTAAAAATAGGTACTTTTTACGTTTTAGCAACATATTGGTAACATGAGCTTCTGAGATATCGTTTTCTATGTTTTTGGGGACGAGAAGACCGAATATGAAGTCGATTTTGACCAAAGAGTGGAGAATTGAGTTCTACCAAATGTTCAGCTCCCAGAATTGATTTTTTATGAGCGAAAAACCTGAGAAATCGTCTGAAATCACCATCAGTTTGTATAATAACACTGGAAAAAGTGTCAAGACGTGGTTCAGGACGATTAAATGGCACTACCAATGATCAAAGATAGTTGAAAAAAAAAAGAAAAAAAAGAGCGTACCTAATTTGTGTTTTGGGGGCCAAAATTAATGGATACCATCAGAAGTAGCTATTTCGATTATTACGCATGAATGAAACAATTAATGAACAGCCAACGTTTCTGTAGGTATGTCCAATAGAATAATAAACCCATGTGACAAGGACTTTGCAGCGTTTTTTTTGTTACCATTATCAGAGTTGCCTCATTTTCGCCCGATTCTCCGTGTCATTTCCTCGAGCTGGCGCGTATTTGCTAACCTGTGACCTCAATTGTCGGCCCGCTACGGCTGAGAGGTGGTCGTCAGTTCCTCCCGACCTAACTTTTATCCCTAGGAAGGAGGAGAATGTGTTGACATGCACAACCCGAATGACATCGCATACGACACCTGGGCGACGACGTAAGACCCTTGACATTTGAAATCCCCTCTCAGGTTTCCTTTAATCCATGGATGGACCTGAGTTCGCTTACCTCCCTGTTTTATGACTGCCCCCTCCTAACTCCATTCTACGTAGAATAAAATGTAATAAACGTTACAACAGGAACCTAGTCATATAAAAATGAGTTTTTACCATTTATTTTGTCACTTCGATGGTATTTTTTCTACTCAAAATTCAAGTCCGTAGTGACAACGAACGACTATTTCTAATGCTCAGGGTAGCCCCAAGAGCCCTTTGTATAAATATAAGATAAGAAAAACTGAATAGTTTCGAGCTTCAAGAGCTATTTCGTTCTGAAAAGATCGAGCCCTATTTTCACCCCTTCCTATTGAATCCTATGATCATAGAAAGTTTCTAGGATCATTCTCGACTCATTAGGAACCTCCATGGCGAATTTCGTATGATTACATAATGTGAAAGGGCTGTCCATGGCATACGGACGGATTTTTTGTTAATTTTGAATCTCGGATTCAATCCAACTAGAAACGCGCGCCAGCAGATTCCAGAAGGAACATGTCTGAAGTTTAAAAAAAAACCTTGAAACCCGCCACTTCACTGGGGAAGAAGATTTTAGACGACTGAATTTTTTTTTTTTAATCAAAGTTGCTGTTCTCTGATTGTTTATTTGACGGAATGTTGTCGTGAACGAGAGGGTCTGACGACAGGCGGCCGCTTCTCCATTGGAGGGATGGGCGCAGAGGGCGCTGCAGGTCTGCTGCGTGAAGCAGGGAGGCTAGCAGAAGGGTTCAGTGGTTCAGTTGGTTCAGTCTCATGGTCGAAGTAAGTGACATGTAACATTTGTAAGAAATGTTACAAAAAACTATTTCAATCTCGATTTCGCCAGAAGCCAGATTACTTGACATGCATGAAAGTAGTTAGGTAATCCTCGTGATCGCAAAATATGTCGCTCGATGCTGTTGATGTAAATTTTATTTTATAAATTTTCTCTTTTCAGTTTCTAGTCATTCACTGACTACATTTTACTGTAGTCAATGGTTTTTTTTTAACTGCATACCAAGTATAATAACCAACTATTTACATTGTCGATTATTGCAAGTATGTTCTGTGTGGAAAAATGTTCAGCGTATAACGTTGTTTGCGTTCTTGATTGCATTCATGCAAATATGTAGGTATGTGTACCTATAATACGCAATATCCTTTTTGGCTAATAAGTAGGTATCTACTATGGTCGTAATGAGATCTTGAGTTGATTGGTTCCAAGACAGTCCCATGTAAATTCATTCAAAATCTGACAGCAAGTTCAGCCTGCTGATTTGATAAGGACTTATACATGTTCAAACCAACTTCCAGACCGGAACGTGTGATTTGGTTGTAAACCGGTGGGGGGGGGGGGGGGTAGTAAACTAGTATTTTATTTCGCCAAGTACGCCTAAATTGTAGATCTTTATAAATAATACCAGCAACATCCGAAATTAACTTTTTGCTGGGAACACAAAAGGTACTCGGAGGTATCTCAAAACAGAAAACCCGAGATAAAACTGGGCGATTATTCTAAACGTTTTGCGGCGGAGCAAGAATTGGGCTATGCCCATGATTTTCAATGGTATTTTTTTTATTGATAGAGAACAGCTACAAAACTGTAAGAGCCGCTGTAAGAGGGCTGTGTGGGAGCTGACCCTTCGAACAAGAAATCTCCTCCAAAACAATTCAATTGATTTAAAAACATTACGTTAAATCGAGATGCTTGAAAGAGGTGCACTAATAATTATTAAATTCTGACGCTTCTGACTGGTCGGAGCGCACCATGCGGCGAACTTGTGAACCCTCAACATTCTACTGGGTTTACAGTATCCATACGGCGATAACCGCCCTGACTGAAAAGTTGAGGAAACGAAAAAGGCTTAAACGGAAATAATTTCGAAGTAAACTTTGTAATTTCAAATTTTCAAACATTTCAAAATACCTAAACTTTTCAATTTATAACTGAACTTTTTCTATTTGGAATTGTCTACTCACTTCAACTTACTTTTTCTGGAGTAAAATGAACTTGAAATGGTATAAGTAATTGGAATGTAAAAGTTCAATTTCCAGGAGAAATTTGTTTTAATGTTGATTTATGGCGCATACGAGATCATGGTTTCATGTCGGACGGTCAATTTCAGACTATGAATTACAAAATATGTACTTAGTTCCAACCCGTATCAGCAGCTGTTTCTGTAAGAACTACGTAGGTAGTATATGTGAAGAACCAATGAACTCAAAAATAATCTAGTATCTACCTACTTCTGTCAGAATAAGGTTAGATGACACACACAAATGTATAGTAGGTAGGTACCTATCCACACAGATTTCTCTCACGCCCGTTTGTTATTCGCTCGAGCACGAGTTTTACGCAGGATTGCCACGTCGTTCGAAGGAAGAACCCGCTACCCAAAGATGAGTTTGGAGAGATCGATTAAAGCAAATAATATAGATAATGAAAAACGCTGCTAGGCCCTAGTCACTTGGGTTTATTACTCTACTGGAAATACCTACAGAAATGCTGGCTGTTCATTTATGGTTCCTTTCATGATGTGAATAATTGAAATAGCTATTTTTTATGGTTTCCGCCAATTTTAACCCCCAAAAACACGAATTAGGCTCTTATTTTTTTTTTACAAATTATCTTTGATAATTGATATTGCCATTTAGCTGTCTTGATTTACGTGTTGATACTACTTCTAGTGTTATTATACAAATTTATGGTGATTTCAGACAATTTCCCGGTTTTTGACTGATAAAAATGAATTTTGGGAGCTGAACCTTCGTTATAAGTTATGCACGCTGGGAAGAATACTAGTATATTTCCGAAAAACGCGTTTTTGTTTTATTTATACAGCTGAATAGCTCTCGGCGCGATCTACATGTGGGTGGTAACGGTTTAAAGATAGCTCAAAAAATGACCGCTAGAGGGCAGATAAACGTGTATTATCAAGTTGTTTTAAGATTACACCAGTATTGCTGCAACACCTTGACATTCTTTATGTTAGTTCTACCAGTTTCCTTGTGAGAAAACCTTTGTAATCGCTCATGGAAATCAACCCGTCGAAATCAACATGATCGCAATTAGTTACAAAGTTAAATTACTGTATGGTGAGGTTGACACCGAAGCTCACAAAAAATCAAATTTCGATTTTGAGTAAGTACAGTGCTGGTTGTTAGATACTTACCTAAATTTAGTTGAAATTTCAAGGAAATGTGGTTTTGTCATAAGTTTGGCCTAGTTTCGATCTCGAGCGGCGTAGCGTAGTGGCTAGATATTGGGCCATCCCGGAAGAGGCACCGGTTCGACGGGCTTGAGGCAGTGGTGCAGGCAAATTATTTTTGATGTCAGTTATTGTTTCTTTTTAATCTCGTATTTCTATAGGTACGCAATGAACGATTGTTTTCATGTTGATCACGTGATGTGTTTATCAGGACTGCTCATCGTTCATAGTAGTGTGTATCTACCTGGTGATCTGAACGGAAGGCCTACCTACTAAATAATACTGCCCTACCAACTTGGCAGTCTTGGCACCCACCACCTGTTTACTATTTTTAGTGGGAAAAAATGTTTTATTGGAGTCTGATGTCAATTTTAAATTTTATCATCTTTCTAGAGATCTAGTTGAATGCAAGGACGTGAGATACTGTAGACGTAATTTTTGAAATTTATTGTTGCCAAAAGGCTATTTTTCAATGAAAATAACTAAAATAACAAATAAATAATCAATGGTAGTTGAATCCCCCGAACTAACTCTCATTCCTCGACCGGCTCCAATACTCGATTATGGACTTCCCTGGGGGGGGAGCAGATGGGTAGGTACTGACCACAGAAAACAGTGCTCTGCACAGAAGGGGCAGCTATAGTAAATAATAAACAGTTGTGTAATAATTTGCAGCGTTTTTATTTTCCATGCGCACAGCCCATTTGAAAACATCAGCACACATTTGTATATTTATACCGATCCTGTTGAGTGAGGGTTATGAAAGTTGACTAGGACTATCCATCCAGCGAGTCGTATTTAATTTAATTCTGGATGAACAGCAGCTGGCCGGATTTTTTTTCTAAATATTTATATTCATTTATTATTTTTGAACTGCCTAAAATAGTGTTTAATCTACGATTTTCCCTACCAGCGTGGCATTAAAAATATTTGGGATTGAAGGATGGTTATTCGGTTATTTCCCCAGCCGTCATTCAGCTGTCACTGGATGGCTCCTTGTTTCATTAGCTCAGAGAATTTATTTCCAAAAGTACGTTGATTCGAAAATTCATTATAATTACTCAAAGGATGGACGTTTGACTGAATTAGTAGGTACCTACCTAGCGCATGATTAATTCTTATAAGAAATAATCTAAACCTCAATAAACGCTCACTTTTTTTCTTCTATAACACTACTTAGCAGTCATAATCAATTCAATACCCGTTCGCACTACGTTCCAAAAATATTATTTACACGTAGGCGTGTACGTTATGAGAGCTCAAAAATACTGTAAAAGATATTTTGGAGAGTGAGATAGAGAAAGAAAAGGGAACCATTGACCATACTGCATATGATATTAAAAACTAATATCTAGTAGATGGTAGGCAGTAACTCTAACGAGAGATAATTAAGAAGTTTCATTGAATAGTGGTTGAATGGTTCGTTACTGGCATTTCCTGAGAATTCATCCCAGCCTCACTGGGGCATCATCGTGCACTTTGGAATCAGTAAAATAGATAATGAAAAGTTCCAGTCATTCAACAAGGACAAAAAAATTAATGTAGGTACCCTTCAATAATTGACGTTAGTAAACTTTTCGATACCTAATTTATAACCATAAAAAACACCAAATAGGAACAAGTCATTGTTTTTCAAATGTTTTATTACCTATTCACATAATTATTATTTACTGTTCACAACCTCCCCTTTTTTGTTGTTTTACTAAGTGATGTAACGATGTGAGTTACGAAATGAAGTGTGCTTACGTTGTATTTAGTTTTTATGAATTATTCCTCGTATTGGGTAGGTACTGAGTGACGTTATTGAAAGTCACTGGTGACTTATTGTGCACTTAGACACCCATACGGTATGGAGTAGGAGTAGGTAGTAGAGGATAAGGTACCGATTATAGATGTGAGATACGAGCGTATTAGAGTACATAATTATGATAGAAGTATTATACTACGTGTTATATTCTTCTGACCTGTTTTTCATACTGCTAACGAAAAATGCATTTGTCTCTAAGAATAAGCAACAGAGTCATGACCTAAAACATGAAAAACCTTCTACGAAACATGAAGGTTTGTTTTTATGAGTTGAATGCAGGCCTCCCAATTTTATTTAAAATACACAGTAAAAAAATGGAAGAGAAAACAATTCAATTGTCAGATTGTCAGCCATCAAACAATCCTCTTCAACCAATTCATGTGAGTATCAGCTAGATCATTGAAATGTTGTTATTATTTTGTCATGTCAACAGACCAAATAATAGGTATATTCCGTTCCCTACTCATCTCGTTGGCGGGAAAGTCTGACACGTCCAAAACAGCGCGTTTTTCTGTTAGTAAGAGTGTCCCCTGATGGGCGGAGGGGGGGGGGGCGTACTTTTAATCATCAGTGACAAGTGTATAGTTGTAAGAATGGTTAACGCTTTAGTCGATGAAAAAATCGTTTGAGGTAGGTACCTAGTGTTTACTATATTCATCAACATTTAATCATTCATTCATGAGTGCTAACGCCGGATAAAATGAACATTAACAGAAATCTCCAAATTCTGATATTCGTGTAAAACATTCTTCAAACAACGACAAATAACTACAATCCAGGTTCATAAAAATGAGTTTCTTTTACCTGCCCAAGGTCCATATTTGGTCGCCAAGTCGACTTTGCTGTTGACCAGTCTAGGCCAGATGTGGGCTCGAACGGCGAGGCAAAGCTCCCATAGAACGTCAGCGAGGATGAGCGCGATCGTCAAGAGACCGACGAGAGCAAGGATTTCGATGGCGAGCGACATGGCTAGTACGACAGCCCGCCCGAGAGTTTCTGACTCGAAGTCTGTGGTCTGTCTCAACTCGCTCCCCCCACGGACCGAGCCCTACGTAGGTACCGACTCCTTGCGAAAGAGCGACTTCCTATCACTTTTGCTCAACTTTTTGTCAGCTAGCTGCTATTTGATGTCAGCGTCCATGTGATTTTTTTTCGAACAAGGAAGATGGATGAACAACATGAACATGATGTCTCAGTCACCCTAGACCGGTCATCATTACACCCCTTACTTTGGCCGTTTAGTCAAACCTTTCGTATGGTAAACGTTTGATTCCATCCTAAAATGTTGATGAACTCTATGAAATTTTCTGTAACTTCGAAGAAAATACGCAATAGCTATGATTTACAGAAATGTTGAATTACCTACATATGAATTAGGTAAGTAGTTTTTTCTTAAATAAATATAAATCCGTTTCAAAGCATGCTGAATCCATCCCTCGATTGATTTTAGCAAATTTTATCATGCGTCGATGATATCTAATCTTGGCTACAATAACGTGTGGACCATCGCGCACTAGTTTTATTGAAAGAAGATCGAAGGAATTTTCTCTCAATAGTCAATTCGAAAGAAAATAAGGAGAAGGGGGAAGAAATAACCAGTAAATTGCCTTTTTGATGTGTTCTGTTGTTCCCCCAATTTTAGAACTAGTGGGTCATTACGTAGGTGTATCTCAAGTAAAACAAATATACAACGCATACCTCTACGACAAATGAGCTGTTTTTGGATTTTTTGACGCAATCAACTGGCTTCGTCTTGGTACCAAAACCTATATAGCGATACTTGACAGAATATCCTGAAAATTTGAAGTAGTAAGATCCCCCTTGCCGTTGATCACTATTACCGGTGGGCTCTTGCGGCGCCATGGCCCCTCTCCTTGGTGCCGTCGGTACACCAAAAACTATACCTACAAGTAAACTCTGGAGGCCCAAGGAGTATACTGTAAAATGTTCAGGTTTGTACTAGGTACGGTTCCCAGAGTCACATTCATACATACCCGCCAACGTCGCTCGACTCCAAGTAAGAGCCTCACTGACGTTCAGCAACTAAGGCTCCAGGAAAAAACTGAGGGGGTGGAACTGAGGAGGGGTGTGGAATTGATGGCTTGGGTACATCATTAGAATTTTTTAGCTAATTTTTGAAGAAACTAAGCTATTGCAATGGGTCCAAATATATGGTCGGGCTCTAGATGGTTTTAGAACGATTGGACCATTTGTATAGCCACTGCATGCTCAGGCGCGAAATCCAAGGTTCTCATTTCTCACAAATCAAATTAGGTAAAATAAAACCGTCTAAATCAACTTACGATGCCAGAAGTTTTGGTTTTGGAGCACTTTTTGTAAAAACAAACGAACGCAATAGCTTAGTTTTATTTTAAAATTCACATGAGTTTGTTTTAGTTTTCAGATGGGTAAAAATTATGTCCGATACCTCCCATCCCCGTCATTTTACTCTGGGAGGTTCGGGTTCTCTAATATTTCGTTTAAAAAAGCTATTTTCATGTGTGTTTTTTTTAACTTAAGTTAAAAATTTGTCTAAATTCATACGGGTTACCCTTCAAGTAGGGAAAAAATTATATTATCTGATACTCCCTCGCCTCTAAAACCACAGCAACTGTCATGGTGAAATTGATGAAATTCTCGTGAGGTAGGTACTCTTCAGGTGGGTAAAAATGACATCCGATACCTCCAATCCCCGTCATTATACTCTGAAGGGCTGGTGAACCGCTAAAATGTAGTTCAAAACAGCAATTGTTATGGTTTTAGACAGGAAAACTCCAATAGCACTGTTGTAGGTACCTCTGAATACATGTTGGGAAAGTAATGTGAAGCCTCGCACCAGATGTTTTTAGCTTCATATTCTAGTTGCATCTTTTGAGTTGTAACAACATATTTTAGGTGCATAGAACAGCTTGTTTAGCTACATAAAAATCGTGGCCCCCAGCGATAACAATATTGTGGCGGAATAAATTACGGAAACTGACATTTCTAGGCCTGCACCCTCATTATTGTGGATTTAGGTACCATAAAACGAGGTAACTTCGCTCCACTTTTTGCCCCCCCCCCCCACAAAGTCGTATTGAGACGCATTTTTTAAATAAAATTTAAAATGTAAAGGCTCATTTGTATTCTCCAGGATCTAAAGACTCGATTCATGACCAGCCCAATTTTTTAAATTACACATTAAATATTTTATTTTTTCAGTTAAACTTTGGAGCAAGGCCCAAGCTTAGCCCAAGTAAAGCTTTGGGACCGGAGCTTTGGTTAGGTGGAACTTTGGTTAACCTTTGGAGTTATCGGGTGGGGGGGGGGGGGGGGGGGGGACTGCACCAGTTTGGGAAAATCTTATAACAACCTTCTGATTCTTGTCTGGAGCAATTATTTATACCTATTCGACGACTTAAATATACACAATGCCCCCATTCATGAACTTGGTTTATCTCATGTATCTGTACTTACGTTCTTCATTATGTACGAAATATGTTAGTGAATAAAGAATTGAATTCTAGTATACACTAGTAGCCAGGAGTTGAATTCAAAAAACCTAAAAAATCGATGAAATATCGAATGATTTAAATAATAATTCAAACGTGGCCTTGGGGGGTCTGACTTTGCTCGAATTTCATTGTTGGGCTCACCAGGTTTCTCACGTAACTGTTCCAATACATCCTTGTAATGTTGCCTTGCTTAAACTCCTTCCACAGATTGATTGTTCCACCAACCCTTTTTGTGGCAAGAGTCAGGTTCATTTGGGTGTTTGGTATCGTACCCTCATACCCTCTAGCTGAAGCTCCATTGCTGCCATAATGCTCATTTCCTCTGGTGACAGTACCTGCATCGTTTTGGGCCAGTCTCATCAAGGGCACACACCTCTGGATGAGCTGATCTTATATGTGTAGAGAGTCCTATGCGAGAGCCAAGGGGTCTTTCTGTTGAAGAATGATCTTAATTTTTACTACGTACCTAGGTAATTGTCATTGTTGGTGGATGGTACGGATTAGCGTTAGGTACTGAGGTTGTTACTGATACAATATATCGATTACCCACCTAATGATTAACCACATATCGATAACCTATCTGCAGTAAGTAAAACCTACTTGTGTGTTACGTATATACTGATGAACCGCATTCGCTCTTTTATATTTTATTCTACTACGTATCTTGTTGAATATACGCGAAATTTGAATTGTTTGCCTTTCTTTTATTTGAATTTGATCCACTGTTTCAAGTGGTTGTGGGCCCAGGAAATTCGCAAGGACGTTCGTTGTGTCAATTTCGTATCCAGTCGCGTGTTTACTCGTGTTGGTAGGTACCTACCTACGAGGTTAGTTGAAAATTTCAAAAAATTGTGAGTGTAACTTGTTATTCGCTACCGAAAACGAACCATCGAGAAAGATGGAGCAGATCTCAGTGACAAAATTAAATGGAGAATCCAACTGGAATATCTGGAAGTTCCAGATCAAGATTGCTGCAGGGGCCAAGGGTTGGATGAAACTTCTAACAGGAGAAGAGGTTATGCCTGTCCCAGAAGAAGGTAAGCCTGAAATGGATCATGTCAAAGCTGTGGAAATATACACTCAGAGAGACAGTATGGTAAAAGAACTAATAGTTTCTCGTCTGGAGGAAGGGCCTATGGTCCATATTTTAACTTGCACGACCGCTGCAGAAATGTGGAGTAGGCTCCATTCAGTTTATGAGCAGCAGTCGGATACCAGCATTCACTTGTTGCACAGCGTTTTTTTCTCGTACAAATATAATAATCAAGGAGTTGCTAGTCACATCTCAGAAATTACGGACATTGTTACAAAACTGAAACAAACTGGAGAAAATATAACTGATAAACAGGTCATGACAAAGATCTTAATGTCCCTTCCAGACAGTCTCTCACATTTTGTATCTTGTTGGGAGTCAGTAGATACGTCTAAGTAAACTTTGAATGAACTTACTTCTCGTCTGATAATTGAAGAACAACGTGTCAAGGCTAGAAACAGGAAAGACAGCTCAGAAAACCAAGGGCTTGCTTCTCAAAGCAGCCAAAAATGTTCTTTTTGTGGGAAATTTAATCACCCAAGTTTCAAATGTTTTCGAAACCCAGCAAACAAACCACTTGCCTGTCATTACTGTAAAAAGGTGGGGCATTTAATACGAAACTGCCACATCCGGATGCAGAAAGAAAGTGAATACAACGATGATCACGATAATAAATCAAAAAATTCCGAATGGAGAAATGCTTTTGTTAGCCTGGCTTTGTTTAATAATGAGGGATATGACAAAAGTAAATGGTTTCTGGATAGTGGAGCCAGTGACCATATGAGTCCTTTGCAGGATCTGTTTGAAAATCTACAGTCTTGTAAAAAAATCATTAAAATTGGTGATGGTACAGCATTGGAAGCTACTGGTGTAGGGGACATCCCAGTGACTACAAGAGTAGGTAACATCTTTGTTAAAAACGTATTGAAAAATGTCTTGTATGTCCCAAATTTGAAAATGAATTTGTTTTCAGTTTCCAAAGCATTAAATACACTCGTCACAGATATTTCAAACGGTTTCACAAAGAACCACACTACCCTGGGCCTCTTCCTCGATATCTCCTCTGCTTACGATGACGTGATGCTCCCCTTTCTTTATTCGCAGCTCATTTCTATTGGCCTTCCCCCCTCATGCGCCTCAAATATGATCCGAATAATTGACGAGAGGACCATATACGTTTGGTGCGATGGCGTCCTGTTGCCACCTAGAAAGACATGGAAGGGGTTGCCACAGGGTTCCATTCTGTCCACTCTACAATATATCGTGTATGTAGCGGACATCGAAGATTTCCTCCCAGAAGGAGTGAGTATCACTCAATACGCAGACGACGTGTGCTTATACTGCACAGCGGCAGATCCTGTCACTTGCGCGGACCTTCTGAACGATGCGGTACTGTCAATTAACAACTTCTTCCTAACTCTGGGTCTCAGTATATCTCCGCAGAAATCGGTGATGTGTGCCTTCTCCAGGAAACAACGACTCCCATTTGGGAGTACCATCACCCTGGGTGGTTTGATGTTTGAGTGTGTACGACAGGTCAAGTTCCTGGGAGTAACACTCACAAAAAGATTAAACTGGAATACCCATGTCAATGAGGTCGCCTCCAGGACTGAACCGTATCTTAATCTGCTTACCACCTTCACAAAAGTAAATTGGGGAGCGGACCCCAGAACAGCCCTACTTTTCTATAGAGCAACGATCAGGGCGTTGCTTGACTACGGATGTATGCTGTATGGGTCTGCAGCAAAGACACCACTCCTGAATTTGGACAGAATACAGTACAGAGCCCTTAAAACCATCACTGGAGCTCTTCCATCGTCGCCAATTAATACTCTACTGGCTGAGGCTGGGGAACCTCCGTTACACCTACGCCGCCAGATGCTGTCTGATCGCTTCCTACTCAGGACCTTCAGTAAAAGCCAGAACTCCTTTCGAGGGATCCGGCAGCTACCTATAGACAACATTACTGATCGTTTCTGGATTAAGAAACCATCACCGTTAACCTGTGATAGCTTCACGGACCTAAGCAGCCTACTGCAGTGGATAGAAATTTCGAACGTTCCTTTCAGTTACACGATCCCTTACCCATATTTCAAGCAACCCATCGAAGTGCACAACCTACCTAACCACATATACAATGGCCTCCGCAACACTCCTAGGCTATTCCAAGAATATGCTTCCGAGCATTGGCCAAACAGCCTACAAATCTTTACAGATGGTTCACTTCATAGTGACCAGGTAGGGTGTGCATTTTACGATTCGTCGAATGGAGTTATTCGTGCTTTCAGCTTGTGGAACCAAGCTTCCATTTACGCAGCCCAGTGCTTCGCGGTTTACCAGGCATTAAAGTACTCGAATAGCCTCAATGGGATTACTCTAGAATCCTCATCCTAACAGACTGTCAAAGCATCACCTCCAAGTTTGCTAGTCTTAAATTGTCCTCCCGATTTACCCACACGGAAGCTAAGATAGCGCAAGAGATTGACACAGCGAGAAGACGGGAGAAAAGAGTGTCGTTCTGCTGGATAAGGAGCCACACGGGTATACAAGGTAACGAAGTAGTGGATCAAGAAGCGAAACGTGCTGCCACCCTTCCTGAACCGATCCCTTCTCACTCCTATACACCCTCTGACCTCAAACGATACATAAATCGCAACATTATAAAACGATGGAGAACGGAACATTTTGCACACCCCGCTGGCAACCGATACAAGGCGCTTTTCTCCCCCCCCCCCCCCCCCCTTCGAAAACCTCATGGTTTTATTCGATAACAGAGCCGAAGCCACGAGCGTTCTACAGAATGATAAGCAGATGACGGATTGGACATTGCAACACGAACGCATACCTCCACAAATTTGACAACTCCCACACTCCATTCTGCCGGCATTGCTCAACGGCGGACGAGACGCCTGAGCACCTGATATTTGAATGCCCTGCCCACCACGCTGCCCGGGAATCATTCATCACAATGATAATTGGGAAGATTAAGTGCCCCTTTAATCTGGACTCTATTTTGGCAGAATGTGAGACGGAAATGTACTACATGCTATATGCATACATGGCCAAAGTGCACATTTCAGTTTGATTGATTTAAATTAGTTTGAGTGATTTAAATTTAGATTTAAATTTGTATCATTAACCTACAAGTTACCTCTGTCATTTCAATTCATAAATAATCTACGTTAATAATTTATTACCTCAACATATTGCGGCTGTATGATTGTATTTTCGAAGCCAATAAAGGGAAAAGGAAAAAAAACAAAACATTAAATAAAGGGCACACCTTGATTGGAAAAGGGAAAGTGTGCCAATTGATGAAAGACGACAAGGTTTATGCTGAAGCAAAGCTCTGTGATAAACTTTATGTTTTGGAAATGCATGCAAATGCCCAATCAAGCACTTGTGCTGTAGCTGCTGATTGTACCTTAGAGTCATGGCACCAGAAGTTCGCTCATCAGAATGTTAAATACGTCAAAGCAGTATTGTCAAGCTTAAGTGTTCAGTTTCCAAAAACTGAAAAATTCTCTTGTGATGCCTGTAATTTAGGAAAAATTCATAGATTGCCGTTTGATTTGAGTGAGTCAAAGTCTACTGTACCATGTCAATTGTTTCACATTGACCTTTGTGGAAAAATGGAAGTTGACAGTTTGGGAGGTTCAAGATACTTCCTACTGATTAAAGATGATTACTCCCACGTCAGGTTCTGCTATATGGTGAGTGAAAAATCTGAGGTTTCAGGGCTAGTAAAGCAGTTCGTAGCTTATGCTGAGAGACATACTGGACAGAAAGTGAAATGTATGCGTTCTGACCAGGGAACTGAAATTCTAAACTCTGATCTCACCAAATTTTTTGAAGACTCAGGAATCCAGCATCAATTGTCAGTACCATATTGTCCTGAACAAAATGGTAGAATCGAGCAGGAAATGCGGACTGTGGTAGAAGCAGCTCGAACAATGCTGATTGCAGCTGGATTGGATAAGCAGTATTGGGCAGAAGCCGTCAACACTGCAGTGTATGTTCTAAATTTGACTGGAAGAGGCACAGTTGAAGGGAAGACTCCACACGAAGTATTTGCCATTCCTGATCAAAAAAGAAAGAAGTGGGACCCAAAAGGAAAACCAGGAATATTTGTGGGATATGAAAAATACAGCAAAGCATATCGAATCTGTTTTCCTGAAGAAAAACGTGTAATAACTGCAAGGAATGTCGTTTTTATTTCACCCAACCAAGATAACATATTGAAGGAAGTCAAAGACAAAGGTTGGACATATCAACATCTGTTTCCACTCAAAGAAATTGGAGAAGAAGACGATATTGATGTTAGCAAAGAAGAATTGGACACTGTTGAAGAACAACAAGATACTGAAGAATTGCAAGTTGATTCTTTGTCAGAAAACAACGTAAAAGGCTGCATGAGAAGTGAGGATTCGGGTGTAAAAGCTGAAGCCGTCTTGGAAGTACCTGGAAAGGAAAAAAAATCTTGGAAGAGGATGCAGGCAGTCTAACAGACCCAATTATTTGAATGACTATGCTTTACTCACCTTTGAAGAAGCCACATCCGGAGATGATAGTCTTCACTGGAAGCAAGCCATCAATGAAGAAAAGGAAGCTCTTGAGGAAAACCAAACTTGGAGACTGGTAGACCAGCAAGATGTGAAGAATAAAAATATACTCACATCACGCTGGGTACCTATTTAAAATTAAAGATGACGGAAGGTATCGAGCACGCCTTGTACTCAGAGGTTGCCTACAGAAAGAAGGTATTGACTACAATGAGGTGTTCAGTCCAGTTATTGGGAGTGATGCCATGAGACTGATGATTGCTCATGCCACTAAAAATAATTATAAATTCATGAAATTTGACGTAAAGTCTGCATTTTTATACGGAACCTTAAAAGAAGAATTGTATATGCGCTTACCAGATGGATATGAAAGTAATGGTAAAGTCTGCAAACTGCAGAAGGCATTATATGGTTTGAAGCAAGCACCAGCACAATGGAATGAAAGATTGAAGACTTTTCTGAGCTCACAAGACTTTAATCAACTGAAGAATGAACAATGTATGTTTAAGAATGAAAATCTGAGCATGTATCTCGCTATACATGTTGATGACGGGCTTCTTGCTGGATCAGACCCAAAGAAAATGATTGTGTTACTTGAAGCATTGCAGACAAATTTCAAGATCTCCTATGAAGAAGAGCCAAGTATTTATCTTGGTATTAGAATTGAGAAAAAGGATAAATATCTTAAGCTCTCTCAATGTACGTATGCAGAGGGTATTGTTGAAAGATATGTCAGAGGCAAAACCAACTTACACCCTATCATTGTTGGAGATAATGCAGAAGGGAAAACAGAAAAAGCTGTCAAGTTTCCCTTCAGAGAGGCTGTAGGCAGTTTACTGTATCTATCTACAAAAACTCGACCAGATGTAGCACTGGCAGTCAGTATCAGTGGAAGGTATGCAGAGAATCCGTCTAGTGCTGATCTTGCTAATCTGAAGAGAATCCTAAAGTATGTAAACACCACCAAGGATTTGGGTATATCCTACTCAGTTGATACAGCTAATGATAAAGAACAACTTGTGGCTTATTGTGATGCTGATTTCGCAGGTGACAAGGATACTCGTAAGAGTATAACAGGATTCATTATATTTTACAACAATGGTCCCATCAGCTGGGCTTCTCGGCGTCAACCAGTAGTTGCCACATCATCCACTGAGGCTGAATATATTGCTGCGGCGGACGCTTGCAAAACACTGATCTATCTGAAGAATCTTCTAGAAGAGCTCACAAGGAAAAATATTGCAGCTGAAATGAATTTGGACAATAAAAGTGCAATAAGTTTGATCCACAATGGAGTGCTTAATCGTCGGAGTAAACATATTGACGTACGATTCCATTTCATAAAAGAAAAGGTTGACAACAACGAAATTTCGATTAAGTATTGTGAAACAAATGAGCAAATTGCAGATATTTTTACAAAACCACTGAACAGAAGCAAATTTGAAAAATTTAAGGCACTGATTGTAAACTAATTTTTTGGGTTTTTTTTTGTGAAAGAAAAAAAAAGTCCTGAGTATTTCTTTTGTAAATTAATGTTTTTTTTTGCTATTTGCTTGCGATTTGATTTTTTTTCTTTTGTGATTTCTTGATTTCTATTTGAGTTGATATTTGCGTAAAGGGCAATGCCAATTAGGAGGGTATGTTGAAGAATGATCTTAATTTTTACTACGTACTTACCTAGGTAATTGTCATTGTTGGTGGATGGTACGGATTGGCCTTACTGAGGTTGTTACTGATTCAATATATCGATTACCCACCTATTGATTAACCACATAGGTACCTATCGATAACCTTTCTGCAGTAAGTAAAACCTACTTGTGTGTTATATACTGATGAACCGCATTCGTTCTTTTATATTTTATTCTACTACGTCTCTTGCTGAATATATGTGAAATTTGAATTGTTTGCCTTTCTTTTATTTGAATTTGATCCACTGTTTCAAGTCTTTCACAGTGGCCTCATTGATGTTCCTGCACTCTACTGGCCATAATCTGCTGCTAGGATCGCCGCCTCTTTTTCCTTAGTGTACCTACACAGAACATTTTGGGTCATCTGTTATCTCCTTTTTCGGCTCTTGAACAAATACAAAACTTCCCTACCTTTGGTAGTGAGGAAGCAAAATATTTTAAAAATCACAATCAAATCACTTGACCATAGAGAGGTTCTATTCCCATGACTTTCTGGGTTTGGTGCCTAATGACTAGGTAGGTACTTAGGCTTCCAGTTTTCTGACTAGATATCAGATTTTCAGTTTAAAATAACAGTGAACGAACCATATAAAAGCGCATGAAACAGTTCAAACTAAATTAAACACACTGGTAGGTAATAATGAATAATTACTCATCATATAATAAAGGCTTCTAACAATGAAGGAAAAATATAAAATGCGAATGAAGTAAAATAAAAACACTGGTAGGTCTGAAGGTGTTATCACGCGCCCAAGATCATCACTAACAGTTGTCAATGGTCTGGTATTCAGGATGGATTCAATTTCTTTGACCACAGTAAGGAGCTGCTCAACTCTCAAGAGTGATCGGTCCAGAGATCGGCGTAAACAGTGTTTTATCAATCCAACCAATCTCTCATGAAACCCTCCCTGCCATGGGGAGAGCTCTGGTATAAACTTCCATTCAATGCATTTGCCCCCAACTGACGCTGATTGAAGAACACTGGCTGTGGTCTTGAATTGGGCTGCATTGTCTGAAACAATGAGAGATGGAGCCCCCCTTGCAGCTATGAAGCGATGGAGTGCAAGTGTGAATTCTTCTGCAGTCAGATCGCCGATCACCTCTAGATGAACAGCACGGACTGCCATACAAGTGATTAAACAGATCCATCTCTTTTGGATTTTACCACCAGTTGTTATACTGAGAGGCCCCAGATAGTCAAGACCTGTGAAGGTGAAGGGCCTGCTGTATGAAACAGGGATTCAGGGAAGTCTGGCATACCAGGCAGTTGGTAAGGGCGCCCACCGTACCCAATACCATTGGGGCAGAAGTGAAAGAGTATGTATTACTCCAACATGGTGGTGCTGTTTGTGGATACAAAGGATCAACTGAATGGTGATACGAGAGCCCTTGGGTAACAGGATGTGGTAGGTACTTTTGGTCGTTCGTTAATTCTGCATGTTGGAAACGCCCTTTGCAGCGCAAGCGTCCCTCTTGGTCAATGAAAAGACCCATGGTTTTTGCAAGCAATGTTGGTTTGTGAGCAAATTCATTAGGAAAGAAGGCTCGTTGGACACTGCAGACTACGAGTATGTTGAGAGGTAACACAGTTCCATGCTCAGGCAGTGTGATCCCATTGGGATCTGTAGTGACTGAAGCGGGATCTATAGCTGTAATGACTGAAGCGTGCGTCTCTACAGAATCATTCCCGTCCCATTTCATAGCATAGTTTAGTGGCAGTGACTCAACTATCCTCACTATCCTGGTTTAGTGGCTTATCAAACGTGATGTTATACTGACAAGGCCAACAGTCTGGTGTCAAGGTGAGAAAGTCTGGTCCTTTAAACCACATAGGAGGGATACTGTTTTGTTTCAGACGTCGAGTGGCTATATCAGCAGGGTTTTCAAGTGAAGGAACATATCGAAACTGAGTGGTGACTGACTGCTAGGTTTCGGCTACATGACGAGTCACAAAGGGAGGTAGTAGGCAGTCAGATTTGAGCTAGCCTAGAACAACTTGACTGTCCGTCCATAATATAATGCGAGAGAGCTGAATAGTGAGTGCCTTTTGGACATTAGTTAGTAGTCTGGTTCCAATAAGGACAGTCATCAGCTCAAGCTTCGGTATGGTCCAGCTGTCCCTGTAGTGAATAGGGGTAAGACAGAGACGAGCCATTGACAAACAACACAATTTGAACCAGTCGATACACCCAAATAAACTGCTGCAGCATATGCTTCTGTTGAGGCATCAGCAAAGCAATGAAGTTGGTAACTGATGTGAGAACTGTTTTGTTCCACTGGAAGTGCAAGACCAGTAAAAACGAGGAAGTGATAGTTGACAACAAATATCATATTGTCTACAAAACTGTTCCGCTCTTGTAGTTTGTGTTCAGGCGATCCCACTTAATCTTGTCTTTCCACAGGTTTTGTAAGAATGCCATTGCTCCAATTTTAAGAGGGATTGCAAAACCGTAAGGATCAAAGATAGACGCTACAACATGGCTGACCTGATGTTCAGTTTTTACGGGTTTGTCAAACAGGCCATCTTTCACTGACAGCATGATTTGATCAGACTTCTGATCTCACTTGATGCCTAGAACAGTTGTTGGAGTCTTCTCGCTTCGTTGTTCCTCGGGAAAAACGGAGTGGGCACACGACATTTGCAGTGGGCATGAAGGCCAGGACGAATATGTTTGCGATTTCTGCTTGAATATGGAATTGCAACTCAAATTGTTGAGTTTTGAACGCTTTTCTGAAGTATTATTATTCGTTTATAAATTGTTTGAACAATAAAATAGATTTTAGAGCATTTTCGAACACTTTTCAAGCACATTTTTTAAAGTACCCAGTTCTACCCCACCCTCTTAAAAAAAAGCTGATTAGGAATTTCAGAAAAAGGCCCCTCTTGTCCAACATTACGCTATTTCCACAACATGGGTGCTCTGAACCAATAGCCTACACCCTACTGAAGCATAGTACTGCATTATTTCCCTCACTGATTCAAATCTGTCTCATCAGGGCATCTAAATAGTTAGGGTACCCCGTTCTGCCCCACTCTCCGGGGAAAGTGGGGCAAAACGAGATGGGCGGGTCATATGGGGTACCTCTCACCAGCTGAGGTTGTTGTTCTCCCTCCACCATCAGTTTAGCAATGATCAAGAATGCGCCTGGAGCTTGGTCACGTTTCCTACGAAGTTTTGAAAAAAAACCTGGTTTTGGGTCTGATGCTCTACAACTTTTGATTGCTGCTGACGACCCTTCTACTACTTTGATAAAATCCAGTAAGTTTCTCAGCGATTCATCCTACTTTCGCATGTTATTTTCCCATTTTGTTTTTTGCATTTGCTCTTCTGGTTGAGGAGAACTGCCATATTGAAAACAAATAGTCCCTGTGGGGTCATATGGGGTATTTTACGTACCCCGTTCTGCCCCACCCTCTTCAAAGTATGATATGATTATTATTTTTTAATAGGCCACCTTTTTTAAATAGTACCCTCACGTCAGTTTTTTGTTAGTTTCACACTGTAAGTGTCCCAAACTCTACTTCCCCTGGGGGGGTGCCTTCCTCCTACTGACGTACCCTGTTCTGCCCCACCCTCTTCAAAATATGATGATTATTATTTTTTAATAGGCCACCTTTTTTAAAAGAGTACCCTCACGTCAATTTTTCGTTAGTTTCACAATATGAGTGTCCCAAACTCTACTTCCACTAGGGGGATGCTTTCCTCCTACTGAAGAGTAGTAGGTGCATTATTTCCTTCAATTGATCACATTTCTCGTTGTTTCCATGTTTATTTTATTTTATTTTATTTTTTGGTGGTTTCTGTGTTTTAGGTCATAAAGATGCCCCGACAATACAAGCATAAGAGTACCAGAGAGAGCTGGAATGGGGAGAACATGAAGGAGGCAATCAAGCACGTGCTCGAAGGCAACATGGGCTACTTGAAGGCTTCGAAACTTTATGGTGCCCCACAAACAACCCTGGAACGTCGGGTGAAGAAGTCAAGGGAACCTAATTTAAAGCAGCCAAAAAGGGGATAATGGGGCGTTATGACACCGTCTTCACACCACCACAGGAAGAAGAATTGAAGAAATATATTCTCTCTTTAGAAGAAAGACTGTTTGGGCTCACATATCAAGATATCCAAAAAATGGCTTATCAATAATTGGCTGAAAAGAATGACGTCAATCACTGTTTCAATCATGAAAACACAAGCCAGCCAAGAGCATAAAAAAAACTATTTAACAAGAAAAATGAAACACCTCATTTGAAGAGAACGAAAAAGTTGAAAAAAGCAAAGAAAAAAAATCGTCCTCAGAAGAAGAAGAAGAAGACGCCGATGAACCTGAGTGGATTGCATCCTCTTCGGATGACGAGGATTACGACCCGGAGGCCACCTCTTGCTTATTCTGCAATACCTTGCTGCTGGAAACAGAACCTGGCGAGGAGTGGATCCGGGTTTGGTGGATCACAGACGGTTTGTTGGAGCACCACTCTCGGATATTCATTGGAAGCACTCAGTAAACATGGTGTGAGCTTCATGGTAAAGTCACAAGCTTCTTCCTTAGATGGAGCTCCTGTGACAAGGTTGTCAACGTACAAGCAGGTGGAAAGACGGCCTGAGGGTGGAGAACTTTGGTGTTGAAGATGTAAACGAATGGTGGCTGCCAACCAGTATGGACTCGACACTATCCCGAAAGGGACACGACAGAATCTGAGGTGGAGAAGATTTTCAGGAGTGGGGGGGGGGGGGGGGGCTTGGTTAGATCTTTGAGCCATAAGAACCTTGTCGCGTCACTGTCTTCACTCTGTAGTCCCACCTGCAGGAAGGCCTTTTCGATGTGTGCGGTGAGAGCACTACCGGGGGGGGGGGGGGGATACGGAAGGTTAACAATAGTGCTGTCAAGTCCTCAAGCATCAAGGGTCGTTTGTAAAGGAAATTGTTGAGGCTACATTGACCCTGTACCTTAGCAGATGCGTCGTCATACACTACCCTCATCTTCGTTGAGTTGTGCTCCTGTTTTACACAATGATGGGGTAGGTAATGAACAGGGTGAGTTGCAGGGAGACTTGACTCTTGAATGATCTCAATAACACCCTTCTCCAACTGATCTTGGAAGATCTCAATATACCTGTGGAGTGTTGTGGTATCTATTCATTTCAGCAGTGACTTCAGTCACCCATAAGATAGTCCAGAGTTGACTGGTAAATCAGGTGGGTACTGTACCCATGGCCACTTGACATAATAACGTCCATCTTCAAATAATACTGCAGTGCGATTGAAGTAGGTAGCAATCTCGTCATCCTGAAAAATCTAGGGTGAGTCAGTAATTCCTATGGTCTCTAGTTCCCACAGGCCTATAATGCTATCATACTGAAAATCTGTGTCTGGTGGTGTGGAAAATGTTGAATGTTTGTGTTGGCCTCCATCTACATATGTGAGAAATGATAAATGATAGTCACTATTCCTGGATTCTGGGTTTGTTGGGACGGCACCACTGACAACCCAATCCAGGTTTCAACTGATCAGGAAGAGGTAAGGTCTAATCTCCTTCCTCTCAGAATTGATTAATCTATCGTGAAAATCGTTTCCAATAAATTATGATGTCTGCTTGTGAAGCTTTATCTGCGTCACCTGCGATGTGGAGGCTTCGGAGATAGTTCTGTATATACTCGGTTTCAAGTCTGGATCGGCTGGAATGTCGTTAGTAGTAGTTGGAACAGCAAAAGCAGAGACATCAAACTTATCATGCACAGTGTGAACGCCAAAACAAACTAATGCAGTAGGAATGGCTTGCATCCAAAAGTGTAGATGGTCAGAGAAGTTTGCTCCATGGGTTTCAGTTTCATCCTGTTTACGCAAACAATAGGTAGGTAGCTTCAGTTCAGTAGCGCCGTGATAAGAGTGCAAGTGTGTTCGAACTTGTTTCTGATTCTGTGGTGCGTCCTTATCGCTGCGTCCGGTTGGTGCAGCAGATCCCCTCCTTCTAGGATGGAAGTCGTGAGCAGTTCCCAGCTAGCGTTCGATGAGACCACTGTTTCGCTCTGCATCAGTTTTTCCATCAGCCATTTTCTTCGACCAGAGGTCCTCAGTCATCCTCGCTGTCGTTGACAGTATCGATATAATTCAAGACCCTTGGTTCTTCGAACTTATGTCTACTGGAAGGATTGTAAGTAGCTGCATCAAGTTGCGTCTAAGCTTACCATCGTCGGGTTTCGAATCCCGACTAAAAGGCAACTTTTCATTCACAGCTCCAGAGAAGGAATCGAGAACCTCAATCCACCTTCCTACGCATCGCTTGTTCGCAGCGGACACCCGGTATTTCCTTTGAAACATTTTGGTATTAAATTACGGGCCAGGTAAGGCAGAATTAAGTGCCTGGTTTTGACCACTTTCGTCGACGAGCGTCTGTCCTGATTTCATCTGGCCGAATCCCGCCAAAAGGACTAGGTAATTTAATTTTTATAACCATTCCAACCATAACCATACCTACCTGTCTACATATATCAAAGATTTAAGTTCAGTTTCACTTTCTTCCTTTAGGTCATTTCATTAGAATTTGTATGTTATGTTCATAGTCTCTTAATACATGTTCGAACCTTCTGAGTGGAAATAGGATTGGTTTTCTTTTATCAACCCGTTTCTCGCCAGAACATTTTGGTAGTCGAGAGCGTGGTTTGCGAGTGGGTACCTATTACGCATACTTCATTTACATAGGTACTACCCATGGACCACTACATATTTGTATTCCTAGTATTCTCGTGGGATATAATATAATTATAGTGATTGAATTGAACGTAATTATTTTCAATAATTTTCAGCTCTTCTTGTTGATACGATGTGTTTTCAATACCTACTTGTCACAAAACTGTGAGCTTGAAATAAAATCATAATCATCCCTAGTGAGAAACGGTTAGGTACCTACGTGGCAGTTGTGCGCTTATTCCAATTCATTCACAGAAATACTTTCACGTACTAAGTAGGTAGGTATATTTAGGTACGTAGGTATATTCTCTGCCTATTGAAATCGTGTAGGTAGGTACATAACGAAATTATTATACCTAGTTTTTTTTTCCCCTTGACGGGTATAGTTCTCCTTCCCACTAATCCTTCACCTTATAATTGCACTTGCCGGTTTGAAATGGCCGACGCTGAAAAAATCACTTCGCTAGGAAGATTATGGAAGCATGCTGGGCAGGAAGTATGTGCGATCCATGAGCAAGGCAAGGCTGCTAGTAGGTAAGGATCCAAAGAAAATTCTTGTGTTTAAAGGCATGCTTAGAACACTAGAGAAATACTATACTAAATTTGAATCATCATGGAATGACTTAGAAGATTTAACCGAGACATTGGTCGATGCACCTTTTCCCTCTTCTGACGATAAGTCATACCTACTACAATTCAGTTCGTAGCTGCTACTTTGAAGCTTACCATATCATGAGGCGATTTTATCTAGAGAACAATCTGAAATGGAGAAAGCCACAACTTTAGCAAGTGCTCTGTCAAGTCCTGCTTCCGTAGGATATAGGACTACAGTCATAAATAGTGGCAATGACTCCTGTCTTCAACCCATTTCACTACCTACGTTCGAGGGCCAAATTCTAGAGTGGCCTAAATACCGAGATATGTACATTTTCCTCATTGATTCATGAAGACGATAAATTATCCCCAATCAAAAAATTTCATTGCCTTCTACGTTCACTCAAGGGCCCAGCAACTACCATTGTTTCATCTTTTAAAATTGAAGCGAATTATTACGAACTTGCTTGGAAAGCGCTCAACGATAATTTCGAAAACAAGCGCTTGCTTGTCTCTTGTTATTTGAATAAGCTGATTCAGTTCAAATCCATCCAAAAATCCAATCCGGAATCCTTACAGATTCTTGATTGAAACTGTGAACCATGAAAGCGATTTCATTTTATTTCATCTCGCAATACTAAACTTAGATCCACGAACACGAGAGCAGTTTGAAGTTGCTCATAGAGGGGTAGAGTTTCCAAAACTAGACGAACTCTCTAAATTCGTCTGGGACAGGGTCCTAGCTCTTCAACTTGTCAAAGATTTCCTCGAAAATTCATCAGACCCCTGAGGTTCTGATGTTCAACATCAATCTGCTCTTCGTTCCAGATCAGCGGTTTTAGTAACGGTAGATGATAAAACTCCTCAACGTCAATATTCCAGCTCCAGTCAATGTCATTTGTAATACATCGCGTGCACACAACTTAATACAGTGCGTTAAATTCAAAGAGGCCAATGTAGACCAAAAATTACAGTGGCTCAGAACTTGGAGCGGGTGTCATAATTGCCTCGCGGCCTTTCACACTACAGCCTCCTGCTCATCCAAATTTCATTGTCGATATTTTCCAGTTAGACATCATTCATTACTGCATAAGGATACTAGTGGGTCACCTTCGGCTTCCTGTAACAGTACTCCTGGCCCCAGTTCAGGTGTAGATCTGAATTCAGTGAGTACTCCACAGTCGTACCACAATCCCGAAATTCAAGACGCCAGAGGAATTTTTCACCATACTAGAATCGTCATAGATAGCGGTAGCTCTCATTCATTCATTACAGAACGCATGATTAACAGATTGGGCCTTAAATCCACCCGGTTCAGTAGGTTGATCTCCGGGATAGGAAATACACCTTTCTCCGGGGCCAAAGGTATGGTAGACTGTGCCATCAGGTCACGAAATGAGGGATCTACCCCATTGAAAACAACTGCAATAGTTGTAAAGGACATCACCACTTATCTCCCCAACATCGATCTACCTTCGAACTTCTATAGTAGGTACTTACATTTTGAATTAGCAGATCCAAACTTTTATAAGTCTTTTAAAGTTTATTTATTGTTGGGAGCCGAACTATTTGCTGGCATCTGGACTGGCGTGGTGCACAAGGTAGGTGAAGGGTTACCGAAGTTGTTTTCAACGATATTTGGCGATATAGTGATCGGAGCCATTACGCCCTCAAATTTTGATGGGAAAATTACAGCCCTCTTTGCTTCGGTGACTGTTGACGATTTACCCGAAGACCTCAAGCGATTTTGGGAAAGCAAGAACCTCCTGTATCATCAGCGACAAATCCAGAGGAACAGATTTGTGAGCAACACTTTCAATCCACGCATTATCGGGCACCTTCAGGTCAGTATGTTCTTTGACTTCCATTTAAAGAACCACCCCCATCAGGTCTATCATTTTCATCCAATTCTGCGCGCCAAATGTTTTACAGTCTTGAATCTAAGTTGACACGAAACCCTCAACTTCGAATCGAGTACTCTAAGTTCATGGAAGAGTACATAGCCCTTGGAAATATGTCCCCCACAAGTAGCGCTTCTCATTACGTAATCCCTCACCATCCAGTTATGAAAGACGATCGAAATCAACCCAAACTATGAGTGGTTTTCAATGCTAGCCACTGTACTGATTCAGGCTCACTGAATGATTACTAATGGTAGGTCCAAAACTTCAGACCAACATTTCATCAGTATTGTTGAACTATCAAATTCATTAAGTGGTATTTGCCACTGACGTGGTGAAAATGTTTCGTACAGTTCTGGTCGACCCAGCCGATAGAATTTACCAACATATTTATTGGCGTGCTGATCCAGCTCAGCCACTCCTAACTTATGAATTGAAAACGGTAACTTATGGTCTTCGATCAAGCCTTACCAGTCAATTCGTGTCCTCCACCAGATCAAGGAAGATGAAGGCCATAACACTTTCCTCTCGGGTCAAAAATTCTGATCGATGACGTGTACATTGACGACTACCTTATGGGAAGCCACTCAGTTGAATCCACTCTTGGAATGCAAGCTCAACTTATAACGATTTTGAAGAAGGCTGGACTTTCGCTCAGTAAATGGGCCAGCAATTCCAAAGAATTACTGAAACATGTGGAATCAAGTTCTAGTGAACTTGTCACCATTGATATGGAAGATCAGCCTGAACCCAAAATCAAATTACTTGGGTTGCAATGGGATCCCAACATCATTTGTCACTAACCCTCCTGGCCCGATTTACACCAAACGAGCCACACTTTCTGCGGTTTCCAAGGTTTATGATCCCCTGGGATTCCTTATACCCTCAACACTCCTGATGAAAAATTTCATTCAGGATATTTGGAAGGAGGGTCCTCCAAGGGAATGGAGGATATGGATTCCATGCAAGCTGAGTGGGACTTACTTATTAGCGAACTATCTAATTTGTCACAAGCGAAATTCCAAGATTTGTTGGCTATTCTGGTGCATGCCGGTTCCAGCTAGTTGCGTTTTGTGACGCGTCAACCAGAGGTTATTGCGCTGTGCTGTACTTGAGGACAATAGTTGGTGACGTTGCCTATGTGCATCTTCTCACTGCGAAATCGAAACTCGCTCCAGTACGCACAATTTCAGTACCCACCTGAACTTCAAGCAACTCACCTGTTGGGTATCGTCTATAAATCAACCTTACCTTTTCCAGATCGACTTTCATCAGAACGACTAACCCCTGTGTTCTTTACAAACTTGTCCATTATGCTAGGTTGGCTCAACACCCCTCCTCATCGGCTGAAAACATTTGTTGCCAACATAGTTACGGAACTAATTGAGACCACTCCATTGGTAGCTGGCGCCACATCAACCCCACTGACAATCCCAGTGATTGTGGATCAAGGGGTAGTTTTCCAAGCGAACTCATACACCACCCCCTATGGTGGATCGGACCACCGTGGCTAAAATGGTCTAAGAACAGTGGCCCAAGTCGTAATTTTCTGTTCCCAAAACTTTACCAGAAACGGAACCTATCACCACTCTCTTCACTTCATATCAGTCTGCCGAAGACTTCATCAACTGGATGAGTCGATTCTCCTCCTATCATAAACTTCTGCGGGTCGTAGCAGTTTTAGCTAGAAGTTTGCTCAAAAGAAACAGAGTCATTTCACGATCAGAACCTTTGGTGGTTGATGAAATAAGACATGCGTCAGTATGTTGCATTCGAGCACTTCAGTTATACTACTTTATCCAGGATGCCAATTATGGACTCCAGAGGATGAGGAAACTTCTTGGAAACTTGAGCCCATTTCTTGATAGCGACGGTCTTTGGAGTCGGAGGCAGACTGTGTCACTCAAACATTGCTGAATCTCAAAAGCACCCAATTCTGCTTCCATCACAGTCTTACTTTGTGACAATTCTAGTGGATTACTACCACAGAATTTTCCTCCATGCTAGCTCAACAATCGTGCAAGCCATGATACAAATAAGGTATTGGATACCTAATTTACGCCGCACTGTTCGAAAACGAACAGCAAAATGCTTGCGATGCTTAAGACAGAATGCTAAATCCATTACCCCAATAATGGCAGACCTGCCTGCTTTCACAGTCCAAGGTAGGCAAGCGTTTCGACACGTTGGCTGTGACTTTGCTGGCCCATTCTGTATGCGGGATTCTTTACGTCGGAAGGCTCAGACTTCCAAGGCATATCTCTGCCTCCTTGTATGCATGCAGTCAAAGGCTCTCCACCTCGAAGCCGTCACACAGCTGACCACAAACGCATTCTTGGCTGCCCTCGACAGATTTATATCAAGAAGGAGTATGACCAGCGATATCTATTCAGATTCAAGCATAAATTTTGTTGGAGCAGCCACTCACTTGCGACACCTTTACACTTGGCTTAGCCAATCTGCCACTAAAGACCACATCCACCACTATGCCTTGGTGAGAGAGATAACGTGGCATTTCAATCCTCCACTTGCTCCTCACTTCGGAGGACTTTGGGAAAGTGGTGTTCGCTTCGTCAAGAGGCTCATGCACTTGTCAGCTGGGGATACTCCTATGACCTATGAAGAGCTGTCCAGTCTTTTTTTACCCGCTACGAAGCCATCCTAAACTAGCGCCCACCCTGCCCTGTTTCTTCAGATCCAGAAGACACTGATGTTCTTACCCCAGGCCATTTCTTGGTGGGCGGCAACCTGCTATCCTACCCCGAACCATCCTTGCTGGATCTACGGGAAAACACTCTCGATCATTGGCAGCTAGTGAAGAAAATCTCACAGCACTTCTGGAGCATGTGGTTCATTGAGTACCTTTCCACACTGCAGAAGAAAGTCAAGTGGACTGAGGATCATCCGAATCTTCAAGTGGGGGGCCTCGTGCTCTTGAAACGTCCTTCCCTGCCTGTTATGCAGTGGCCCAAAGCACGTGTTACAAATACACACCCTGGAGCAGATGGAGTTGTCCGAGTAGTCTCCGTGCAGACAGCAGCCAATCAAACCTATCAGCGTCCTGTGGTGCAATTAATTCCTCTCCTTCCCCTTAATTCCACTGATGATTAGAAAATGTTGTCAAAATTTTGGTGGGCAGTATGTTTATGCCAACAATAGGTAGGTAGCTTCAGTTCAGTAGTGCCGTGATAAGAGTGCAAGTGTGTTCGAACTTGTTTCTGATTCTGCGGTGCGTCCTTATCACTGCGTCCGGTTGGTGCAGCGGATCCCCTCCTTCTAGGATGGAAGTCGTGAGCAGTTCCCAGCTAGCGTTCGATGAGACCACTGTTTTGCTCTGCATCAGTTTTTCCATCAGCCATTTTCTTCGACCAGAGGTCCTCAGTCATCCTCACCGTCGTTGACAGTATCGATATAATTCAAGACCGAACTTATTTCTACTGGAAGGATTGTAAGTAGCTGCATCAAGTTGTGTCTAAGCTTACCATTGTCCTGTTTTGAATCCCGACTAAAAGGCAACTTTTCATTCACAGCTCCAGAGAAGGAATCGAGAACCTCAATCCACCTTCCCACTCATCGCTTGTTCGCAGCGGACACCCGGTATTTCCTTTGAAACATTTTGGTATTAAATTACGGGCCAGGTAAGGCAGAATTAAGTGCCTGGTTTTGACCACTTTCGTCGACGAGCGTCTGCCCTGATTTCATCTGGCCGAATCCCGCCAAAAGGACTAATTTAATTTTTATAAGCATTCCAACCATAACCATACCTGTTTACATATATTGAATATTTAAGTTCAGTTTCACTTTCTTTCAAGGGAGCTCCTCTAGGTTATTTCATTAGAATATATATGTTATGTCTCTTAATACATGTTCGAACCTTCTGAGTGGAAATAGGATTGGTTTCCTTTTATCAACCCGTTTCTCGCCAGAACACATACGTTTCATCAAACTTTGAGAAATGTAGCTTCTCTCACTACCAGTGTCAAATAAAATGCGAATAGAAAGGCTTGGAGGGGTAGTACCAGAAACAGGAGCTCTAACAGTTAGAAGGATTGTGGGGCCATTGTGAAGATGTGAGAAGTTCACTGCGGTTGGAGAGTTTTTGGCTCCATGGTTTATTTTGGGGCAAAGGGCTCGGTTATGCACACGGTATTCGCCACAGTGCCGACAGTTCATTTTCCGCTCAAACTTATCTGACAAGTGCGAATTTGAGAAACATTGAAAGTATCTTTTCTTCAGAAAAGACTTTCTAGCTTCAATTGTTGAGTAAGTTCTTCATGTATCACTGAAATGTGCCTTCGAACAGAAAAAAACAACATTTGCGTGGCCTTTTGGAAGTCGGCTTGTTCCCTATACGCTTCTGTACATTTGAGCTCTGATTGAAGTTTGAATTATGCTTGTTTCCATTCTGGTGTCTGCGAGTATATTGTTTGGTGGTTTGCTGCTGTTGAGGCGTATCTCTTGCAAAAAAATGCTTCGGTGGTATAACCAGATATTGAGGCTTGTCCAGCTGTCTTAATGGCCTCACGTCAGGAAAAGTCTTCCCTGGTTGATATTACTTGTTTAAGATAATCTCATATAACATCGACTAATTCGTCGTCTGATTTTGTGTAGGTCCGGAAGTCGTGTAGGATATAACCAGGAAACTTATCCAGGACGGTTGACCGTAAACCAGTAGTATGGTAAGTGTCCTCCCCCAAGGATTTCAGCACCTGTAAGTGTTGTTCAATCTCATCAAGGACTTTCCTGCACCTGCACTAAAGCCCCCCTGCTTCCTGTCCTGCTTGTTCACAGCCGGCTCCCCCCCCCCCAACAGTCCCTAACGACTGTCGGAGGGCCGGAGGAGGGTGGAACAATCCCTATAAAACCCGTGCTCCTGCCCAGGCTACTTCATTCTACGCATTCTCCTCAAGTCGATGACTTCTCTCTCTCACTACCTTCCTTCTCCCTCGAAAAGATCTTGTAGAGTGGTGGAACCTCCCTGGTGAGGCCTTTATGGTACGAGTACAACCGGCGTGGTGGAGCCTTCCGAACACCTCCTTCACTCTCCAGAAAAGATCTCGTAGAGTGGTGTAACCTGCCTGGTGAAGCCTTCGAGTATAACTGGTGTGGTGGAAACCTTCCGAGCACGTCATTCGATACCTCACGTTTCATCACATCCTCGCCTATCCCAGGCATCCATTCCATTCACCACAATTATATTTTCATCGATTATTATTATCAAAACTATATGACTTGAATACCAATGTTCATTGTTCACAACTGTTTTCTGATACTTACCTACTATGTTCGAAATATTTCAAATTTATTACCGTTAGTCATATTATGTACCTGTTTTAAATTTTACTATTTCATACTTGGTTATATTTTATTGAACTTTGTAATTGGGCCCTGCCCGTAAATTTCAAATAAATAAATAAATAAATAAAAACAGTCGATGTCTTGGATGCTTTGACCGTCATCATTTGATAGGTAATAGAAAATGCCCTCTACTTAATATTTGATTCTACATGGGGAGGAAGTTTATCACAGGAAAAACCCTATCTCCTACTACATTAACAACTACCGTAATAACCAGAAACATCACAATGATGGGGCTAAGAATCCCCATGCCAACTACCAATCAAAGCAGTTGCATTTATGCAATGAGCTCCAACACCCACGCACTTGGGCTGTGTAACTGGACACAACAATCTGCCCCACAATATACCACATAATATCTCAGCTGGGAACCTACCCTGCTCAACAGCCACCATTAATCAGAAGTTTAGATCAGATTCAGCCCCCTCACCATCGTCAATGCATACGATGCCATCTATCTATCACACATCAAGACAACCCACATCATCATCCACGATATGTAGCATCAAGACCAAATGTATCTTCCTCAATGAAGCAACATAGCAATTACAATAGGTATACCTCCCAGAAAGGTACCCACAACGACTCATGATTTCCCACCTCTAGCTAACTGCCGTAATCAAAAACCCACATGGGAAGATATGCGTTGTTCCGAACCCATTGAGAACATGAACAAAAGATATACTAATGATCTGGAGAGACATGCAAATACAAATTTGATATCAGAAAAGAACTTTAAAGGTTTTCCTCTCAATCCAGAATTAGCTATTGCCATCAACAATCTACCAACCCCTCTGAGAAACACTGTAATAGCCACAGTCAACTCCCTTATTAATCAACTGAGCCATTTCGTCCTGTTTTACTGTTATTTTGGTGGTTATAATGCATTTTTATAGTTAAAAACTGTTTTGCTCCACTTTATAACACTTCCTATTCATAAAAATAAAAACGGAGTTATAATATAACAAAGTCTATTTCCACGAAAACAATAAAATCGATTTAACTTTGTACTCATTGTTTTCGTGGAAATAGACTTTGTTATATTATAACTCCGTTTTTATTAAAATGGGTTTCCACAACTTCGTCGCGAGTGATTTAATTCGTACTTCCTAATCATTATTTTATTTGGAATTACGGATTTCTCGACTGCTATTGTGTTTTCTCGGTTGATTTTGCATAGGATTCTTCGCATCAATACAAGCAAGTTGAGTGATAACATTTAGTTATAACAATGCCTCCCACCAAGTCAAATGGAAAGAAGATGATTTCCTTTCCCTGTGGGGCTCGTGATGGTCTCATAGCTTCTAACGATCCTCATATCGTTTGTGATCCCTGTAAGTTTTCTTACCATAAAACATGCTCCAACCTCGACGATGTAAAATTTGCTGCCATAGTGGGCAATCTGAAAGAGCCTTGGAACTGTTCTTTGTGTATGTATTCTGGTCCACGGACCACTTCACCTGCCTCTCTGTCCTCATCCTCTCAATCTCAATATCTCTCGTTGGGCAGCTCCTGTGGTGACAGTATTTTATCTTCTCAAGCCAGGCCTGCTGCTGATTACGTACCTTTGTTTGAGAATATCATTCGTGAGATTCGTGGACTTCAAGCTGACCTAAATTCTTGACTGAGCATGATCGAGAGTCGTTTTGTTAATGAGTTTACTGTCGTCAAGAACAGACATGACATGCTTGAAAGTGAACATTCAGCTCTTCTTCGGATATGTGAGGACTCTATCACCAGACTTGAGCATGCCACGTCCGCTGTCTCTGATGTTATCACTGGGGAGGTTGAAAAAAGAAGGAGAAGGAAGAGGAATGTTATCATTTATGATTGGCCTGAAGTTAGACTGGACTCGGAAGGTGTCTCAGTTCGTATGAGCAATGATGAGGATAAAGATGCAGTAATCAATCAATTAAGAACAACTGATGAACGTATTGATGCAAGTAGGACGACCCGTGTTTTTCGTCTTGGAAAATTTGTTTCTGATAAGATTCGTCCCATCAAAGTTATTTTGAGAGATTGTGATCAAGCCTTGAATCTCCTTACTGCTAAATCTACTAGCAACTCGGTGAAATTGATAATAAAACCTGATCGCACACATACTGAGAGTGCCAGATTGAAGAAACTGAACGACCTGTTGCATCAACGAGTTGTAATGGGTGAATCTAACCTAACTATTAAATATGTTAATAGCGTTCCTCAAATTGTTCCAAAAAACTAAATACGACTGCGACATCGCCACGTTCTTCATACTCGTATTCGACTTTTTATCAAAATTTACGTGGCATTCGCACCAAACTAAATGATCTCAGACTCTCATCTGACGCCCTTGATTATAATTTTATCTTTGCCACAGAGACTAATCATCATGACGATATTTTTGATTATGAGCTTGGATTTCCCCATCACACCATCTTTAGAACGGACAGATCTTCACATACTAAGCAATAAATTGAGTGGTGGTGGATGTATGGCTTGTGTTGCGAAACAATATCTATCAATCTAGAAGACTAGAAACTTTGTCTACTCTTATTGAAAATATTTTCGTCCTGGTATCTGGAGTTGGCTCTTCTTTTAGTTTATTACTTGGCTGTGTGTACATTCCTCCTCAATCTTCTGAACTGATTTACTCCATTCATTGTGCTGAATTGGAAAGATTCTGCTCTCTCAACCCTAACTCTCACGTTATGGCGGCACTAAATGGCGGCTGCACTCGAATAGTAAACATTGTGCTTTGAGTGGATCGTGATTTTGCTAAAGAAAAAGGGGTTCTAAGTGTTTTTTCGGGTGCAAAACTATATTATTTATTTATTTATTTATTTATTATTACGAAACGGGCTGGTGCCCTGTTTACAACAGCAACAAAGAAGAAAACAGTACTCAGAAAACAAAATAAAAAAGCTGAATATCAATTAAATATTAAACAAAGGAAGTGAAAAGGAAAACAAAACTGATTATCATCAGTTTTATGCTATTGTGAGTTGAACTGTCGAGATTTTCTCCTTCATAGAATGATGCATTCGCCTCAAAAGAACTTCGTCAACCGAGCCCCTCGCCATCGTGGTGGTATAATGGTAAGCCATCTAATTTATCATCACAGCAACCTAACTCTCGCGATGTCGACATAGCTTCGCTCGCTGCTAAAGTTGATTACGAACCCGTTTTGAGTAATCTGATGAAAAAGTTGACTTCTATATTTCCTGACCATGAGGTGGGTGCGATTCGAAGGTGCGCTTAGGTCGAGCTTTACTGATGTGGTTGATCAGTCTATTCGCGTTGGACTCAGTTCCCTCAGAGACGAATATTTGTCCCTGATTTATGTTGAACAGCAGAGCAGAAGGCAAATGAATATTTGCCTCCGTGGTTTGCCAGAGGACGAGTCAACTATTGAGAATCCTCATGACAGGGAAGCCAAGCTGGAAGAAGCTGTTGTAAAGATCATCAACGACCATGTGAAACCTAAAATCGAATTTGTCGTGAGTCCCTCCCGGGAACACTCCTCTAATATTAGTTCTCACCAATATTCTAACGCCAAACTTAAACTCCGTAAATAAAGACATGAGTGGGGACACGAGCGACAGAACCCAGGGTACTCAACCTGGGGCCCCACTACCAACTCCCAACAGGGAGTTGGAGGGAGAGGCCCCCAAGTACTATAAAACCCCGGATCCTGGAGCTCAAGCTTCATTCGACACTTCCTCTAACCAGCTCTCTCTTCTCTCTCTCTTACCTTCCTCCTCTCAGATGATCGGTGGATTACCGCCGCCTGAGAATTTACCTCCTTCCTCTTGTCTAGATGATCGGTGGACTACCGCCGCCTAGACAAGCACCTTCTCCTCTCACCTAGATGATCGGTGGATTACCGCCGCCTAGGTAAATTCCCTCACTCACCTTTACCTCCTCACAGAGGCGTAGATGATCGGTGGAGTACCGCCGCCTGCGTCTCTCCTTACCTCTCACCACGCCACCGTGATGATAAATTTAAATTCATCACAGTGGTGAACCCGACATTCACTCAACCTTCTTTTCCTTCCCACCTAATGTGTCGCCCCAGTCAAGTTCGGTGTCCCCTATTTTAAATTCAAATCTAGTAATAACAGTCTAATTTTCGCAATTTTGGCCCACCCTCAACCACACGGAGAACACGCAACTCTCCCATCTCCGCCCAGCCACACGCACCTACCTTCATATTTGCGAAAACGCCCGAATTTTGAATTTGAAAATTTAAACATTTTGAGTTATCAAATTTCAGCTCAACTATGGACCCGAACTCGCCATCACCCCCGCTCCTGCGACCAGCCACACTGCAGCCGCCTACCGCTACGACGACGGACACAGCGGCCAACCTCGACAACCCGTTCTCCACCCTCTCGCCGCCAAACTCTGCATCGTCAGCCGCCGCCACAGCCGCTGCGGCTGCAGCACACGCCGCCGCCGACGTCATGACGGCCTCGGCGTCATTTCCCCTGTCGCTTCCCCCTTTCTATTCTCACGACCCCGCCCTCTGGTTTTTTCAGGTAGACGCTGCATTTTCGGCCGCCAACATCCGCAGCCAAAAGACCCGTTACTCAAGGATCATCTCGCTACTCCCATACGAAATCCTCCTTCAGACGTCGGACATCTCCCCCGACGCCGCCGCTGCGTACGACGACCTCCGCAGCCGCCTCATAGCCCTATACCAGCCGTCAAAAATCGCACGGGTCGCCGCACTCTCCCAGCCGCAACACCTCGGCGACCTCAAGCCCTCCCATCTCTACCGCCGGCTGCGTCACCAACTCCAAGACATCATGACGGCCGACATCGCACGTACTTTCTGGTTGCGCGCTCTCCCCCACCCCATACAGATGGCCCTCGCCAGCCACCTAGACGGTCCCGATGAGCCCCTACTGCGCCTAGCCGACACCGTCCACGACCTAGCCGCAGCCGCCAGCGTCGGCGAAGTCCACGCGCCCCGTCACCCCCCACCTCTACGTGACCGCACCACCTCCAGAGAACGCAGCCGGCCCCCCTCCCTCGACAGACGCCGACCCACCTCCATGGATCGCCGTCGCAACCCCTCCGCCGACCGCCGACGTCAGCGCTCGCCCGAGCGCCGCACAACCCCTCCCCAGGAACAACGCAGGGGGAAGTCCCCGACGGCTGCGACCCCCTCCACCACAAGACGCCCCACCAAGACTGACTACCTCCCCGCGGACCCCCCCCCCCACCGGTGTTTCTACCACGTGAACTTCGGTGGGGAGGCCCGCAAGTGTCAACCCCCCTGCTCCTTCCCCTCCAAGCAGGGAAACGCGGACGCCAACACGGGGGGGACCACATACGACCCCCCTCGCCCGCATTCACGCCACCACCACCCAACCACGTTACCCCTCCTACGCCGCCGCCACGGCTGCCAACCTCCCGGCTGCGCCGACCAGCGCCGCCAAAACCCTCACCCCGCCATCAACCGTTCCCCCACCTCGGAACGGCCCCTCCACGCCCGCCACCAGGGCAGCCACCTTTCCGGCCGCCACTCACGCCGCCGCTACCGTTCCCCCACCCCGGAACGGCCCCCCCACGCCCGCCACCAGGGCAACCAACCCCCCGGCCACCGCTCACACCACCGCCACCATTCCCCCACCACGACAACGACAGCAACCCCTCCACGTCTCCTTCAAGGGAGACGCAAGCCCCCCGCCATCAGATCAGGCACAAGCTGCCCCCACCGCCGCAATTCTCCACAACGCCCTCCCCACCCACCAACGCCTCTTCCTGCGCTGCAGGAAGACGAACATCCCCTTCCTTGTTGACACAGGGGCGGCGCTGTCAATCTTTCCCAACAATATCCTCCGGCGTCAGGCGCGCTGCCACCGGCAACTTCTCTACGCCGCCAACGGTACCACCATCCCCTCGTACGGGACGTACCGCTCGTCAGTCCACATGAGCGGTCTCGCGTACGAGTGGGATTTTACCGTGGCGGATGTGGAGAAGGCGATCCTGGGGGCCGATTTCCTGGCGTATTTCGGTCTCCAGGTCGACGTCCGGAATGCGCGCCTGATTGACCCCACCACAAATAACCCCATTCCTGGGTTTATCCACGCCATAAACAACCCCCCATCACAATTTGAACGCCTCCTACAAAACTACCGCCCCCAGCGCCGCCCCTCCGCCCTCATCTCCACCGTCCAGCACCACATCGAAACCTCTGGCCCCCCCATCACAGCCAAAGCCCGCCGCCTCCATCCCCTACAACTCTCACAAACACGGAAGCACTTCGACAAATTAATAGCCGATGGCATCATACGCCCCTCGAAATCCCCTTGGGCTTCTCCACTCCACATTGTGCAGAATCCCAATGGGGATATTCGCCCCTGCGGCGACTACCGGCGTCTCAACGCCAAAACAACGCCGGATTTATATAATGTTCCCCACCTCCGGGATTTCTCATCCCACTTACACGGCGCTGCTATTTTTTCCACCCTCGACATTTCCAGGGCATTCCACCACATCAATATCCACCCTCCCGACGTCCCGAAAACCGCAATAATCACCCCTTTCGGCCTCTTCGAGTACATCAAGATGGGCTTCGGTCTCCGAAACGCAGCGCAGACATGGCAACGCTACATGGACAGCATCCTCCGGGGCCTCCCATTCGTCTTCTGCTTTCTCGATGACATCCTGGTAGCCTCCAAAACCCCCCAAGAACACCTCGCCCATCTCCAGCAAATACTAGCCATATTCTCCGCCGAGGGCCTCCTCATCAACACCGAGAAATGCGTTCTCGGCCAACCCTCCGTCCGCTGCCTAGGCCACCAGGTCTCGTCCGACGGCATCAAGCCCCTCCCAGACAAGGTCCACGCCATCATGGATTTTCCCCAACCCCACACCGTGACGGAACTCCGCCGCTTCCTGGGTATGCTTAACTTTTACCGCAGACACAAAAAACACGCAGCACAACATCAACAACCACTCATACACGCCATCCCCCAGCCCTCTAAAAAAAATGATAACCGCCCCATAACCTGGACCCCCGAACTTACCACCTCATTCAAAATTTGCAAACAGGACCTAGTAGACGCCGCTCTATTAGCCCATCCCAACCCCCACGCTCCCCTCTCCATCACAACCGATGCGTCCGATTGGGCCATCGGAGCAGTGCTCCACCAGCACACCGGCGCCACCCCCCAACCTCTCGGCTTTTTCTCCAAAACGCTATCTCCCACCCAAAAAAATTACTCCACTTTCGACAGAGAACTCCTCGCCATCCACGAAGCCATCAAGCACTTTCTTGACTTCGTGGAGGGCAGGCAGTTCTCTGTCATTACTGATCATAAACCCCTCACCCACGCCCTACTCCAAAGTCGCAAGTCCGCCTCCCCACGTCGCCTCCGGCAACTCGAGTTTATCGGACAATTCACGTCCGATATCCGATACTTGCCGGGGGCTGACAACTGCGTGGCGGACGCGCTCTCCCACCCCACCCCCACCCCCGCGCCGGTGGCGGAGCTACTGCCTTTCCCTTCCCCTCAATCCCTTAAAGCTAAACAAAATCCACACTCCGACCCCACCCTCTCCAATCTCATTTCCGCCTCCAAATTGGAACAACTGCCTCCCCTCGACCTCTGGTGCGACGTAACGGCCGATTCACCGCGCCCTTACGTCCCACCAGAGCTGAGACGGCAGTTGTTCCTCCACTACCATTCCCTCCACCATCCCGGCATCCGGGCAAGCCGGGACCTTATCAAAACGCGGTACTTCTGGCCCCACATGAACACCGATATTCGTAACTGGGTTCTAGGGTGCCAGAAGTGCCAGCAATTTAAGGTCTCGGCCCACCCCCATGTTCCTCCTCAAACCATCCCCGACTCCCTCCCGTGGGAACACGTCCACCTCGATCTCGTAGGGCCCCTTCCCCCATCCGAGGGGAAGAAATACTGCCTCACGATGATCGACCGTGCCACCAACTGGGTCGAGTGTATTCCACTCGCCCACATCACCGCGGACACCGTCGCAACGGCTTTCCTCAATCAATGGGTTAGCCATTATGGTTGTCCGCGGACAATCACGGTCGATCAAGGGAGGCAGTTCGAGTCCGCCCACTTTTCGGATCTCCTCCGTTCCCTCGGGATCCAAAAAATCTGCACTACCCCTTACCACCCCCAATCCAACGGGAAAATAGAGCGGTGGCACTCGGTCCTTAAACAAGCCATTTCAACTTCAGCCACTTCCCCTTCTTGGACCAAAACCCTCCCCTACATTTTGCTCAGCCTTCGCACGTCCGCCCGTCCTTCAGACAAAACCAGCCCCGCACAAAATGCATTTAAAGACCCAATACGTTTACCAGCCGATATTTTCACTCCACATCACACACCGTCAATTAACAGGGAACCGCTACACTCAACAACACCGACAAACGACACCGCTTACCCCAAACGCTTTTTCACCGCCACACACATGTACCTGAAAGAGCCCGGCATGCATAAAACTTTTCAACCCCTTTATGCCGGGCCCTTTCAAGTCATCCGCTCAACACAAACCACCGCGACCCTGTTAATTGACGGAAAACCCCATACAGTCCCGTTAGCCAGGTGTAAGCCCGCACCTGTGCTCTCCCAAACCACAAACTCTATCAGTCTCCCGCCGTCCGTTCACCATGCAACATCACCCGTTCCCGCAACACCAGTCACCTCCGTCGCCGTTTCCGGACTTCGATTCGGACCCGGAAATGGCGGCGATCCTCCGGGACGTTTTCGTCCCGGACCCACTATCCCCCATACCCCCTTCGCCCGGGCCAACATCACCGCTTTATTTTTGCCCGCCACGGATTACCGGACTACCTCCCCGGCCCCGGCGGTGGAAGTACCCCCAGTGGCGAATACTGCGCGAATTTCGCGCAGCAAAAGCCACCGGGGTACATCCTCCCTACATCCCCATCGACCCCTTAATGTCCACCATCCTCCACGAGTTCCGCCTCGCGGAACTCTTGCCCCCCCCGCCCCCCATACAAACCAAAAGCCCCACCCCCCTGAATGGCGGCCGGAAGGGTGGCTGCCCTGGAGGCGGGCGTGGAGGGGTCGTTCCGGGGTGGGGGAATGGTAGCGGCGGCGTGAGTGGCGGCCGGAGGGGTGGCTGCCCTGGAGGCGGGCGTGGAGGGGCCGTTCCGGGGTGGGGGAACGGTAGCGGCGGCGTGAGTGGCGGCCGGAAGGGTGGCTGCCCTGGAGGCGGGCGTGGAGGGGCCGTTCCGAGGTGGGGGAACGGTTGATGGTGGGGTGAGGGTTTTGGCGGCGCTGGCAGGCGCGGCCGGGAGGTTGGCGGCCGTGGCGGCGGCGTAGGAGGGGTAACGGGGCTTCGTGGTGGTGGTGTGAATGCGGGCGGGGAGGGTTTGGTGTTGGTCCCCCCCGTGTTGGCGAGGAGGGGGGCCCGCCGGATTTACCGGCGGGCGGCCGCGTTTCCCTGCTTGGAGGTGAAGGAGCAGGGGGGCTGGCATTTTCGGGCCTCCCCACCGAAGGTAACGTGATAGAAACATCGGTGGGGGGGGGGTCCGCTGGAAGGTAGGCGGTCCTGGCGGGGCGCACGGAGGTGGAGGGGGTCGCCGCGGCTGGAGACTGTCCCCTGCGTTGCTGAGGGGGGGAAGTGTTGCGGCGTTCGGGCGCTGGCGAGCGCTGGCGTCGGCGGTCGATGGAGGGGGTTGGCCGGCGCTCGGTGGAGAGGGAGCGGCGCCGGTGGAGGGAGGGGGGCCGGTGGCGCTCTCGTGACGGCGTCCGGTCCCGCCGCGGGATGGAGGTGCGGGGTGCGCCGACTTCCGTGACGCCGGCGGCTGCGGTGAGGTCGTGGACCGTATCGGCGAGACGCAGAAGTGGTTCGTCTGGGCCGTCGAGGTGGCTGGCGAGTGCCATTTGCATGGGGTGTGGTAGGGCCTGCAGCCAGAACGTCCGTGCGATGTCGGCCGACATCACGTCGTGCAGCTGATGACGCAGACGGCGGTAGAGGTGGGAGGGCTTCAGATCGCCGAGGTGCTGTGGTTGGGAGAGCGCTGCGACATGTGCGATCTTCGACGGCTGGTACAGCGAGACGAGGCGGTTGCGGAGGTCGTCGTATGCGGCCGTGGCGTCGGGAGAGATGTCCGACGTCTGTAGGAGGATCTCGTACGGGAGCAGTGATATGATGCGGGAGTAACGGGTCCGCTGGCTGCGGATGTTGGCGGCCGAAAACGCAGCGTCGACTTGGAAGAACCACAGCGCGGGGTCGTGCGTGTAGAAGGGGGGTAGCGACAGCGGGAATGACGCCGAGGCCGTCGTGACGTCGGCGGCGGCGTGTGTGGCGGCCGCAGCGGCGGCGGCTGCGGCGGCGGCGGAAGCGGAGGAGCCGGGCGGCGAGAGGCTGGTGAAGGGGTTTTCGGCTGCGTCAGTTGTCGCAGCGGTCGGCGGCTGCAGTAGGGATGGCCGGAGGAGCGGCGGCGTCGGTGAGTTCGGGTCCATGGCTGTATTTAAAATTCAAAATGAGTTAGTTTTGAATTTTAAATTCGCAATCGGCGGGAGCGGAGGTGCGTTGAGAGCTGGAGTTGAGCGGTGAGGTTGGGCCAAGAATTGCGAATTTACACTGACTGTTTGAATTTGAATTTAAAATTGGGGACACCGAACTAGACTGGGGGCGACACATGAGGTGGTAAGAGGATAGAAGGTTGGATGAACGTCGGGTTCACCACTGTGATGAATTTAGAATTTTCATCACGGTGGCGTGAAGGAGAAAAGTCGCAGGCGGCGGTAGTCCACCGATCATCTACGACTTTGGGAGGAGATAGAGGTGAGTGAGGGAATTTACCTAGGCGGCGGTAATCCACCGATCATCTAGGTGAGGAGAGGTGCTTGTCTAGGCGGCGGTAGTCCACCGATCATCTAGACAAGAGGAGAAGGTAGGAGGTAAATTCTCAGGCGGCGGTAATCCACCGATCATCTGAGAGGAGGAAGGTAAGAGAGAGAGAAGAGAGAGCTGGTTAGAGGAAGTGTCGAATGAAGCTAAAGCTCCAGGATCCAGGGTTATATAGGACTTGGAGGCCTCTCCCTCCAACTCCCTGTTGGGAGTTGGTAGTGGGGCTCCAGGTTGTGTTCCCTGGATTCTGTTGCCTGTCTCCCCACTCAGATGTTTATTAGCGGAAAGTAAGTTTTACATACGGATATTGGTGAGAGCTTAAAAGTAGCTGGTGGAGTGTTCCCGGGAGGGACTCACGACATATAAAATTCATACCAAATCTCGTAACCAGAGACGCGCCCACAATAGGAAATTTGGTGGAGATAAAATCATTGGTAGGGATCACCTGATTATATTGGCGGAGTATGAAGTCGAGTTGGTTGTTCTGTGATATTATTTAATTTGAAAAATGATGGCTCTTTTGGAGTTTGTTGGTAGGTAGTGAAACTTGAACAAACGTTGAAGTATTATTGATGGGTAAATTATTAGTACGGTAAATCATTACTCAACGGTAAATTATTACACAACGGTTCATTATACCATCTACGTAGAAGGGGCTGGAGTTTGTTGGTAGGTACTTTTGCAACTTTTTTCACTCCTCATCAACAATTTCTTTTCAGAACTTCATTAGGTGTGTTTCTTTTTGTTAGGTACTGTTTGTCATTGGCAGAATTATTTTAGCAAATTTAACTCGTGATTTAGGTAGGTACCTAGTAACGAGTACGGGGTTAGGTACTAACCTACGGAGGGTCTACGATCTACATAATATGTATAGAATAGTGCATATTATATTATGTAGACGGGTTATCTATACATAGAGCTGTGATCTGTAACAGAAGGGTATTCTATACAAAATAATAAACCGTTGTGCAGGGATTTGCAGCGTTTTTAAATATAGAACCCCACTGTTTGTCCATCAACATCTTGACAGATTCATTTTAAATACCAGTAAGATCAAAACACGCAATAGTTATAAACTTCACCAGCCTTACTTCAGACTTTCCTACCTTCAAAATAGTTATAATGACCTATTTTATTATTCTTGAACTGTTTATATTACCTACCTTTTGCTGTTTATATGTAATTACCCAATGTTTATATTTAATTTTTCTGTCTTTTTTACGTACTGTAGTGATGATAATATATGAATATAATTTTATCACTTCATCTTACTGTACTACCTGTATACATTAGTTACATTATTTTGAGACTTCCGGCGCTGTTATAAAAATTGTATTGAAAAAAAAAAAAGATTGCCCACACACAGGCTTTGCCTTCGTGGGATTTCAAACCACTACTAGATTTTATTATTTTATTGGATTTTATAGTTATTGGATTTTTATACTTGGACTTATTTTTACTTGTTACTAATAAAAAAAGTGTGTTTGAAAAATAAAAATTTATTGAATTGAATTGAATTGAAGGGCAAGATCTATTCAGCTACGACGATGTCTGAATTTCTGATTAAAACAGTGGACGTTCCCAAGTTGCAGTGTTTTCGTAGGATGGTTGGTATGCTCAGGTTCATTGTTGTTTTATTTTATGTACGATTATTGGATCTAGGTACTTACTTGATTAGTTCAGTTTTTTCTAGTTTTGTGGCCCGAATCAGATGACTTTTTCACTCCTTGTATTATTGATCTACTTACCTACTTGATTTGAATAGGATCCCTCATTCAGCACCTTACTGCTATATAACTCTCAATGCAACTTTTGTATTTTTTATATTTTCACTCTTTCGACCATACCCCCTCATTTTTTAAGATGTCTTTTGGTTTGTTATTCTGTGAATAATACACCTATGTATTCGCTCAGCAAAAAATTTTTATAACACCCCCTCAAACTTTTTTCTTTTCCGTTTCAAGGTGCGTAGATTCCAATAACGCTGCAAAGTCCTTGTCACATGGGTTTATTATTCTTTTGGACTTTTGGACATACCTACAGAAATTTTGGCTGTTCATTTATTGTTTCTTTCATGGGTGATAATCGAAATAGCTATTTCTGATGGTTTCCATTAATTTTGGCCCCTAAAACACAAATTAGGTACGCTCCTTTTTTTTTTAACTATCTTTGATCATTGGTAGTGCCATTTAATCGTCTTGATCCACGTGTTGACACTTTTTCCAGTGTTATTATACAAACTGATGGTGATTTCAGACGATTTCCCAGGTTTTTTACTCATAAAAAATCAATTTTGGGAGCTGAACACCTTGTAGAACTCAATTTTCCACTCTTTGGTCAAAATCGAGTTCATATTCGGTCTTCTCGTCCCCAAAAACATGGAAAACGATGTCTCAGGAGCTCATGTTACCAACATGTTGCTAAAACGCAAAAAGTACCTATTTTTACACACGTTTTCACTCATAACATCCCTGGGTGTATTCCGATCGGGCTGAAAAGTTTCGGGACACAACTGGGGCCCAAATGGAGCATGTGTGCGAAAGAACGACTTTTTTAGACCGAAAATGAAGCCTGTACACGTGATACGGCGTACGGCGGACGGCGTACGGCGTACGGTGGACGGCGGACGGACATTGCATTTTTTGAATCTAATCAACTCGAAACGGAAAAGAGAAAAGTTTGAGGGGGTGTTATAAAAATTTTTTGCTGAGCGAATACATAGGTGTATTATTCACAGAATAATAAACCAAAACGCAATGTCCGTCCGCCGTATCACGTGTACCGGCTTCATTTTTGGACTAAAAAAGTCGTTCTTTCGCACACATGCTCCATTTGGGCCCTAGTTGTGTCCCGAAACTTTTCAGCCCGATCGGAATATACCCAGGGGTGTTATGAGTGAAAGTGTGTGTAAAAATAGGTACTTTTTGCGTTTTAGCAACATGTCAGTAACATGAGCTTCTGAGATATCGTTTTCCATGTTTTTGGGGACGAGAATACCGAATATGAAGTCAATTTTGACCAAAGAGTGGAAAATTGAGTTCTACCAAATGTTCAGCTCCCAAAACTGATTTTTTATGAGTGAAAAACCTGGGAAATCGTCTGAAATCACCATCAATTTGTATAATAACACTAGAAAAATTGTCAACACGTGGATCAAGACGATTAAATGGCACTACCAATGATCAAAGATAGTAAAAAAAATAATAAAAAAAAGGAGCGTACCTAATTCTAATTTGTGTTTTAGGGGCCAAAATTAATGGAAACCATCAGAAATAGCTATTTCGATTATCACGCATAAATATACAATAAATGAACAACCAACATTTCTGCAGGTATGTCCAACAGAATAATAAACCCATGTGACAAGGACTTTGCAGCGTTTTTACTTTTACGTTTTGTGTACTTTTCTTTCATTGGTATGTTTCGCTTTTTTGTTCCTTTTGAATACGTATTGTTTTTTAGAATTATTTCTGACCAGATCATTTTATAATAATGCTGATTTCATGTTCAACCCCTCTAATGTGCATTTTGGAATCTTGGTTTTTCTTATGTCTTCTCAGCTGCTGGATCCGACCCTTGGTGCAGTATTCGCCCATGGACGACATTTCTGGTGCGTTCCTTCCCTGCCCCTCATCACCAGGTAACCTTGGTGATACTTCTATTCATGGCTCTTCTTCTCCCGACTGCATGAACTCACCCGTATATTGTCTAAACATCTCGCATTAAAAAAACATTCCCTAGTCACCTCTCACGTTAATATCAATACCTAGTCTTCCTAGTCATGTCGATGAACTTAGATTTCACACTCTTGACAGCAAGCCCCATCTGATAGGAATCTCTGAAACCTGGCATAAAAGCTCCTTACCGAATAGTCTGATCTCCTTAAGGCTAAATGTAACGACAAGTTAGTGAGATTCTCAGATAAGAGATGGCAGCACTATCGGGGGCAAATTTCCTTGACTCCTCACAGGAGAACGAATCAAGATATTTTGAATCTGAAAACGGATTTGATAAGATATCAACCCATAGTTTGGACGAAATTGGTTTAAAAAATTTGCACAATTTTTTTGCGCACTGTTCAAAAACTTTTTTGATTAAATTGAGACTTTTTCAAAAATGTCGCCTTATACAGCAGTGTGCCCATGCATACAGTGTACAAATCCGTTTTCAGAATTGAGATTGGTCAAAAATTACGATCGTAATCCTTAAGATTGGTGAAACAATAGATTGGAAACAATAGTAGGGCTGACGGGGTGGAGGAGTGCGCTCGAGCGAGGGGGGCAGTTTGGTGAGGTGGTGCCGGCCGCCTCGACCCCTCGTATTAACGTTCTCCGAATTCTCCTACTCAAGGTCGGTATCAAAATCGAGTCTTCCTGATGTTGGTTGGAAAAGAAGTTTTGTCTGTGAACAGGATTGGGTCAAGCCTTGTCTCACGTTTGTGGTCTACGAGAAAAGGGGGGCCTAAGTTGGGGGTAGTAGATTTAGTTTTTTTCTTGTAGGGGATGTAACTGATACGCAAAATCCATGTTTTGACAACGGTGGCCCCCAAAACTTTGGTCAAAATGCGAGAAACCTCAAAATTTTCGCACTTTTTTTGTTTTCCCCCCATTTTGGCCATGATAGAGCGCGTTTTTGACAAAAAGTGTACATTTTGAAACTGAATTAGATTTGCTAGAATACTAGAATAGGCTCGGTAGACTCAATAGTTTCCGAGATACAGCTAAAATACCCATACCTACCACCTTTCTCAAAACCGCGTTGTGAAATCCAATTTTTTTTCTCGTATTTTTCTATAATATAATAACAAGGTTTATGAAGTTGGAGCATGTTAAATACACAGTCATGATAAATAATACAATATAATAATACTTATTATAAATTGTGTCCAGAGTTCCGGCAAATCGAACACTGAAGTTTCGCACCATAGTAATGCACCAAACAGACTCATGAAACCTACTAAACACTATGATCGCAACATTTTCCATGAAAATTGGGTAACGGAGTTACGAAATATGGACGCACGCGTTGTTGTAGAAGTCCATTTTTGTGAAGCCAATTTTTGTTGGAGCAGTGCAATAAAGTTTTGGCACATCAAAAACATCAGGTAGGTACATACTGTTGGCAAAGTAAATACCATTCAGATTCATCGACTATAATAGTTATGTAAACACAGTTGCATAAACGTCACCTGATTTCGAAAAAATCAAATCCAAATCAAATCGAAGTGTCGGCTTCTTGGAATTTGGGCAACCTTTTTGGCGAGTTCATAAGAGGAACTATCTAGGTACTCTGTAAGCAGATACCTTGTGACATGGATATGTGTAGGGGTTATTATTATCTCTATCTCTATCCGTATTATCCTTATTATATTATAAATTCGAATCTTTGTCTGTCTGTGAAACTGTGATTCTTTTCACGGCAAAAAGCATATAATATACCTATTTATGTTATCACAATATATGTACAAAAGTAAATAAAAAACGCTGCAAAGTCCTTGTCACATGGGTTTATTATTCTTGCGGACATATAGAACTGTACTCCATCAATATCAAAATGTCAAACAATTTTTTCACCATTTATAAACAATGTGCCATTAATTCGTTTTTCCTGTTTCCGATACTTTTAGGTAACAAACATCCCTAATATAGATACCATCTTTGAACCAACCCCCACCTACCCTCCAAATTTGAATCACATTCGACCATTTTTACGGTAATTATGGGCGTTACTACCCGTTCAACGGTTTTCACTTCAAAACTCCTAAAAAACGCCTCATTTTTGCCAGTTTTTTGTCCATAAAATCCAAACCGTTGGTCCGATCGAGCTGAAAAGCTTGCGGGCACCATGTCTGCCCTAGATGAGTATTTGGTGCAAATTTCGACTCAATTGAACCAATTTTGAGGCAGTTATGCGTGACACGGCGGACGGACATTGCATTTTTTGAATCTAGACACCTTGAAACGTGTAAGAAAAAATTTTGAGGGGGTGTTCCAAAAAATTTTTGCTGAACGATTACATAGGTGTATTATTCACAGAATAATAAACCCAAACGATTTATTCATCTTCTAAGAGACAATCACACTCTAGGATACCGCACCAAGCCAGTTTCCGAAAATACCAATTTTGGGAAAAAGTGTCTAAAAATGTGAAATTTGAGCCTATTTTGAAAAATATGTGCTTTTAGGAATCACTTATCAAAATTTTAGGAACGTATCGACAAATTTGGGAAAAATCGAAAAAAGACTTATTTTTGGCGATTTTAGCTAAATGGCTGAAGCGATTTTGACGTACTAAACTCCAATCGACGCGCAATTTTATGCTCCTTATTCTAGCATAATTATAGTGAAAATAGTTTTCGAGAAGCGAAAAAGCTTAAAAAGGTCCGAAAATTTCGCAGTTTCTTGGCTCTCAAAAGTTTAGCACAGGCCAGAGTCCGTCGCAAACTCACATTACTCGTATTATGCCCAAATTCGATTAAAATAATTTCCAGCTCGTGCACATTTATTAGGCAGCAAGCACAAGTCCAATTTGACTTGGCTATAACCCAATCCTGCTCACAGACAAAACTTCTTTTCCAACCAACATCAGGAAGACTCGATTCCGAGAATGTTCATACGAGGGGTCGAGGCGGAGGGCCCCACCTCTCTAAAATGCCCCCCTCTCGCGCGCGCACTCCTCCACCCCGTCAGCCCTACTTTTGCTTCCAATCTATTGTTTCACCAATCTTAAGGATTACGATCGTAATTTTTGACCGATCGAAATTCTGAAAACGGATTTGTGCACTGTATGCATGGGCACACTGCTGTATAAGGCCACATTTTTGAAAAAGTTTCAATTTAACCAAAGTTTTTTTGAACAGTGCGCAAAAAAATTGTGCAAATTTTTTAAACCAATTTCGTCCAAACTATGGGTTGATATCTTATCAAATCCGTTTTCAGATTCAAAATATCTTGATTCGTTCTCCTGTGAGGAGTCAAGGAAATTTCCTTCATTTTGGTGCTGCCACGTGGTGGCAGATTTTGCAACTAAAAGCGTTACATTTAGCCTTAAATGGATACAAAGTTCATAGAAACGACAGGTTCCGAAAGCGCGGTGGAGGTGTTGCTCTTTATTGTCTTCCCTTAAATCGAAAGTCGTTCTTAGTAGCGAATCTGGCTCGTTTTTTGAATTTATTTTTGTTGAGGTATTACTGAGGTCTAATCTAAAGGTTCTTGTGGGAGTAGTGTATGTTCCTAAAACTCCTTCGGACTACGGTCAGCTTGAGGCACGACTTTCTTCTTTGATTACGAATTATGATGATGTGGTAATAATGGGTGACCTGAACACTAACCTTTTATTTGACATGTCTGCTAGTCACAAATACTTGTCCTTGCTCTCCTCTCTCAACTTAACTGTCCTTCCCTCGAGCCCCACTCATATAACTTCCATAGAAACTCTGATTGATCACTGCATTGTAAATAAGCCAGCTAAAATACTTTTATACTCCCAAATTCTTGTGCCTGGTATGGGTCACCATAAATTCGTTGTCTGCTCTTATTCTACTCCTGTACCAAAATGTAAGAAAAAAGACATTTCTATTCGTAACTTCAACAAGGTCAGGCTTAAAGACTTGTCAGATGATTGCGTTAATTGCAACTGGGACCGATTTTTTAATATGACTGACACTGATGATAAGGCTGACTTTCTGAATGCTCAAATTGTTAACCTGATGGATAAGCATGCCCCAGTACATGAAATTCGTTTAAAAGGCGAAAACCAACCCTGGTTCTCTCCTAAAGTCAGGAGTGCCATTCGGATGAGAGATATTGCGTTCCGTGAATGGCAGGTGTCTGGGAGTGAGGTGGATGAAGCACGGTACAGACGGTTGGATGATTGGAAGAAGATTGAGCGGCATGCAAAAAAAGGTCATTTTGAGCCGGAATTGGATTCGTCTTTGCGGTCCTCTGTTCTGTGGAAAAATGTGAAGAAATTGGGATTGAGTGACGGAAACGTGAGCAATGATTCGAATTCTGGTTTGGTAGGTATACAGTTTGGATGATCTAGGTAAATGCCCATTTCGCTGAATCTGCCGCGTCCCCTATCATTGACCCTGTCGTTGAGGAAAATTCTTGCCTCCCTGAAGTCAGTCAGTTTGCTTTCCGTAATGTGGAGCCTTGTGAAGTTGAGGCTGCTTTTAAATCTGTTGTCTCTAATGCAACGGGGAGTGATGATATACCTCGTAAGTTCCTTCTTTTATTATTTCCATTTATAATTGCTCATATCACGCATTTGTTCAACCATATCTTAACAACTTCCAAATTTCCGCTAGCCTGGAAATCGGCCTTAGCGTTGCCCCACGCTAAAGTTAACAACCCTTCTGAGTTGTCTGATTATCGTCCTATTTCCATATTACCTGTCTCGATTAAGATTTTTGAAATTTTAGTTAAATTTCAAATAAATGTTCATATTAAGTTTGAAAAACTGCTGTGTACTTATCAGTCGGGGTTTAGAGAGGGATATAGTTGTGAGACTGCTCTGTTAAGGGTGGTAGAGGACGTTAGAGCTGGGATTGAGCTAGATCAGTGTACTATTCTGATACTATTAGACTTTAAGAACGCCTTTGGCTCCATGCCTCATAATTTATTTATTCTTAAGCTTAAACATTTTTTCAACTTCTCTACTTCAGCCTGCAAATTGGTTTTGTCTTACCTTTCAGATAGATCCCAGCGGGTTATGTCAGGCAATTCCATTTCAACACTCCTCCCTGTCTGTTCAGAGGTACCCCAGGGATCTGTGTTGGGCCCACTATTCTTCACACTCTTTATAAATGACCTCCCCAGCGCCCTTCAGTCATGTTTCTATCATTTATTTGCTGACGACTTTCAGGTATATTACCAGTCCTGCCTCGGAGAACCCCTACTTTCCTCTGTACAAGTTATCAACAGGGAACTCATGTCTATTTCTAAGTGGGCTCAAAATAATGGTATCAAGATCAATAACCGTATATCCCAGGCGATTGCTGTCTACAAAGACGTGATTCCTACAGACCCCTTACCCCCTATCTTAATCGATGGAGTTGTGGTCCCCTTCTCATCATAGGTGAGGAATTTGGGTGTGCTCATTGATGCCAGTTTGTCCTGGGTGCCTCAGATCTCTCAGATGTGTAGAAGGGTGTATGGGAGTCTCCACTCTCTGCACCGCCTGTCCAATGTTACTCCACCTTTTTTAAAACTCAGACTTACCAATGCTTTAGTTGTCCCTCACTTGTACTGTTCTTCCTTATTCTCATATTATATCTCTTCGCCTTTAAACCATAAATTGGAAGTTGCTTATAAAGCTTGCCTTCGCTACCTATTTGTACAGCATAAAGCCACGCCACTCGGTAGGTGATTTAAAACTTTTGTGTCTGCCTATAATTAAGTATTACATATACAGGCATCTTAGGATGATTTTCATGTTACTTAAAGGGTCTCTCCCTCCATACCTTCACACGACTATTCGCCTGGCTTCTTCGAACCGCTCAAATGCTTTGCTGATTCCCCAGCACATGAGTAGATTTATAGCTCACTCTTTCAGAGTTTCGGGGGCTAGGTACTGGAACGCGCTAGCTTTCTCTGTGCGGTCTTTGCCCACCTTGGGTCGTTTCTTGGCAGCTGTACGTAAGCATCTAAGTGATGCCTAATTATTAGTAACCTAGGACCTATTCCAAATGCACCTCCCCCCCTTCTTTTTTGTATGTTCCTTTAATTAAATTCAAATAACTTCCTTATTTTGTGTGTAAAGCGCCTTTTGAATGATTGAGACTGTTTTCATGTAATTCATGTGTGCTTCATATAGACTACAAAGTCTCATGCGCAATAAAGGTTATTATTATTCTGTTTGGTGACTTCAATTTGCCAGAATGGAGCCATTCTTGCCTTCACGACGATAATTTGCCGAGTTATCCATCAAGAGCAGCCAAGTCAGCTAAACGGAGAAGAAGAAGAAGAAGATGAGACAGGTATTCCTAGTAACTAACTACCTATGCTCCGCATGGCCTGAAAGCCGAAGGCAGATAAATGAAGAATCTCAGATACACACATTCCTAGTAAAAATTTATAATCTTGGCCGGTTGGAGAGAACCTGGTAACCAGTAACCCTGATGTTAGGTACAACAGGTCGACAAAAAGCAATAATAGATTTTTCCATGGATAAATACAAAGTTGATACAGGGTTACGTAAAACCCCCTAATATGTGGCGTTACATTCAGGGTTGAGTTATCACGACTTCTATCTCTTTTTCTATTGGTCGAGAAAGAGGGGGTAAGAAAAATTAGCGCCAAAACATAATTTATGTTATCTCACTCAACTATCATTGTTATCTCTCGTTTCCTATACGTTCATTTTCGTTGTTGTTTACCTTGTATATTATAGGTCTAGCAGGAGAATATTGCCCTCCGACCCTGCACTCTACAGGAGGATGGGAGAAGCTGAGGGCTCGGCAGCCTGAGTGGGATGCAATGTTGGGGCTTTTACTCTGTTATGTTGGCAGCCATGCTGCCATTCCAAGCCAGCTCATTCCTTTCCCATATAGTGTTTTCCTTGTTTGCATCTTGCTTTTCGTTTCACCATCCTACCTATATCGTCGTATTAACCCTTCTTATTTTAACTGTGAGTATCATCACAATCCCCGTCATCCTATTTTTGAACTGAGTATCATCACAATCCCCCATACCCGTCAGTTTCCGTGTGTCGCCTACACAGATCTCGCGATGGAACATCAACATTCATCGTCAGTAAGAAACCGGAAACCTGCTATCGCAAGAGGCAGGGCTCTAAGGAGTCAGGCACGAGAAATTGTGTACAATGTGTGCCAGTATTTTACGAGGAAGAAGAAAGGATGACGCGAAATACAACGTTCGCGATGTGACTAGTTCAGCGACAGGCGTCTCGGCGAGAACAGTCGGCAACATCATGAAGGAAGCTGGAAACGAAACAACATCAGATCGGGTGAGACCTTTGTTTGTTACGCCAACCAAGTCCACACCGCACAAGAAGGTCATTGATACTGATGAATTCACCGATGCTGCTGTACGAAACAAGATAGGTGAATTCTACATTGTTTGGAAAGAGTGCCCTTCATTGAAAACACTGTGCGGAATTGGCGAGTGACGGAGTTCTCGAGTGTGGTAGAAGTTACCTTTGGAAACGACTGGGTAGTAGCGGTTTCAGGTGAAAGAAATGTCAGTCCAACCGAAAAAATTGAGGACGACTACCGTCAAAAAGATCACATAGGGCCGGTTCCAAAAAAATCAGCAACCACGATAGTCACGTAACCCTGGGGTTCGATTCGATTTTTCGGTGACCACGGCGTTGACGGTGTGAGCGTTCCAAAAAGTTTCATCGATCGTGGTAACCATGGTTGAATCGATTAGTTGCGTCAAAACGTCTGAACCTGGATATTTGCATGGATAGTTGACAATGGATACTATTTTTTCTCTGTTCTACTCGTGGATACTTCAAATCCAAGACTTTTGTACCAGGGTTGATGTATTTTTCAGCTAAAAATAACGAATCCGAAGCAATTTTCTGGTAACACTGTTTTATAATCGCGCGCGCCCGCTTGAATCTGCAACCTGATAACAACCTCCCATCTCATTCTTCCAGTGAAACGAATCTCATAAAATCTTCTCCTCAGGCCTCACTGGGTGGCCTCTGAAACATGATACGTAATGGTATGGAATACCTAAAATATAAATACTAGATAAATCAAGAGCTTTCCAGCGAATGGAGAGCGATTTTCGTGCGATGAAAACTAACGAAGTTACTACAACATATTGATAGCAACGGGTTGGTTGTAAGTAAAAACCCTAGTAAATTTTCACTTCACAGTTAGCTGACAAGATTCTGACTGACCCCGAGCGGTAAGATATAATCTATGTCAATACGATAATATAAGATATTCCTGTCAAAAATGAAGCTGCAACATACTTGGTCACAACGAAATAGCACGATCCTTCAAAAAGACGTGGGATAACTGTAATGTAATGTGTAATGTAACACCATTTCAAGCACTTACCTATTGTCTGCGATTATACTTTGTCGTATCAGGTTTAAAACGAACGACGCTACTTCTTTTGAAAGGCGAAAGAAACCGGTGAAAAAACTCGTTGTCACTCCAATGATTGAAGTTGGGATGCCGGGGTCGTTGACGTAATCTGAGTGGTTCAACAACTGACGCCAGTTCATAAAAATCATCGTCGTCTTCATCGTCGATGAAATTATAAAAATCATCCATCGCGGATCGGAAATATATTACGAATTGAATTGAATTGAATAATACCTAATCGCAATTTGCAGACGAGTGACAAACACAAAACAGCTGATGTTGATAGCCGCCATATGCAATTACTGTGCGTGCTCGCGTGCGAGTAAGGGCTTCACCTCTCGACCAATAGAATTCGAGTTAACCGTGGTAGCCCCAGTGAACACTGGGGTTGTCCAACCACAGTTATTTTCTCGAGATATTGCAAAATAAATCGATTACGAACTTTTTTGGAACTGCACTTTTTCTTACCATGGTCGGCGAACCCTGGGGTTGGTTCCAACCTTGTGGTTCAGCTTTTTTTGGAACCGGCCCTTAGTCGAATCGGAGATCGATAGTTTCATCATTAATGTTGTGGTGGGGGGGGGGGGCTTCTGATACTGATTGATAGCAGTTCCGATGAGGATTCGGATTTTTCTGATTAGAAGTTTTATGTACCACAGTTAAATTACGTAAGTACTAAATAAATTAATAATAATATGTACTAAATAAATAAATAATAAAATGACATTTGTTTCCAATCTTTCCTTTTATACCTACCTACCTACCTTCAAAAAAATTTCCTTATTTACCTCATTGTACCTTTTCAAAAAAGTACTCCTAATTTTCAAGAAAACATTTCATAGAAAAATCCTATTACACACGAGTTTGTCTGTCAGCTCAAAGGAGTCACGCTCAGAGGTCCGATTTTACAAAAATCGGGAAAATGCTACGTTCATTCACCATGGTAGGTACCTATGGCTTTTATGACAGTATCATTTTTTGTAACGAAAAAAGTTAAGTTTTTATGACGGTTCACACTCAGCTAGAAAAAGGATTACAGGGGGAAAGTGCTGCCACTGGACAGGGGAAAAACAAAAACAAAAAAAAAAACGGGGAATTCAGTGTTGAAAATGATTTCCACGTTCTCCGTCAGATGGCAGGGTCGGAGGGCAATATTCTAGTGTATGGCAATATTCTAGTGTAGTGTTGCTTTCTCAGTTTCTCGACATCTCAAATTTTAATAGCTGGTGTTCATATATGTACGAAAGTGACGAAGATGGTTTCATGGATTTGGCATTACCTATCCCTCGTCCCTCGACCGAGACCTTCAAAACAGAAAAAATCCGAGCAGCCATAATTTCAGCTGATCAGAGATAAGTTGGTTCTGAAATACCGAGCGTGAAATATTCTGAAAATACTGATATAAAAAAATATTCTGAAAATACTGATATAAAAAAATATACTGCAATTAGTAAATAGGTATACTGAAATATATGCTATTATAAATAACGACCTATCGTCTATTTCCAAGTATGCAGGCACCAATTCCCTAAAGCTCAACCCATGTAAAACTCAGGTGATTATTTGCCCTCGATGGTGTTGCCATCTGTTGAATATTCTTACAAGTTTTTTTCGGGCTATTTCCCCTTAAACTCCCCGAGTTGTCGGAAACAGGTTGTTGAAAAACGAGTTGTTCTCTCATGGATCGAAATCGTCTGCTATTAGATAGGATTAGATAGGTGGGTACTTATCTGCCTACCTAATTTAATACCCATCTTACGAAACAAAACTGTTTATTAATTTGTTGTTATACTCAACTAGCGGTTATTAACAAAATTATTATGGTTAAACATAATTATACTGCTTATTATGAAGTAATAGCATTGCTGTAAAAACAGCAGAAAAATTTGGCTGGACAGTAGGTAGGTCGTTCTTCCTTCTAGTTGCTTGTTTTATGAAATATTCCTTAGTTTACAGGGTATTAAGTAAATACATATATGAAATAATGTCTTTGGCAAATAACTAAAGGTTGGAGGCTCAAACATGTGTATATTCACTAAAAACGTCGGAAAAATTAGGCTGTACACAGGGGTTGTAAGAGTATTCTGTGTCGGGTGCGTCGAGGCTGACGTCATCACATCAGCTTATTGGTCGACCACTACCATCTTTCTCAGGTCATCTGCGCGGTGTTAGTATATTATTATCCTACCATGCAGAAGGGCCACCTTGCTCTTCTTATCTGTGTTCGTAAAGTCTAGAGTCTACCTTCCTTTTAGGCCTGTGTTTTGTCTCTCCCGTCTTTCGTTTTTCTTGTGTTGAATAATATTATTATTTGATCATTAGCTTCGGTATTAGTTTGAAGGTGCTTCGTAGAGTCGTTTGGGATGAATGTGTTCGCGAAATCATTTCCCCGTTGGTCGCAGTCGGGTAAGTCACTAGGCATACTTTGGGATTGTGAAGTGGAATGCATATACCTACTGTGAAGTATTGTCTCTCGGCTGTTTGCTGCGAATGCTGCTTGAAGCCTACTACGAATGGATTATCGAGATAAGGTCAGTTTTATAACAGTAATCTAGGTAGGTACTAGCTTGTACCTTGATAATTAATTTACTCGTTATCCGTCAAGCCCATGGTGGATAGTTTAAAAAAGCGGAGGCTAGATATCGGGACCACCTAATTTGCAGGTCAGCCTTATCACATAATAAAAATACGCGGTCACGGAAACTGCACATGCGGTCACGCTGAAACTCAGGAAATAATCTTTTCTACTAATAACCAACCATCCCTGAAAATTTAATCGAAATTGGTTAACTCCTACTGGTACTTTACTCAGTACCTAAAATTTAAGAAAGTTGCGGTCACAGAAACTAATAATGCGGTCACGCTGAAACTCAGGAAATAATCTTTTCTACTAATAACGAACCATCCCTGAAAATTTCATCGAAATTGGTTAACTCCTACTGGTACTTTACTCAGTACCTAAAATTTAAAAAAAGTTGCGGTCACAGAAACTAATAATGCGGTCACGCTGAAACTCAGGAAATAATCTTTTCTACTAATAGCCAACCATCCCTGAAAATTTCATCGAAATTGGTTAACTCCTACTGGTACTTTACTCAGTACCTAACATTTAAAAAAATTGCGGTCACAGAAACTAATCATGCGGTCACGCTGAAACCCAGGAAATAATCTTTTCTACTAATAACAAAACATCCCCGAAAATTTCATCGAAATTGGTTAACTCCTACTGGTACTTTACTCAGTACCTAACATTTAAAAAAATTGCGGTCACAGAAACTAATCATGCGGTCACGCTGAAACCCAGGAAATAATCTTTTCTACTAATAACAAAACATCCCCGAAAATTTCATCGAAATTGGTTAACTCCTACTGGTACTTTACTCAGTACCTAAAATTTAAAAAAAGTTGCGGCCACAGAAACTAATAATGCGGTCACGCTGAAACTCAGGAAATATTCATTTCTACTAGGTAATAACCAACCATCCCTGAAAATCTCAACAAAATTGGTTGATCTCTACTGGTCAAAAAACTTAAAAATTTTCTTCTGAAAAGTTATTATTTCCTATGTTGGCCCAGACATAAAACAAAGAAAAACACTGCAAATTATTACACAACGGTTTTTTATTTTCTATATATAGATCACCCATCTGTAAAGATGCTGTTCCTTTTATAGTACCTACCGTAATTATATCGTAAGGTTCACATTTCGACGAGTACAATGAGTACCTACCTACCTGTAATTATCATTATCCGAATTATAATAACCTTCATTCATAACAAAATTCAGTAACTAAGGAAGCTTCTCAAAGTAAACAATCGGTGAAATCGAAAAAAACACAGAAAAAGTCGCATTTGATCAGGTGATGTTTGAAAAGTTATTAGAAGGTTATTAGAAAAGGTTATTAGGTAGTTTGGAAAAAATAAAATAAAATAAAGTTTGAACGGGTATTCGGCCTTGAATTTGCGATTCACACTCGTGTTTCTTCTCTTTTTTTCGCGAACGGTTGGTCCTAAAATGCTCCGCGAGGTCTCATTTGACGCAAAAAATTGCGATCTATTCGAAATCGATGGAAAAAATATACCTTCCCATTTGAAGTTTTCGAGCCAGGGCGTTTTGAAAATTGCATCCCCTGTTTTCTACCCCTTAGAGTAGACTGACGGTAACGCCAAGCTGCGGGGCACAACTAGACCCCAAATGGATGTACATATACTAAATTCCATTAATTTTGGTCCATGGTAACTAAGGAAAGTGCCGCGGACGGCGTACGGCGGACAGACGAATTTTGGTTTATTATTTTCAATAATGAACCATTGGAATCGAGCATGAAAAAAAAAATTCTTACCCCCCCTCAAAATTTGATGGTTTACATTTCAAGGTATGTAGAATCGAAAACTGCAATAAAAATATTTCTGTCTGTCCGCCGTACGCCGTACTGGCCACTTTTCTTAGTTACCATGAAAAAAAAATTGATGAAATTCGGGTTATAGGTTCCGTTCGGGGTCTAGTTGGTCCTCGAAGCTCGACGTTACTGTCAGTCTTCTCTAAGGGGTTCAAAATAGGGGTTGGAATTTTCAAAACCCCTATACCTTTTTTTTACGTGAATCTTTTTACGGTTTTAAATAGTTCTTGAACTTGCGAGTTTTTTAAGACCACCCGAAGCACCGTACGTCCAGCCGTTCGTTCACAGTAAGGCCCCGAAGTTTGCACCGACAGGCATTTTCGACTCCAGTGTGAATGAAATTGTATACAACAGACGAAATCTCGTCACCAGGGACGCGTCGATTTTATTAGTGGGGTACCTAAGAGGTCGAGTTGGTTGTTCTGTGATATTATTTCATTTGAAAAATGATGGCTCTATTGGAGTTTGTTGATAGGTAGTGAAACCGATTTTATTGGTGGGGTACCTATGAAGCATTATTGCGGCAGTTGAAGTATTATTGATGGGTAAATTATTACATAATGGCAAATTATTACACAACGACAAATTATTACACAACGGTAAATTATTAAACCACGGTAAATTATTACACAACGGCTAATCTACCAAGAAGGGGCTGGATTTTGTTGATAGGTACTTTTGCAACTTGAACAACGGATGAAGTATTGCCTATTGATGGCTAAATTATTACACAATGGCAAATTATTACACAATGGCAAATTATTACACAACGACAAATTATTACACAACGGTAAATTATTACACAACGGTAAATTATTACACCACGGTAAATTATTACACAACGGCTAACCTACCAAGAAGGGGCTGGATTTTGTTGATAGGTACTTTTGCAACTTGAACAACCGTTGAAGTATTATTGATGGGCAAATTATTACACAGCGGTTCATTATTCTATCTCCGTAGAAGTGGAACCTATACAGGTAAATTATTACACAACGGTTTAGGGAGGTACCTAGTAACGAGTACGGGGTTAGGTACTAACCTACGGAGGTCCGCTCTAGGCATCCATTAAAAAAAGTGAAACTTGTGTCCCGAAACTTTGCAGCCCGATCGGAATATACCCAGGGGTGTTATGAGTGAAAATGGGTATAAAAATAGGTACTTCTTGTGTTTTAGTAATATGTTACTAACATGAGCTTTGGAGGTATCGTTTTCAATGTTTTTTAGGTCGAAAAGACCGAATATGAAGTGGATTTTGACCAATGAGGGGGAATTTGAGGTTCTAACAAAGTTTCAGCCTTAAATGTACGTTAAGTTTTGGTATAAAATCGTCTCTCTTCCGCACACAGGCTCCACTTGGGTCCTAATTGCGTTCCGAAGCTCGGCAGCCCGATCGGAATACACCCAGGGGTGATATGACTCAAAAATGGGTGTAAAAAAGGGTTTTTCGAGGTTTTTCAAAGGTTTCAATGTACATGAGCTTGTGATGTATCGTTTTGCATGTTTTTTCGGGCGAGAAGACCGATTGTGAAGTTGTCTTTGTCCAAACAGTGAAAAATTGATATTGTTTTTTTTTTTTTTTTTTTTTTTCCATTTTATTTGGTAACTTTTTGTATATAATACTTATTGTTTTGATGGTAAATGCTCTTTTTTTATAGTACATAAGTACAATGGAACGTGAGTGAGGGTGGCTGTCCTTTAACAGTCCCTCTCAATATTAATGTATACGTATAATAATAAATAATACAATAATTTATATAATTTAGATAAGTAGTTTTTTTTTTTTTTTGTTAGTTATTTTGTTTGTTGTTAGTTAGTTGCTAGTCGAATCTGTCCATCAGGTCAGCCGTTCTCTTTCTTTTTAGGCGTCGAGGGTGGAGTAATCTGTCCCATGAATTGAGGAGACGTTCAAAAGCTGATGATTGATGAGAAATTATGGTTGCGTGCATTCGATTCATAGTTGTTTTTATAACTTCCTCCACTAGCGGCACATCCAGATCTCTATGGATGACTGAATTCCTCACGAACCATTGAGCATTGGTTATCATTCGAAGAGCTCTATTTTGTTGAGTTTGAACTCTTTTGATCTGTGTTTTGCTCGCCAGCCCCCAGATGGAACAACCGTACTGCCAGATTGGACGTATCATGGTTAAGTAGAGGAGACGTTTATTGTCCAGGGATAATGGTGAAGTCTGGTTGAGAAGGGGCTTGAGTAGATTAATTCGGCAGCGGAGTCTTTTCACTAATTCGCTTATGTGTGAATCGTATGTGAGTCGTTGCTGAAGGTGCACTCCTAAGTAACGTACCACATCTGTTTTAGGTATGGCTTGATTGTTCATGGTAATACGGCTGGTCTGGTAGTTTCTTCTCAGGGTGAATGCAGTCGTGCATGATTTTTCAGGGTTCATCACGATTCGCCACTGATCGGTCCATTCTTGGATGGTATTGAGGTGGAGCTGGAGATTGGTGGATGCAACAGTGCCAGATGTATCGCGGGAGAGTATTGCATAATCGTCAGCAAACATTGCTGCGCTAGTGTCATGGGACGTAGGGATGTCACAAACGTATATCAGGTAGAGGATGGGCCCCCACACGCTCCCCTGGGGCACCGATGCTGATATACCACAGCTTGGAGACTGAACACCATCGCACTTTATGTGAAAAGATCTATTTGTGATGAAGCATTGGATCAATCTATAATAGGTGTCGGGGAGTAGTGGCTTCAGCTTGAAGAGCAGACCTGGGTGCCAAACTCGGTCAAAAGCTTGTTTCGTGTCAAGGCACAATCCAAGGCAAACCTCTTTCCTTTCGAAAGAATCCAGTATTTCTTCTACGACTCTGTGTAGCTGCTGCTGACAGGAGTGGAGGTGACGAAATCCAAACTGAAAATCAGGTATGGATGGGGTCAGCAGAGGCAGAAGTCGGGGGAGTAAAAGTCTCTCGAAGATTTTTGAAAATATGGACAACAAACTAATGGGGCGGTATCCAGTTGGGTCGTTGGCTGATTTTTTTGGTTTTGGAACCATAACTACTTCAGCATGTTTCCAACGAGTGGGAAAATAAGTAGTCCGAAGGATCGCGTTAAATATTTGCGTCAGGAATACAAGGGTCTTCCTGGGGATATTCTTCAAAAGAGGCTGCGTGATCCGATCGGAACCAGGAGATTTTTTAGTTGGTGACCTTTTGATGGCATTCTTCACTTGATTGGGGGTGAAAAATTCATTAAATGGAGACAAAGCAAGCGGCTCAGCGATAACTTCTTCAACTTGGTTATGGAATTCTGGTAGGCGACTTGGGTTTGGCGTGAATTGATCAGCGATCAGTTCCGAAAATAATGATGCTTTTTCTTCAGCCGTGGAATACCACCTATTGTTATGCTTGAGGGGGGGTATAGTATTAGGTTGTTTCGTTAACATTTTTGCTTTCCGGTGGAGTGAGCCATCCTTCCTGTCCAACAGTAAGAGCGAATTCCTTTTTTCGTCACCATCCAACTTAGCTAGTGCCGTTTTTAATTCGTACGTGGCTTTGTTATATGCACGTTTATGTGGAGGGTATTTTGTTTGTTGCCACAAGTTTCGAGCTCTATGTTTCACGTCAACAAGTTGAGAGATATGGGGGGGGCGTATATGAAACGATTCTATGGGTAGGAGCACCGCGAGTAGTATTAGCTTCGGTGGCAGCATAATGTATGTTATGAGTCAGTTTGCTTACTGCTTTGTCAATGTCCTGAGGAGTTTTCAGAGGCATTGCTAGATCCGTAATGTTGTCCAGAGTGTCACTGTAGAGCTTCCAGTTGAAGGGATTTTGTATCAGTCTACCAGAATTATAATTATTGTAGGGTATAGTACCGTTGGCCAAATTCATCAAGACTGGGTAGTGATCTGATGATAAGGTATGTAGAACACAAATATTTGGCGTCATGTTATTGATCCCTTTTCCTAAGAAAATGTCCAGTACATCAGGAGAATGACTTATGTTTGCTGGGAAATGAGTCGGCTCTAATGGGTGAAAAACCTCTAGATTCAACTGATGAACTGCGTCACAGAGTAGTCTTCCTCTAGGGTTGGTTGTGGCAGAGGCCCAGCGGGCATGCTTTGCATTGTAGTCTCCCCCCATGAGGAATCTTTGCTTCATTTCATGGATTATTGCCCCTACAGTACTCATAAGTAGTCTGTGGTCTTGCCTATCAGGGGCTGAATAGAAAGCACCAATGAGGTAATCGACGCCACTGATTTTGATACCAATTCGGGCTACTTGGGCTTCATGTTCGCAGATAGGGAGCATTTCAACATGAGTTATGCATCGCTTTACAAAAACAGCCGAGCCCCCTTGGCGAGTGCCCGAAGGATGATCAGCCCTGTAGATTTTATAATTAGGCATGGAAAAATTAATGTGTTGAGCCAATTTGGTTTCCGTGATGAGCGCTATATCGACGTCTTGTTGATTCAGAAAAAGTTTCAGTTCGTGGTACTTATTATTCAACCCCTGACTATTCCACGTGACAATGATTAGATTGCTGCTTATTGATGAAGTCATTTGATGAGCTTTGGTAGAATTTGACTGAGAAGAGTGATCATAGGTTGTAGTATGCTGATGAGTTGATCGATTTTTGAGAATACGTTCAGGATTTCTGAGTTGTTGGCGTGGTTTATGGAGAGTTTTGAATTTTGGTGTGCAGCGACTTGGGAGTAAGAAGAAGAGGGTTTAGTCCAATGATTCGTGTTGATCGCAGTAGATCGTTGGATAGGAGGAAAATTGTTCTGACACAGTTGAAACTGTGTTTTGACACCCACAGTCGGTTCAGGATTATTCCAGTTTTGACGCCGGGTTTTCTGTAGGTTGAGGTGAATCGGGCACCCTTTATAATTAGCCGTATGATTACCTTTGCAGTTCGTGCATACAGGTGGTGCACTTGTTTGTTTGGTACATGACTCGCTGGTATGCTTGCCGTCGCATTTAACACATAGTGGGCTCCTATGGCAATAATTTTTTGAATGTCCGTAGGCTTGACATTTTGTGCATTGTATTACAGATCGTTTTGGCTTCGGAGGTTCGATTTTTATTACAGCATTCCCGAGTCTATTTATGTTGTAGACTTCGGCGTTTTTAGAGTTAGGCTTTAGATCTACAAAGAACAGCGGCATAGGTTTTTTGGAAACTGGATGCAATGCTGGAATGGCCTGTACTGGCTCAAAACCAAGGGCTTTTAAATCGTTCATTATTGATGTTGGATCGGTAGTGTGGTGTAATCCTCTTATTACAATGCGGAAATTACGGCTGTCTTTCATTTGGTACGTATGAAATTCAGCATTGTTGGTTTCCAAGTAATTAGTAATGGATCTATATCCGTCGATAGTTTCCGTATTCAGTCTAACTGAATCGGCTATGGTGCGGTATGTGAATTTACCAGGGTTCAATGCTTGAATTTCTGAAATAAAGCGATTTATATTGGCAATATTATACACATATAAAGGAGGACATTTATCTTTATTTGATGCTGCTATGTCGTTATTTCCATCGTCCATAGCTTCTGTGGAATCGCCGTTAAGGTTGGCTAGTGGTGCGAACGGATTTCGTGTAATAAACGTTGTTGAAGGCGGGGGTTCAATACGGGGCCGTTTGGCATTATTATTAGTGTTACCTGGAGTATCAGTTCCCATCTTGATAGCGTTGACACTAAAATGTCACCAAACGTGACCTGTCAGTGGACAGTCAACTCGGCGGAATAAACTCGGTGTAGGTAAACAATAACGCGATAATTGTAACGAAGTTTCAGCTCCCAAAATCAGATTGTAGTGAGTCAGAAACCTGGAAGATGGTTGACAACATAAGTTTGTATAATAACACTGGAGGTAGTTTTAACAAGTGAATCTAGACAACTCAACGACTCTTTCAATGATTTCAATTGACTTGGCAACACAATCTCTTAAACTTCTGAGTAGAGGGGAAAAGTACCTTCTGGCACAGGGGCTAATGAAGATAACCTGACATACCTGAGAGGCGGACGGTAACAGTAGTGATAACCTTTCTCCCGACTCACTCGAAACTACACATCCTAAATCGGGATTGATTAAAGGTCAACAATTAATTACCGTGGCATCGGGAACCGTTCTCGTGAACTCCATTACTTAATCATGTACACCACATTGTTTGATAATTATAGTTTGTGCCTTTCTTAGTCAAAAGCTCCATCACCAACGTCAAGGTGAAGGCACATCGATGGAGTCCTACTTACTAAACATTCATACTGCTTGGGGGTCTTTACGACCACGCTAGAGGCCCATTCATACAAGTCCATCTCCAATGTTGATTGTTTTGGTTGTTTGGATACAAACAATCCAAACGAAAAAAATCACTTTACTTAGTTTCACCGTTTTGTATTTTTGTGCGCTCTGTGAAATAAAACTTATAACAAAGGTTATACGGCCCAGAATGGCGGAAGGAGGCGATACAGTTGATAAAGTGAGTGGCATTGTTAAGCTGAATAGAAAGAACTATAAAACATGGGTATTCAATGTGAGACTCGAATTAAAAGATAGGAAACTATGGGAAGCGGTTTCAACCACAGACGATTTGGCTTTCGATGATATCCCTGAAGAGACCAGAGACCGAGCATACAGGTTGGTGGCTAGAACACTCACGGAAGATATTCAGGAATCCATTCTAGACATCACCTGTCCGAGAGCTTTGTGGCAGAAACTAGCTTCTAGGTTCCAACCGAAAACTAGATTGAGAAGACTCCAAGCCTCCAAAAGCCTTTACTCTGCTAAAATGTTGATCAATGAAGATATGGAGACGTATATCCATCGGGTGCAGTCATACACCTCGGAGATAGTAAAAGCCGGGAGCGAACGTATACACGAAGAACAAGTCTGCAATGTAATTTTAAATGGTTTGCCTGAAGAATACGAAACTACCGTAAGTATGATATGTACATTCGATGACGCAGATTACACTCCTGAAAAGGTGGAAAGTATACTTTGCGGTGAGTTCAAACGAAAAGAAATGAAACGAAAAGAAGAAGAGTCCAATGATGAATCGCAAAATGTTTTATTATGTCGAAGGGATTTTAAGCCGAGAAATTTTAGCCAGACAATAGAGTGCTATAACTGCGGGAAAGAAGGCCACATGGCCAGATTCTGTAGACAAAGAAAGAAAATTGAAGAAAGGCCAAAGGATAAGAAATTGTTGAACGTTGTGTGTTTGAATGTTGCAAGTGCTCTCAGAGACAATGAATGGTTATTAGATAGTGGGGCTAGTTGTCATTTTTCTCCGAATCGTTCAGATTTCAAGGAATACAGGAAGTGTGATAATCAACAAGTTGTATCACTGGCATCAAAAACAAACTGTACGATCGTAGGCGTGGGAAGAGTGGAGATCGTAAGCAAGACCGTTGATGGCACATTTCAAGTCACCTTTGAAGAGGTTTATCATGTTCCCGAATTCAATTTTAGGCTACTATCGATTGCTACGATAGAGAGAAAAGGTTATTGTGTCATATTTCAGAAAGGTGTGTGTCAAGTATTTGATTCTGAAAGGAAATTGATAATCGAAGCGGCAAGGAATGATGCCAACATGTATTCATTGAGGAATTTCAAAAGTGCGGTCTGTCTACTGACTCGAGAAAATAAGAAAAGCTGGCATCAACGACTAGGACACGTCAATCAGAACCTAATACGGGATATGTATAAAAGAGAAGCAGTTAGAGGACTGGATAATGACGTATTGAGAGAACAAGTTAATAGTACGTGTGAGGCTTGTGTCAAGGGCAAAAACACTCGTAAACCCTTCCCGAAAATCAGTGGTATGGTAACAACTAAGGTATTGGAATTGATTCATTCGGATGTGTGTTATCTACCGATTGAATCGAATTCAGGATTCAAATATTTCGTCTCATTCATAGATGATTTTTCAAGGAGAGCAGTAGTTTACTTCATGAAGAGAAAACATGAGGTTTTGAAGTATTTTAAAAGATTCAAGTGGTTGGTTGAAAACCAAACCGGCGAAAATATCAAGTGTTTGAGAACGGATAATGGACGAGAGTACGTGAGCAATGCTTTCGAACAAGAACTAGAAAGATGTGGAATAACTCGTCAGCTCTCGTGCCCGTACAGCCCACAGCAAAATGGGGTTGCTGAGAGATTCAACAGGACAATGCTGGATTTGACAAGGACAATGTTAATTGCGTCACATGCTCCAAAAAGGTTCTGGGCTGAAGCCTTGAATACAGCTTGCTACGTAAAGAACAGGTGTCCTTTGGATAATGGAAAGACTCCAGAAGAAATCTGGACAGGGAACAAACCCAGCGTGAAACACATGAAACCGTTTGGTTGTAAAGCATTTGCTCATGTCCCAGCGGGGTTGAGGAAAAAGTTGGATGATAGAGCTATTGTATGTGCACTGCTAGGGTATAGTGGGGCTGCGAAAGGATACAGGTTGTGGGATATCACGAACGGCAAGCTTTTGATAAGTCGTGACGTCAAATTTGAGGAAAACGAATTCCCGTTCATCAAAGAGAATAAATCAACAGAAGAGTACAGTGACCTTGAATCGATGAACACGTTACAATATCAGAGGGAAGAAATTAATGTCGTTGAGGAAGCTATTATATTGATGGACCAACAAGAGGAAGAACAGGGACATGCTCTAGAAGAAGACAGAAGACGACAAGAAGAAGAACATGGACAAGATGAAAATGAACAAGAATCTGAAGGCGAAGAAAATGCAGAGGAGCAAGGAACAGAGAACCGAGATAGAAATCACAGGATGACGTTGAGGGACAGAAGTCAGATCAAGAAACCTGACAGATACTGCGCGAATTCATTTGAGAAAAAGGACCCTAAAACATACAAGGAAGCCATGTCGGGAGAAGATAGAGATTTATGGGCAGCAGCGATCCAAGAGGAATTGAACTCTCTTGAGACCATGCAAGTTTGGGAATTGGCTGATTTGCCGCCAGGTAAGACAGCCGTAGGTTGCAAATGGGTGTTCCGAATTAAGTATTTAGCGGATGGAAGTGTTGAACGGTACAAAGCACGACTGGTTGCTCAAGGATTCAGTCAAAGAGAAGGAATAGATTACAATGAAACGTACAGTCCTGTGATTAGTTTGCCTGCAATAAGATTGATTCTGAAACTTGCAATGAAGAACGAGTGGCTAATTCATCAGATGGACGTGAAAACTGCATATTTAAATGGAATTTTGAAAGAAGAGATATACATGAAATTGCCCGAAGGTTTGATGGAGAATCAATCGGATAGAAGAGTATGTAGGCTGTTGAAAAGCTTGTATGGACTCAGACAGTCAGGTCGCTCGTGGTATGAAACCCTTGATTCGAAACTCGAAGAAGGCGGAATGAAAAAATGTAAAGCAGAGCAATGTATATACACAAAAAAAACAAAATCTGGCTTTGGCATTATTTTGGTTTATGTTGATGATCTAATTCTTGTGTCTTCTGATGAACAGACAATGAAAGAGATGAAAACCCTACTCGGCAAGCATTTTGAAATGAAAGACATGGGAGAATTGAAGTACTTGTTGGGAATAGAAGTCAAGAAAATTGGGGATGGCGTGATAAGTCTGAACCAACAAAAATACATCAAAGAAATATTGACTGAATTTGGAATGATGGACAGCAAACCAGCTCTCACACCATTGGATCCATATCAAGAACTAAGCAGGTCACAATGCCCATCAACAGTTGAAGAAAAGAGGGAAATGGAGAAGGTCCCCTACAGAAGGCTTGTTGGAAAATTAATGTATTTATCCCAAGCAACGAGACCAGACTTATCCTACGCCGTGTCAAAACTCGGTCAATTTTCGTCAAATCCAGGAAGGCCACATTGGACAGCGGCCAAACGAGTTCTCCGCTATTTAAAGGGATCATTGGAGAGGGAATTTGTGATTGATGGTAAAGGAGATGAAATGATAGCATATTCAGATTCAGATTGGGGTGGAAATAAAGACGACCGGAAATCAACGTCGGGATTTGCAGTCATGATCGGTAGCACACCAATCATTTGGAAATCCAATAAACAGACATGCATCGGATTGTCAACAATGCACGCTGAATTTGTGGCAATGGCTTCGTGTGCCATGGAGGTAGTTTGGCTTGGCTACATTATATACGAGCTGGGCGTAGACTCAAAGGTGACCCCCAAAATTTTCTGTGACAACCAATCTGCCATTGAATTCGGAAGAGGCAACAAAGTCAGTTCCAATTCGAGGCATATCGATATACGTTACCACTATGTGAGGGATCTGATAAGAAGGAAAAAGATAGGAGTCGAATACATCCCGACCTGCGACAACTTGGCTGACATTCTTACGAAACCAGTTTCAAGATTCAAGAACGAAAAAGTAATGGAAAAAATCGGACTCAAGAAAAACAAAAACAGGGAAGAATTTGTTGATTGTTTTGGTTGTTTGGATACAAACAATCCAAACGAAAAAAATCACTTTACTTAGTTTCACCGTTTTGTATTTTTGTGCGCTCTGTGAAATAAAACTTATAACATCCAAGGATAGTTATTCAATTTTGAGTATAAGTGGGGATGCCGTGTTTCCGGTAGGTGCGTCCCTAAGGAATAGTTATACCATTTTGGGGCTAAATTGAGGACTTTTAAGGGAAAATACCGTGTTTCCAGTAAGAATAATTCCATAGATTGCCATATCTACCATTTTGGGCGTTATTTTGAGGGAATGCCGTGTTTCCGGTAGGTAGGCACATTTCTAAGGAAAAGTTATACCATTTTGGGCAAAATTTTGGGGCTTTTAAGGGAAAATGCCGTGTTTCCGGTGAGAACAATTCCATAGACAGACACACCCACCATTTTGGGCGTTATTTTGAGGGATTACCGTGTTTCCGGTAGGTGTGTCTCTAAGGAGCAGTTATACCATTTTGGGCAAAATTTTGGGACTTTTAAGGGAAAATGCCGTGTTTCCGGTGAGAACAATTCCATAGACAGACACACCCACCATTTTGGGCGTTTGGGTTACTGTCGTGGTTCCGATTGGATAAATTTTTTACAGTGGTAGCCCTCACAGTCTCTTTTTAGTCCAATTTAAATAGTTGTTATTCGTCACTTAGTAGACTGTTTTTGACTGGAGATCACTATATCCAAATCATTTTGGACAGTGTTTATATCGAAAGAGCATTTGGTCTGTAGGACGTTAGATGATTTACAATGAACTATCCTTAGTTCCATTCGTACTGCTTGGGGGTCTTTACGACCACGCTAGAGGCCCATTCATACATTACACACATTCTAAAACGAGTCGATAATCGGTAAATTTCGCTACCTCGTAACAGGTTAGTTCAATAGGTTTTTTGTTAGTATGTTTGGAATTATTTTAATCGATTTTCATAACGGTGCTATGTACGATATGGGAAAACAACATAAATTTAATAATAAAATATTCAAGTTGAATAAAAACATGTGATATTTTTTAAAAAATAGGAAGTTTTTATCTTCAATCACACCTATTGCTGTGGTCATTTTTTTATTTTTTTTAAATAATTTTTTCCCCTAAAAAAAAATAATTATTATACTTAATCAATATTCTATTACATTTTTTTCTTTTGACGGGTGGTTTTATTTTTTCTTCGAGTTATTCCAAGTAACCATTAGCAACTGTTGACACACCGTCCTCCAATATTTTCCTTTTCGTATCAAATGGGGACAATGCAATTTTGTTAACTCGTGTCGTCGAAACGTTGTGTTGTTTGGCTTGGATAACAACCATTTGTTTTTTAATTATATTTTTGGAAAATAAGGAGTTGTAATAATCTTCGAAATGTATTTCTTTTTCAACGACATTCTTACTTATACCCTTGATTTTCTTTATCTCCCTTCCACCTTCTGTTAGAATCTCATACATCTTTGCTCTCAAAGCTATAAACTCGGAAATTATTTCCCCATTCATTTCATCTTTGAATTTGCCAAGTACTTTTTTGTTTTTGGCAGAGAAGCATGGATGATCTTTAGGATAGTCGGATGTATCCATGTAGTCTAACATAATATTTAGTGTATCGAGGTACAGATCATCTGTTTTCATTACATATATGAAACTATCCGTATCCATATAACATAATTTCAATCTTTCGAGCCCGAATTTCGGCAACATTATGTCATAATGATATTCGTACATAGTTGTTTTCGAAATATCGAGTATACTCATACCAATGTATATTGGCTTGTTGAATACAATAGATTTCTTAGCCATGTGTACGGCGGCTAGATTTTCACTGTATATGGTTCTGTCTAAAAATTCGGGTTTTGCAATGAGCTTTTCCAGTATTTTAGGATCTGACACCAGTTTTATGGATAGTCTGTTCCTAATGTTCTCCATCGTTTTCCCAAAAATAGCATTATTCATTAACTTGAATAAGTCTTTCTCAAAATTGTTTTTAGCGTTTTTTCTTAATTCAGTATTGAAGTCTATATATGGTTTTAGCCATCGTGATTGATTGAATTTCAATATTCGGTGGATTTTGACAACTTTCAACCCATGAGCTATAGCCTGCTTTAACGCCATATAATGCACGACATAGCGTTCACGTTTGCCTAGATGAGGCGTAAGTTTTGTGTTCGTATCTCCGGGTGGTATGATATTTTCTGCAAGGAACGGAAGATCATTGTGTAATTTGTGTAAGTGTTGTGGGTACTCGATATCGACCTCCATGATGTACCCATGTTCCTCATCCTCATTGAGCTTCAATATATCAACATCGTCTTTACACCACTTGAATGCACCATAGGGTAGAGGCTTCGACATAGCGAATCCATACAGATTGTTGCAGTCCTGGTATGTAACAAAAGTAGATACCTCGTTCGGGTTATAATCCTTCGTATATTTATTGTTTGCTTTCACGTATCTGTGGGAGGCTTGACATATCCCACCTCTTATCCCTTTTTCGATCATCATAATCTGATCGTAATCAGTTAGAAGTTCCAGTCTGATTCCTGTGTATTTTAACATGGCATCCCATGACAAACCAGGTAATGTAAAGTAGTGAGCTGGGTCTAGCTTATGGCTTTTATGAATTGTATCTCTGAAGTTTTCGAACACATCTGCTAGTAGGAGAACATCTGTCTTGAGGTAGTGATCACTATACTCTCCAAGTGTAGTACAATTAAAGTGTCGCCATACTGTTTTCGCATGTTGATAATCCTCATCCGTGATACCACGCTTATGTAATGTGCTGTAGAAGGCGTCTTTAGGAGGTAGAGAGGTTTCTTCCAAATTTTCCCATGTCGAGACGTGTTCATATGGGAACACTCCTTTCCTTTTCATCAGGGCCACATCTTCTAGAGAGTGAAACTTTGACATCTCTTTAAGTTCAGGAACGTTTTTTACCAAGGCGTCTAGACTTGCAGACATGAACCTGAAGGTGTCGATGTATCGTATTTTGAATCCTCCGGCTACTCTTTTTGTGAAGGAGATATATTTTTCTTCAGAGTTAGGAATAACCTCGATCTCTCGTTCGTCGTATCCAAGCTCCTTGACAATGAAATGCGAATCGTATCCTGAGAGGTTATGTATCAGGACTGGTACAAATTTCGGGTTCTGACATCTCAGATTACAGCTATTGTGTGCTGGGCCCCTGTATTTACCAGTAATGTGGCAATGATCACGTACTTTCCCATCACTTTCGGTGAACTGTAAGTTACATAAGTAACATCTCCTCGCAGAATGAAAGTTCGTTTCTTTTTCTTCAGATAGCGGTATCATTGGTATATTCACCGAATAAGCTATCGAAATTGTCTCTGCTATTTGTTTAATTTGTTGAACAAAGTGAGAGACCACATCCTTCCCTCTGTAGACAACTGGATCTGATGGTATGTCCAACTGCACGTCCTCCACTTCATCTGATTTCTTTACATAGAGACAATAACTCATCGGTACATGTCTTTGAATTGTTGTGGTGCAGGCTTCTGTTGAACTTTCTGCTACCGGTTCCAATATTGCTTCAAAATCAGCATATACAACGTAAGGAACTTTCAGCATTCTTTCACAATTTTCGAATTCAATGTATGGTTTTTTTGTAGGCATGTCTACACGAATTGCCTTGTTATCCATGCAGTATTCATGGTGTTCAGCTAATTTTTCCTCTTTTGGTTTACCATATGTGATGAATTTAAATTCTTCATCACGGTGGCGTGAAGGAGTAGATAGAGAAGAGCGAGGGAATTTCACCTAGGCGGCGGTAATCCACCGATGTAGGTGAGAGGAAGGAAGTTCACCTAGGCGGCGGTGATCCACCGATGTAGGTGAGTGGAAGGAATCTCGTCTAGGCGGCGGTAATCCACCGATGTAGGCGAGAGGAAGGAAATTCACCTAGGCGGCGGTGATCCACCGATGTAGGTGAAGGAAGGTGCTTGTCTAGGCGGCGGATATCCACCGATGTAGACAAGAGAAAAAGGTAGGAGGTGAATTCCCAGAGCGGCGGATTCCACCAGGCATCTGGGAGGAGGAAGGTAGGAGAGAGAGAAGAGAGAGCTGGTTAGAGGAAGTGTCGAATGAAGCTAAAGCTCCAGGATCCAGGGTTATATAGGACTTGGAGGCCTCTCCCTCCAGCTCCCTGTTGGGAGCTGGTAGTGGGGCTCCAGGTTGTGTCCCCTGGATTCTGTTGCCTGTCTCCCCACTCAGATGTTTATTAGCGGAAGGTAAGTTTTACATACGAATATTGGTGAGAGCTTTAAGGTTGCTAGTGGAGTGTTTCCGGGAGGGACTCACGACACCATACTGATCATCAAATTTAGTAAAAGGTGTTTTACTAAATTTGATGATCAGTATGGTAAACCAAAAGAGGAAAAATTAGCTGAACACCATGAATACTGCATGGATAACAAGGCAATTCGTGTAGACATGCCTACAAAAAAACCATACATTGAATTCGAAAATTGTGAAAGAATGCTGAAAGTTCCTTACGTTGTATATGCTGATTTTGAAGCAATATTGGAACCGGTAGCAGAAAGTTCAACAGAAGCCTGCACCACAACAATTCAAAGACATGTACCGATGAGTTATTGTCTCTATGTAAAGAAATCAGATGAAGTGGAGGACGTGCAGTTGGACATACCATCAGATCCAGTTGTCTACAGAGGGAAGGATGTGGTCTCTCACTTTGTTCAACAAATTAAACAAATAGCAGAGACAATTTCGATAGCTTATTCGGTGAATATACCAATGATACCGCTATCTGAAGAAAAAGAAACGAACTTTCATTCTGCGAGGAGATGTTACTTATGTAACTTACAGTTCACCGAAAGTGATGGGAAAGTACGTGATCATTGCCACATTACTGGTAAATACAGGGGCCCAGCACACAATAGCTGTAATCTGAGATGTCAGAACCCGAAATTTGTACCAGTCCTGATACATAACCTCTCAGGATACGATTCGCATTTCATTGTCAAGGAGCTTGGATACGACGAACGAGAGATCGAGGTTATTCCTAACTCTGAAGAAAAATATATCTCCTTCACAAAAAGAGTAGCCGGAGGATTCAAAATACGATACATCGACACCTTCAGGTTCATGTCTGCAAGTCTAGACGCCTTGGTAAAAAACGTTCCTGAACTTAAAGAGATGTCAAAGTTTCACTCTCTAGAAGATGTGGCCCTGATGAAAAGGAAAGGAGTGTTCCCATATGAACACGTCTCGACATGGGAAAATTTGGAAGAAACCTCTCTACCTCCTAAAGACGCCTTCTACAGCACATTACATAAGCGTGGTATCACGGATGAGGATTATCAACATGCGAAAACAGTATGGCGACACTTTAATTGTACTACACTTGGAGAGTATAGTGATCACTACCTCAAGACAGATGTTCTCCTACTAGCAGATGTGTTCGAAAACTTCAGAGATACAATTCATAAAAGCCATAAGCTAGACCCAGCTCACTACTTTACATTACCTGGTTTGTCATGGGATGCCATGTTAAAATACACAGGAATCAGACTGGAACTTCTAACTGATTACGATCAGATTATGATGATCGAAAAAGGGATAAGAGGTGGGATATGTCAAGCCTCCCACAGATACGTGAAAGCAAACAATAAATATACGAAGGATTATAACCCGAACGAGGTATCTACTTTTGTTACATACCAGGACTGCAACAATCTGTATGGATTCGCTATGTCGAAGCCTCTACCCTATGGTGCATTCAAGTGGTGTAAAGACGATGTTGATATATTGAAGCTCAATGAGGATGAGGAACATGGGTACATCATGGAGGTCGATATCGAGTACCCACAACACTTACACAAATTACACAATGATCTTCCGTTCCTTGCAGAAAATATCATACCACCCGGAGATACGAACACAAAACTTACGCCTCATCTAGGCAAACGTGAACGCTATGTCGTGCATTATATGGCGTTAAAGCAGGCTATAGCTCATGGGTTGAAAGTTGTCAAAATCCACCGAATATTGAAATTCAATCAATCACGATGGCTAAAACCATATATAGACTTCAATACTGAATTAAGAAAAAACGCTAAAAACAATTTTGAGAAAGACTTATTCAAGTTAATGAATAATGCTATTTTTGGGAAAACGATGGAGAACATTAGGAACAGACTATCCATAAAACTGGTGTCAGATCCTAAAATACTGGAAAAGCTCATTGCAAAACCCGAATTTTTAGACAGAACCATATACAGTGAAAATCTAGCCGCCGTACACATGGCTAAGAAATCTATTGTATTCAACAAGCCAATATACATTGGTATGAGTATACTCGATATTTCGAAAACAACTATGTACGAATATCATTATGACATAATGTTGCCGAAATTCGGGCTCGAAAGATTGAAATTATGTTATATGGATACGGATAGTTTCATATATGTAATGAAAACAGATGATCTGTACCTCGATACACTAAATATTATGTTAGACTACATGGATACATCCGACTATCCTAAAGATCATCCATGCTTCTCTGCCAAAAACAAAAAAGTACTTGGCAAATTCAAAGATGAAATGAATGGGGAAATAATTTCCGAGTTTATAGCTTTGAGAGCAAAGATGTATGAGATTCTAACAGAAGGTGGAAGGGAGATAAAGAAAATCAAGGGTATAAGTAAGAATGTCGTTGAAAAAGAAATACATTTCGAAGATTATTACAACTCCTTATTTTCCAAAAATATAATTAAAAAACAAATGGTTGTTATCCAAGCCAAACAACACAACGTTTCGACGACACGAGTTAACAAAATTGCATTGTCCCCATTTGATACGAAAAGGAAAATATTGGAGGACGGTGTGTCAACAGTTGCTAATGGTTACTTGGAATAACTCGAAGAAAAAATAAAACCACCCGTCAAAAGAAAAAAATGTAATAGAATATTGATTAAGTATAATAATTATTTTTTTTTAGGGGAAAAAATTATTTAAAAAAAATAAAAAAATGACCACAGCAATAGGTGTGATTGAAGATAAAAACTTCCTATTTTTTAAAAAATATCACATGTTTTTATTCAACTTGAATATTTTATTATTAAATTTATGTTGTTTTCCCATATCGTACATAGCACCGTTATGAAAATCGATTAAAATAATTCCAAACATACTAACAAAAAACCTATTGAACTAACCTGTTACGAGGTAGCGAAATTTACCGATTATCGACTCGTTTTAGAATGTGTGTAATGTATGAATGGGCCTCTAGCGTGGTCGTAAAGACCCCCAAGCAGTACGAATGGAACTAAGGATAGTTCATTGTAAATCATCTAACGTCCTACAGACCAAATGCTCTTTCGATATAAACACTGTCCAAAATGATTTGGATATAGTGATCTCCAGTCAAAAACAGTCTACTAAGTGACGAATAACAACTATTTAAATTGGACTAAAAAGAGACTGTGAGGGCTACCACTGTAAAAAATTTATCCAATCGGAACCACGACAGTAACCCAAACGCCCAAAATGGTGGGTGTGTCTGTCTATGGAATTGTTCTCACCGGAAACACGGCATTTTCCCTTAAAAGCCCCAAAATTTTGCCCAAAATGGTATAACTTTTCCTTAGAAATGTGCCTACCTACCGGAAACACGGCATTCCCTCAAAATAACGCCCAAAATGGTAGATATGGCAATCTATGGAATTATTCTTACTGGAAACACGGTATTTTCCCTTAAAAGTCCTCAATTTAGCCCCAAAATGGTATAACTATTCCTTAGGGACGCACCTACCGGAAACACGGCATCCCCACTTATACTCAAAATTGAATAACTATCCTTGGAGATGGACTTGTATGAATGGGCCTCTAGCGTGGTCGTAAAGACCCCCAAGCAGTATGAATGTTTAGTAAGTAGGACTCCATCGATGTGCCTTCACCTTGACGTTGGTGATGGAGCTTTTGACTAAGAAAGGCACAAACTATAAATATCAAACAATGTGGTGTACATGATTAAGTAATGGAGTTCACGAGAACGGTTCCCGATGCCACGGTAATTAATTGTTGACCTTTAATCAATCCCGATTTAGGATGTGTAGTTTCGAGTGAGTCGGGAGAAAGGTTATCACTACTGTTACCGTCCGCTTCTCAGGTATGTCAGGTTATCTTCATTAGCCCCTGTGCCAGAAGGTACTTTTCCCCTCTACTCTTCTGTTTTACAACTGCACATGTTAATAATTTATAAATGTTTTGCAATTGTGTACCTGTCTTAGATCAACTTTCTGTAATCATTAACCATTGTCATAAATTATTGTCCGGCTAATAAAAACGGTGCGCATTATTTCACAACGGTTTATTATTTACTTGTATAGCAACCCCTTCTGCGTAGATAAGTGTTTTCTGTGGTCAACACCTACCCTCGTGCCCCCCCCCCCCCCCCCGCCAGGAAAGCCCTAAATCGAGTACTAGAACCGGCCCGGGAATCACAGTTTCATAAAAATGCGCGGGATTCAATAATTCAATAATTAATTATTTGTTGTTATTCATCAAGCATAGCGTTTGTACAAGTTGCAAAATCACCTATCAACAAAATCCAAAAGAGCCAAAATGAAATGCATCCATCTATCCATTCTTCAAAAATAAAATAATATCACCGAACAAGTAACTGGACATCAACGGCGGTGTTCCTAACAATGATACCTGGGCCGGATTCATACCGTTTCATTCACGACCATGTTGACGAAGCTTTTTGGTGCAAACGAACGGCTGGTCGTACAATGCTCCGGGTGGTCTCAAAAATATTTCAGTTCAAGATCAATTTAAAAACGTAAAAAATCAAAAAAATCCATACCCTTCTATTGGAAGTTTCCGAGCTACGGCGTTCGGGAAATTTCAACCCTTATTTTTTACCCCTTAGAGATGACTGACAGTAACGCCGAGCTTTGCGGACCAACTAGACCTCAAGAAGGACCTAGAAACCAAATTTCATTAATTTTGGTTCCTGGTAACTAAGCAAATGCGAAGTACGGCGAACGGACAGAAATGTTTTCATTCCATTTTCGGATTCTACAAACCTTGAAACGTAAACCATCGAACTTTGAGGGGGTTAAATTTTTTTAATTTATTAAAATGTTTAAATGTTAATAAACCAACAATTTACCTACCCTCCAGGTAGAAAAGGTCATGGAATATGGTAGTTGGTATTAAAGAATTGTAGTAGCAGTACCTACCTACATATTATATAATCTCAGAACCTACAGTTTCCCCGTACGTAGCTAAATAAATTGATTGTGAAGGGTAGGAAGGTACGTAAAATTTCCTTAGGTATTAATCAGCTCTACGCTCAAACCCAATAAACGAAGATTTTCTTAAGGGTTGGTATAGAATTATTTTATGAATGTGAGTAACCAAACAATTGCGGGTTCTATGAAGGAAGGTAGGTAGGTAGGTAATTCTTCCACCAGCAATAACATCCCTCCTCCGACTTTTGAGTTAGTCAAGATAACTGTTTCAAGACAATACCTTCCGTATGCTCCCAACCCCCGCCCCACCAACCATCCACCCGCCCACCACCCACGGATCTATTCCTTTCATTCCTACTGCTGATGTTGCGGAGACAGAGACAGTGGCGTTACTAAGTGAAGCTTTCCCCAATTTCATATTATAGTAATTTACTCAGGTAAATAGTTTTGCGAAACAAGTTTGTATTTCTTATCATACTTTGTTTGGCTCTTTGTGTTCTGTTCAGATTTTTTACCTTTATCTCCCTTCTGAGTTCTCTTCCCCTTTACTGAACCCGTTTTATCCCAGTTACCGTTTCAGGTGAGTTTCTATTATACATATAAATGAGTATTTTATTTTAATTATGTAATTAGAGCCAATGAGTACTGTACTTGTGATGTTTATCAATAATCTGTTATGGAAATTGGAATGTAATAGTTTTCCTTGGGTTATGGTTGCATTAGAATGTCCGGAGTGGGGGTTGGCACCACTGGAAGGAGAGGAACTGAGTAGTAGCCCGATTACCCCCCCCCCCCCCCCCCGGGGACCAAGTGGTTATGGTGTGGGGCCAAAGTGGCTAACTAGGGGGCGAGGCTAGGTTGCATGGCGGGGGGGGGGGGGGGGGGGTCCTAGTGGCGAGGGGAAGCCCATTTCATTAATTCATTTTCTTGTTTTGTTATCACTCATCATTCCTCAGGACGCCGCGCAGTGTCACATACAGAACCAGATTCAGCGCCTAGGGGGGCGGTTGCATCCCAACGGTCCCTCACAGCCCATGTTAGCCTGAAGTTTCATTCTTCTCCCTCACCCCAACACGAATTCTTTCAATGTTGTGCGGGGGAGAATCATTGCATTTTCCCGCCCCAATGCTGCGCTCCGTGCGCTGGTGTTTAACATGCAAGAAATAATAATTACTTTGGCATGGGGGTCTTTACACTTCAACCATTAGATGAAAAGATGGTTGAACCCGTAAAACACGAACCAATTGTAATGATAATTATTGCTGATAATCAACATAATAGAAGTAGATACCCCCTCCCACGAGAGGGGGCTCTTTCCTACTCTGGATACATTGAAATGTTCTGATTGCAAATGAAATCGTTCATCCGGTAGGTATTTCATGATGAATTGAGGTACCAACTTTTGTATGTGTAATACGCAGAAGATATATGAAAAAGTGTTATTTATATAGGCACTCGACGCATTAATTTTTACTTAAAAAAATTAAACTACATTTTTTTCTCAAAAATAAATACCTCATACCGTAATAATTACCTAAACATTTGAAATAAGTACTAATGACTTTTATTTGATTCCTCATTGTTTCCCCCGTCTGGCCTTGGTATTCCCCGTCAATCTGTCTGTTTTGCAAAAAATACCCTTGGAATAGTTCTCTTGATTTCAATTCTGACATTACGCTAACTCGACCGATCGTCGGAATCAGCTGAATGTTCTTTTTTTATGACACTGCGCGGCGATAAGGTGGGAAACTAAAAAAAAATCAAATTTTTATGATTCGAAATGTTGTCTATGTAACTAGCGCTCTGTATGTGCGCTCTCATTTCCGTAGGTATAAGCAAATTTCCAAAGAAAATAAGGGATTACAATGCTACCTAAATGCATTTCTGAAAACTACAAATCTGCTACCAACATTTTTTAGTGACTAACACAAGTTCATTTCAAAACGTCTGTTAAAAATCAATTCCTTTCAAGGGCGTGATTGATTTGCCTAGAGTGTCACTCCTGAAGATATACGATATTGGCAAATGTGAAAAAAGTAAATTTGTACCTACAAATTGATCTTATTATTATAAAAGATACTCTTTACGAAAAAAAGGGTCGACAATTACGAGCAATTTTGTTACTAGTTTTGAAAATTCGCTCATATGACCACGCTGCACGAACACTTTGGTATTTATTTATCTTATGTAGGAGAAAGCCTTAAAATGGATTCGTCTAAAGTGGAGATTCTGCATGGAAGAAACGATTCTTCTCCTGAAACAACTCCTTATCTTAAAACTGAATTAGCTATTGAATCGGAGTTAGAGCCTGGGAGGAAACGAAAAAAGCGCGTCAATCGCAGAAAACGTTTAGCTGATATGAGAACGCGTCAAAAATTGCACGAGAAAATTCCGATGTTCGTTTTCGTGATGCTGAGAAACGGAAAAAGAGCAGGGAAAACGAAGGTGAGGAAGGCTTAGAAAAAGAGAGGAAGAGGCTGTCAAATCAGAGACGACAAAATCCAGATTTCAGGGAGACAGAAGCTGAGGAACGGAGGGAGAGCAGGATAAAATTATGGTGAGGAAGGCCTAGAAAAAGATAGAGGGAGGAAGAGAGTTTCTCGAAAAAATCCACATACCAGGGAGATTGAAGCTGAGAAACGGAGGGAGAGCAGGGGCCTATTCACTAAAATAGATAGTAGAAAGAGATTATCTATTTTGTAAATCTCCCGCGAGAGATAGTCTCCACTGGGAGACAGTCTCTTCCAATGTCTCCTGGGTTCGTCTATTTTACTGAATAGCTTCAGAGACCTTGAGAAAGAGATATGGATCCTAATACACGAAAATGTCATAGTATCCATGAAGTGCGAGATGTTTGTGCCCCCGGGAGTTCAATTCCTTAATAATGAACGCATTTCTTAGTAATACCTATTCAATGGGTACCTACCTACCTCAATCCATACTTGGACGTTTTTACTCACGAATCGGATAAAAGTTTAAATGAAATTGCAAAAAAGTCTCAATTATAAACAGAAAAAGTCGAATTAGGGGGCTTAATGCTTGTATTATATCTACAGCTAATGAACGGCCACTCTTAGGTAGGTAGGTACCTACCTCAACCCGTACTTGGACGTTTTTACTCATGAATCAATAATTATGTATATATTTTTAATTAAAATTGAAATAAAAAATTTAATCTTTATGAAATGAAAAACTTTATGAAATGAAAAAATACACGATCAAAATTACCAATGTGGTTGCGGATGAACGAGGATATTACACGATCACTGAAACAAACGAGAAATAGACTCTCTCTTTCGAGGAAAGACACCTAATTAGCTGTCTCTCTGAAAGAGATCGAGAATGCCAAGATGGCCGCCAACTCTCTCTTTTAAAAGTTACTGAATAACCCTGTCATGGATACTATAAAAATCTATTTTGCCAAAAGAGAGAGTCGGACCTGAAAGAGATGTCTCTTTGGCTTAGTGAATAGGCCCCCAGGATAAGTGTTGGTGAGGAAGGCCTAGAAAAAGAGAGGAAGAGGCTGTCAGATCTGAGACGACAAAATCCAGATTTCAGGGAGACTGAAGCTGAGAAACGGAAGGAGAGCAGGATGAATGATGCTGATGAAGGCCTAGAAAAAGATAGAGGGAGGAAGAGAGTTTCTCGAAAAAATCCAAATACCAGGGAGATTGAAGCTGAGAAACGGAAAAAGAACAGGGAGAAGAAGGGTGTTAAAGGGCGTGAGGATGATCGTGAAAGAAAAACCAAAAACAGGCTATCTTATGAGGTGAAACTTAATGAAAGACAAAGAGGTCGGATTCGAAAAAAGAAGGAAAGAGAGAATGAAATGATAAAACACCGTGAACACTATCTGAAAACCTTGAAAAACAACATTGACGAAGGCAAAGACGTAACATCGACAGAACTTCAACGGTGGTACATGAACTCAAAGCTAATTGGGCCCGAAAATCTATGTATGTGCTGCCAGAATTTATTCTTCCCACATTCCATGCGGAAATTTTCTCAAAATTTGGTTTCTACTTCAGTATTGAACCCTGAAGAGCATGAACAATTTTTAACTGAAATTAAAACATGTGATTCTGATTTGGTTTGTTATACATGTTTGAAGTATATAAAAAATGGAACGTACCCTAAGACAACTGCAAACAAAAACTTGACTTTCCCTGATATACCCGAGACAGTTGCCAAATTAACACCCCTGGAGCTTCGCATGGTGTCTCCCTATATCCCTTTCATGCAGATAAAATCGTTAATGCCGAATATTCTGAATGGTCAACAGTGCATCAAAGGTAGCGTAGTAAATGTGTCAGTTGATGTAAAAGAAATGATTGATGTTCTCCCTAGAAGTTTCAACCACATGAGTACAATACAGTTGAAATTGAAAAGACACATTGACCATAAATCTCATTATATGTATGAAACCATCAAACCACAAAATATTTGTGATGCTCTCAATGATCTCATAAAAACCCCTTTGTACGTCAAACATGAAATTAAACTAGATGATTCCTTTTTGTCAAAATCCACCCACCATACGGATGTCGACTTCATTGTCAATAAGGAGGATTGCTTGGAATCAACAGTGAGTGGTATGGATACGGGTGAAGTTGACCTTCCTGAAGACGAACTCGAGAACTTGATTTTCAATGATGTGATGGATGACGACGTGTTGATTGTTGATCGGAGGGGAAATGAGAATTTTGACTTGCATGTCATTGCGCCTGGGCAGGGAAAACAGCCGATACCTTGGCACGTCGTTCCTGTTTTGGAAGAGTTGTGTTTTCCAAGGGTTTTCGCTGGGCATAAATTTGACCCTGAAAATAAGTTGAGCTACGCCCAGAGGATTAAATATGAAGCCCGACACAGGGACAGGAGGTCATGTACTCCAGAAAGACTATTTTTCATGGCAAAGAAGAAAATTGAAATGGGTGTCGTGTCAACGGCCAACGTTTGCCTCAGAAAATGCAAATAAGACCGTCAAAATTTCCGTGTTAAAGACGTTACTAATTCCAATTTTATTCCTGATGCTATTCGCCACAACGAGGGTTACAAGTTTCTTAAACAGATCAGGGGGTCTCCCGCGTATTGGGAAGAGAAAAAAAGAAACGTATTGGCCATGGTAAGGCAACTTGGAAAGCCCACCATTTTCCTGACATTCTCTGCGGCTGAATTCCACTGTCCTGAAATCTTGGCAATTTTGTACAAAATTCATTTCAACAGAACTATTTCGATCAGGGAAGCCTCCGAATTGGATGATTTCACTAAAACCAAATTAGTGAAAGATGATCCAGTTACTTGCGTCAGGTATTTCGAACAAAAAGCTACCAACCTAATGAAAGTGCTTGAGAGCAGTGCAGGCCCTTTTGGGGAGCATTTTATGGTTGACAGTTACCAAAGAAGGGAGTTCCAAGCACGAGGGTCTGTTCATACCCATAATCTTCTCTATGTTAATGACCCACCAGAATACGACCCCTTTGATCATTCGAAGATCAGGAATTGCGTCTCGTTCATTGACAAATTTATTACATGTGAATACGATCCAAAAAACCCTTTGATGTCCGTCCAGAGGCACCGTCACACTTTCACCTGTCATAAAGGTCAGAAAAACAAAAAACACTGCCGTTTTAATTATCCGTTGCCGGTTATGCCTCGAACAACCATCCTTGAGCCCTTTGGAAAAGAAGATAAAATTACACCCCAAATGATCCAAAGTTTTAAAAAAATACGCAATTTAATGAACGAGTTTTTTTACCACAATACTACAGTGTTGTGGGAGGACATTCTACACAAACTCGAACTGACCGAGGATGAATACATCTCAGCGATAAGATGTTCCTTGAAAAACGCTCAGGTTTTCTTGAAACGATCGAGCTTGGAAGTAGCTATTAACGCTTACAATCCTGTCATTCTAAATTTAAACCGCTACAACATGGACATGAAATTCTAAACCCTTACAGCTGTGCCTCTTACGTGGTTAATTACATCAGCAAAGCAGAGGGCGGCCTTTCAAAACTTTTGAGGCAAGCTGAAAAAGACATGAGCGATGGGAATTTGTCAGTGCGGGACAGATTGAGGAAAATTGGTAATGTTTTCATCAATGGTAGCGTTATGTCGGCTCAAGAAGCGTGCTACCATGTCCTCTCTCTTCCATTATCGCTTATGAGCCGTTCAACTGTTTTCATTAATACTTCCCCACCTGAAGAGTGAGAATGTTGAAAACTGAGAAAGACTTGCGCAAAGAATTCGAAGCAAACGCTGATTCGGAGGATATTTTTTTGCCCAACATTTTAGAAAAATACAGCAAAAGGTCTGCTCGTCTCGAGAATACTTGCCTGGCAGACTTTGCATGTAACCTCCCTCCAAAACTCAGAAACAAAGTTTACGAACCCGATGAAGATAATGACCACAATCAAATCCTTCCCTCAACCACCTACAAAACGAGAATTCTTCGGTTTCGCTCTTACAAAGAGGAGCAAGATCCGGTCAACTTTCATAGAGAGCAAGTACTTCTTTTTTTGCCCTGGCGGAATGGACAATCGGACATCCAAAACAACTGTTCCAACCTTTATACTCAAAATCTGTCCCAAATATCCGAAAACAGGTCAAAATATTTCAGTGGAATCTCGGCAGAAACACTTGAAAACGCGATTGAACGAGTGGAGAATGAGGTTGACCAGTTCCAACAGCTCAGTGAAGATGACGAACCGGACTACCCTGTCGATGTTTTTGCTCAGGGAGGAGTTGAAGATCCTAAAAGAACTGACGGTTCCAAATACACGTACAAAACCCCTGCTTTGCCGACTAGAGACGAGATCTTTTCTAACATGTTGCTCCTCACCGAAAAACAAAGAGACATCGTGATGCACGTCTTGCATTGCTTTAAGACGAAATTACTTCCCATCAGGATATTTTTGTCGGGCTCGGCAGGAGTTGGAAAGAGTACTGTGATCAAAACTATTTATCAGCTGCTCACTCATCATTTTTCACATCAACCTGAAATTGAAAAAGTTGACAATCCCGTATACGTACTCCTCACAGCCCCTTCAGGTAAAGCCGCTTTCCTCATCGGGGGTATCACGCTACATTCCACGTTCGCGTTACCCGTGTCGCAGTATGGGGGTCAAATGCCTGAATTATCTGAAGACATTGCGAACACGATCCGTTGTAACCTGTCGCGGCTAAAACTTCTCATTATCGATGAAGTTTCAATGTGTGGAAGCCTCATGTTCCACCGAATCGACATGCGATTGAGGCAAATCATGGGACGCGACACGTCATTCGGAGGGGTTTTCGTTCTGCTTGTTGGGGATTTGAATCAATTACTTTCTGTTTAAGATAGCCCAATATACAAGTCCACCAAAGGAAGTGGCTTGACCAAGTTGGCTGGGACCGTAATCTGGGATGAATTTAAGTATTTTGAGCTGACTGAAATAATGAGGCAGAAAGATGAACTGTCTTTCATCAGGGCTCTAAATAACGTAGCAATCGGCAAAATGACGGGTCAAGACATGTCAACTCTAAAACAACGTGAAGTTCAACCGGAAGAAGTTCCAGAAAGTGCCATTAGGCTCTTCCAGAAAAATAGTGACGTCGATGAGTTCAACGAGGCAAAGATAAAATCAAGCAAAAACCCCCCAGTTGAGTGTACAGCCATTGATCGGATCATGGTTAAGAACTGCGCCCCTCAACAAAAGGAGCGATTTTTGGAGGCTTTAAAAAATAAAAATCGCACTGAAACTGGGGGACTTCCATACAAATTAATTTTGAAAGTCGGGATCAAGTACATGATAATTTCAAACATTGATGTAGCAGACGGGCTTGTAAATGGGGCGTGTGGAATACTTGAAAGAATAACTCCAGCTGATGATCCTCGATACCTTTGGTTTAATTTTGGGGATCCTACCTACTGCTTACCTACCGTATTTTATTATTTGTTTCTTATTCATATTTCTCGTTTCTGGATTAGTTAAGTATTATATTGATTTGGTAAAGGTATTACGGCGATGTAAACCGAATAGGACTTCCTTATTCGCTTTCCTGATCCTATCACCTCGCATGATTTTCCTCACCTTCATCATAATCTCATTTCATTTGTTACTAACAACAGTAGTTAATCTACACCTTCCACCCAATATCCCATATTCCAAAACTATCCACCTCGACCTCATTTTATTACAGATATCCAGCCTACGTACCTGCCATGTAACCACGTCTATTATTATACTAACTAATCCGTTTACATTCCCATACATTCGCGTATTTGCATTAAAACATGTTTTCCTTTCTGCATGGCAGATACCTACCTAATTAAATTTGTTGACTACATTTTACTCTATTATATTCAGTCTAGATTTAAATAGGTTATTTATTTTCTACGAAGGAGTTAAACAGATATTTCAGCGACATTATTGTGACCAATTACATTAAAGTTCCATCCAAACGGCACATATCAGGTAGGGATACGACACCGTACAGATGATGGTAGAAAAATCTGGGTGATATGATAATCTCAGCGTAACAAGGCGGTGAACCTCCGGTGGTGAGGTAGGTAACGAGACCTAGAGGGTACCTCCATGGTTTAGACAATGAAATGGCAATTCTGTTTCACAAGACTCCATCCTCCATTTGAAGAAGATACAGATAAATACATATTTCTTGTCTATTCCATAAGGTGGCGTGGAAAATCCTCTATCCCTAACTAATTGGTATATCAGATTATTGTTCAGGTTGATAGAGTGAAGAATGATGAAGATTAATTGAGTGAATAAACAATCAGGAAGAGACCTGAAAACCGTTAGTCGTAATATCTGGTACCTACGCGTCTACGCCCGGTAAAAATGCACACACAATAATAACTACGGGGTAAAATATCTGCCACCCCATCGCCAGATACTTGGTGCGGCTCTTTTGGCTCCGTGGCTGGAGGCTGGGAGCCAAAGAATACATAGGGGCCCTTCATGTGTTCTTCGGCGGAAGCGAATAAAGCGAGGGGGCAGCTAGGCTACCATAGAATAAGGCCGCGTATTCCATGGAATACGCTCCCTTATTCCGTCAGGATTGCATGGGACGGATATGGGAGCTGTTTATTATGCCTAAAGTTGGTACAGTCCCGTCCAGTCGAGGAAAGGCCAGTGCACGAGTGTACATGGGTCGCCCGCCTTGACTCCCGTAGGGACGCGTCGCCTAGGAGCTTACAATAAATTCTAAGCTATTCTAGCTTCTTGCCCGTTGCCTTCCCCCCCCCCCCCCCCCCTTCACCTCCCACAGTAGTGATGGGCTAAAGCGTTATTTTCTGATAACGGGTTATTCGCTAACAGTTATCGGTCAGTAACCGGTTACGATAACCGGTTATTCTGATAAGCGGTTACCAGTTTAGTGATGGGGGTGCTTTTCACTCCCGAGTAGAGAAACAAACATGAGTTTTTACCTGAGAGCCGATGTCGAAAAGTTCATCTTTTGAGCATTGTTGAACTACACTAGCTTCAGCTCTGTATTGCCCACGTATAGGCCCTGGCCTACTGTGGGATTTCTACCATACTAAATACCGACACTTACTTCGATTACTAAGTCTCAAATTGTTATAAAACTCACGTTAGTTTAAGAAATATTTTTGTAACTAAGATTTTATTTTGATATCAAGAACTTAACTTGGACGTAAGTAAAATATATTTATGTAACCACTTTAAGAAACCAAACTTTTTATTGAACTTACCATATTTGTATATTTCAAAATTTGTCTATAAAATGTTTTAAGGAATAAAGCAATTTCTCTGTCTTCTCTCTCTCTCTCTCTCTCTCTCATCATATGATGCCTACCTACCTATTGCTTCATCATGTGAATCTGTCACTTACACTGATAGGGCTTAAATTCAAATGCTGGCCATAAATATAACAGAAATCAATTGTTGATAGAGGAATAAAAATTTTGAAATTTCCTAATCTCAACCCCCCCCCCCCCTCCCCCATGGAATCTCACAAAATTGGTTTAGTAGGTCGGTAACTATGGTTATGTCCTGACCGGTAGATAAAATCTTGAATTAATTATCGGCAATACGATTTAGAACTTCCTGCATCACAACAAATTGGAACGCGAAACGTTATGGAGCTAGTTTTTAGGCCCTTCAACATTTTTAACGTTATTACTGGATAACTAGAAATGTACTGAGAGCATGAGGAATAACTCTTAATTTTTTGTTGAAGGGCGCTAAGCTGAGGGATACCGTCCTAAAATAGGTAGGTAGCCTGTTGGGTATGGAGTGAAGAGCAATGAGTGATCGCTACAGGTACGCTGTCCTGTAGCGCGGGATACCATCTCACGTCAAAGGGAAGGGAAAGGTCCTAAGCTGATGGATAACTGTCAGGAAGTCGATAACCGGTTACGAGGTAAAGCGTTATCGGCGGCAGGTAGTTACTCAATACCATCCCTTACCATCCCCCACATCAAAGGGTGCGAGAGCGAGACAGTTACCTATGTGCGAAGTGCGACTAGCCGGTAGGTACCGTCTCTTTAGTACTGCCCAGGAGAAGCGAAGTAGTTATTCCAATAACGTAGGTTTTCTCGTAACCGGTTATCGCAATAACCGGTTCTTGGTCGATAACCGGTTATTCTAAGCGGTTCCGTTATTCAACGCCCATCGTAGGGCCCCAACAGGACGCTATGTTCGCTGCGACTCATCCATTGCGATGTGACCCGCACAGCTCCAGCGTTCATAGGGATAGGAATTTGTGGATATCTTTTGTTACCTATTTCCTCTTTTCCAAATATTTTATTAGTCAAAAACATGGGATGTATGGTCTGATCACCACACATTAATTTGTATAATAACACTAGAAGTAGTATCAAAGGTGAATCAAGACAATTAAATTTTACTATCAGTGATGAAAAATAATCTGATAAAAAAACCGAGCATAATTCGTGTTTCGGGGGAGCCAAAATTGGTGGAAACCATCAAAAATAGCCATTTCAATAATTTCACATGAAAGAAACAATAAATGAACAGCCAAAATTTCTGTAGTTATGTCCATAGAATAATAAACCCATGTGACAAGGACTTTGCAGCGTTTTTGCGTTTTAGCAACATGTTGGTAACATGAGCTTCTGAGATATCGTGTTCCATGTTTTTGGGGACGAGAAGACCGAATATGAAGTCGATTTTGACCAAAGAATGGAAAATTGAGTTCTACCAGGTGTTCAGCTCCCAAAATTGATTTTTTATGGGTGAAAAACCTGGGAAATCGTCTGAAATCACCATCAGTTTGTATAATAACACTAGAAAAAGTGTCAACACGTGGATCAACAGGGTGGCCACCGGTCAGGGAAGTCAGGGAAAAGTCAGGGAAAAAAATGTTGGTCAGGGAAGTCAGGGAAAAGTCAGGGAAATCGAGAGGCGAGTCAGGGAAAATTACCGCATGTCCGCCGTGTTCTTGAGATTTTGAACTGACGCAACTTATTTCCCGCTCTGCTTGTGTCCAGTCATTTGAAAGGTTCAGAGCGTGCAACGCCTAGTAAGGAGTAGAAGATGTAATCACTGCCCCATCCGTTCCCTCAGCTCCCCGCAGCCCTGTGGGAACTTCTAGGGAATAAAAGTGGGAAGTTCGATTATGAACCAGTCGATAGGGTACTTGAACATAAATTGATGGCATTCGAATATTCGTACTGGGTATTCTTCTTCCACTTCCACCAGTTTCTTTCCAACTTGTATTTTCCTCTATTTCACAATTACATCGATATTGATTCAGCTAACATCGATGGTATCGATGTTTACCATAGATATCATAACGGTTACATCGATGTTAGATAATATCAGACCTTTCAGCATCGATGGTAAAACATGGAACATCGAAGTCAAAAACATCGCTGTATCAATAACATCGAGCATCGATGTTCCATCCCAAAGAAAGTTGGTAGAGGGTTTTGCGCGTGGGCGGCGGGCGGATATGTTCGATTGTCGAGCTGTAAAATCAGGTAAGTTTAGTGCTAATGAAGTTTAGTGTCTTTGCACTTGTCGGATCCTTGTGCATGCAAGCTGTGTCAAGCCGAGGACTGGCATGTGGTTGGTTCACGCTCGTTTAATGACGGATTTTGGTTTATTATTTTCAATAATGAACCATTGGAATCGACCACAAACATTTGTTTACCCCCCCCCCCCCTCTCCAATCCAATGTAATTTGTTGCGTTAAGGTATGTAGAATACGCATATCCAATAAAAATATTTCCGTCCTTACACCGTCCGCGGCATTTTCCTTAGTTCCCATGAACCAAAATTCATTCAGAGCCCGTTTGGGCTCTAGTTGGTCTAGTCACTCAACTCTAAGGGGTGAAACGAGGGGTTGAAATGTCCAGAGAATCCCTATCTCGGGAAATTGCATTTTAAGGTGTAGGTTTTCTCGAATTTAGTTCGATTTTTTTCAGAATTTTTGAGACCATCGGAGCATTCTATGATATTGCCATAAAATTTGCTGTACAATTTTCCATTAAAAGCAGGGAATGCAGGCATCAAGCTGAGTTGAGAGCACATATCACTGGTCTCTCGGCCAGGTTGGCGCTGTAGCGCAGTGGTCTAAGTGACGGATTGTTACGCCTAAGTTCCCGAGATCGAAACCCTACCGGGACTTGAATCTGGAGTGAATTGTTGAATTCACTCCAGATCAACAATTTCTCTTCAGAACTTATTTGTTTCTTTATGCTATTTTAGCTACTGTTTTTCATTGTTAGAATTATTTTAGCAACATTTAACACGTGATTTAGGTAGGTACCTAGTGACGATTACGGGGTTAGCTACGGAGGGTCTGTGATCTACATAAGAAGGGTTATCTATACAGGGAGCTGTGATCTGTAACAGAAGTGTGTTCTGTACAAAACCGTTGTGTAGGGATTTGCAGCGTTTTGGTTTATTATTCTGTGAATAATACACCTATGTTCGCTCAGCAAACATTTTTATAACACCCCCCCTCAAAATGTTTTCTTTTTCGTTTCAAGGCGCGCCTACTCCAAAAACGCTGCAAAGTCCTTGTCACATAGGTTTATTATTCTATTGGATAAACCTACAGAAATGTTGGCTGTTTATTTATTGTTTATTTCATGCGAAATAATTCGAATAGCTATTTCTAATGGTTTCCACCAGTTTTGGCCCCCAAAACACGAATTAGGTAGGCTACTTTTTTTCTTTTTTTTAAATATCTTTGACCATTGTTAGTGCCATTTAATCGTCTTGACCCACATGTTGAAACTTTTTCTAGTGTTATTATACAAACTGATAGTGATTTCAGACGATTTCCCAGGTTTTTGACTCACGAAAAATCAATTTTGGGAGCTGAACATTTGGTGAACCTCAATTTTCCAATCTGGTCAAAATCGTCTTCATGTTCGGTCTTCTCGTCCCAAAAACATGAAAAACGATACCTCAAAAGCTCATGTTACTAACATGTTGCTAAAACGCAAAAAGTACCTATTTTTACACACATTTTCACTCATAACACCCCTGGGTATATTCCGATCGAGCTGAAAAGTTTCGGGACACAACTAGGGCCCAAATGGAGCATGTGTGCGAAAGAATGAATTGTTTAGACCGAAAATGAAGCCTGTACAGGTGATACGGCGTACGGTGGACGGCGGACGGACATTGCATTTTTGGAATCTACGCACCTTGAAACGGAAAAGAAAAAATTTTGAGGGGGTGTTATAAAAATTTTTTGCTGAGTGAATACATAGGTGTATTATTCACAGAATAATAAACCAAAATGCAATGTCCGTCCGCCGTATCATCCATATCTACTTCATTTTCGGTCTAAAAAAATTCGTTCTTTTGCACACATACACCCAAGGGTGTTATGGGTGAAAAATGGGTTTTTTTTTTTTTTGTATTAGTAACATGAGCTTTTGAGGTATCGTATTTCATGTTTTTGGGGACGAGAAGACCGAATATGAAGTCAGTTTTGACCAAATAGTGGAAAATCGAGGTTCTAACGAAGTTTCAGCATTAAATTTCGTTAAATTATGGTCTAAAATCGTCGTTCTTCCGCACACAGTTTCGGTCCCCATTTGGGTCCTAGTTGTGCTCCGAAGCTCGGCAGCCCGGTCAAAATACACCCAGGGGTGTTATGGGTGAAAAATGGGTGTAAAAGTAGGGGTTTTCCAGGTTTTAGTGAACGTGAGCTTGTGAGGTATCGTTTTCCCTGTTTTTTAGGGCGAGAAGATCGAATAAGAAGTTGATTTTGATCAAAGAGTGAGAATTGAGGTAGTAACGAAGGTTGAGCTTCCACAATTCGTTTATTCTGAGTCAAAAACCTGGGAAATTGTCTGAAATTACCATAAGCTTGTATAATAACACTAGAAGTAGTTTCAACAGGTGAATCAAGACAGTTGAATGACACTATCAATGATCAAAGACAAATTGTCAAAAATATGAGCCTATTTCGTGTTTTTGGGGGCCAAAATTGGTGGAAATCATCAACAATAGCTATTTCAATAATTTCACATGTAAGAAGCAATAAAAAATGTATTTCCAACATTTCTGTAGGTATGTCCAATAGAAAAATCCATATGACAAGGACTTCGCAGCGTTTTTTTGTGTGCTGACGCAGCTTTTTTTGTTCTTCGCGCCTCTAAATCAGAAATTTATTTAGGTTAGCACATTAATAAACTAATACATAAATCCTTCAGTGTAATAATCAACTTACCCGTTTATTTACCCTTTAGACATTTCAATTTGACAGGGCATATGTTAAAATTCAAGCAAGGAAATCGGGAAAAAAGGTGGAAGAGTCGGGCTTAAAAATCTCGGAGTCAGGGAAATCGACAGAAAGGTCAGGGAGAAGTCAGGGAATAGTCAGGGAAAATGAAAATCCTGATCGAGTGGCCACCCTGATTCAAGACGATTAAATAGCACTACCAATGATCAAAGGTAGTTAAAAAAAAAAAAAAAAAATACACTGCCAAGGTGATGGCACAGGAGCTTCCTCGTCACAATCAGAGCGACCCATTATAAAATAGAACCGACGCGGAAGCAAAATAACATAACATAACATTACATTACATAACATTACATTACATAACATTACATTACATAACATTACATTACATTACATTACATAACATTACATTACATAACATTACATAACGTGAAATATACATATTACATAACGTGAAATATACATATTACATAACATTACATTACATGAAATATACATATTACATAACATTACGTCCATAATACATTACGTACATTATACATAATTGCGAAAGTTATGCGTGTTTGAAGAATTTCACGTTAGCGCATGCGCAGGGCGAACCGCTGGCTCTATCATGTTGAAATTTATATGGGACCTCAATGGGCCCTACCCGCTTAATCCCTGAGAATTACATTGAAATTGGGTGAAATCTTTGGTTACTACGGCTGTAACAAGGAAATTGAATCTATTTCACGCCAGCGCATGCTGAAATTCATACTGGTACTCACTAGGCCTTGTCCAAACAACCCTTGAAAATTTGAGCGAAATTGAATCAAAATTGTGAAAGTTATGCGTGTTTGTTGAATTTAACGTTAGCGCATGCGCAGGGCGTACCGCTGGATCAATCATGTTGAAATTTGTATGGGACCTCAAGGGGCCTTATCCGCACCATCCCTCAAAATTTGAGCTGAATCAATTCAAAATCGTGGAAGTTATGGCTGTAACAAGGAAATGCGGACAGACAGACTCACAGACCCACAGACCGACAGACACGGAACCAAATTTGTTCAGTAGGCTTTGAAACGCAAAATGCAAGTGGAAATTTTGATTTCTGAAGACAAAAATTTTTTGGCTCACGAAAGTGAACACATGGCTTCCGCTGCTTCGCAGACTCGGAAGCAAAAAGGAGGAGCGTACCTAATTTGTGTTTTAGGGGCCAAAATTAATGGAAACCATCAGAAATAGCTATTTCGATTATTACGCATGAAAGAAATCATAAATGAATAGCCAACATTTCTGTAGGTATGTCCAATAGAATAATAAACCCATGTGACAAGGACTTTGCAGCGTTTTTTGCTGAGCGAATGCATTTGTTTTTAGTAACATGAGCTTTTGAGACATCGTTTTCCATGTTTTTGGTTTATTATTCTGTGGATAATACACCTATGTATTCGCTCAGCAAACGATTTTTATAACACCCCCTCAATTTTTTTTCTTTTACGTTTCAAGGTGCGTAGATTCAAAAAATTCAATGTCCCTCCGCATTACGCCATCCGCCGTGACATGCATAACTACTTCATTTTCGGTCTAAACAATTCGTTCTTTCGGACACTGGCTCCATTTGGGCCCTAGTTATGCCCCGAAACTTTGCGCCCGATCGGAATATATCCAGGGGTGTTATGGGTGAAAAATGGGTGTAAAAATAATGATTTTTGGTGTTTTAGTAACATGAGCGTTTGAGGTATCTTTTTCCATGTTCTTTAGGGCGAGAAGACCGAATATGAAGTCGATTTGGACCAAAGAATGAGGAATTGAGGTTTTAACGAAGGTTCAGCTCCCACAATTCATTTTTACGAGACAAAATCCTGGGAAATTGTCTGAAATCACCCTCAGTTTGTATAATCACACTAGAAAAACTCTCAAGAGGTGAATCATGAATATTAAATGGCGCTATAATGGTCAGAGATAACGTGAAAAAAAAGTGCGTAAATCGTTGTTGGTTGGAGGGGGGGGGGCAAAATTGGTGGAAACCATCAGAAATAGCTATTTCAATTATTGCACGGGAAAAAACAATAAATGAACAGCCAACATTTCTGTAGGTATGTCCAATAGAACAATAAACCCATGTTACAAGGACTTTGCAGCGTTTTTAGGACGAGGACACTGAATATTAAGTCGATCTTGGCCAAAGAGTGGGAAATAGAGGTTCTAACGAAGTTTCAGCCTTAAATGTACGTTAAATTTTTGTCTAAAATTGTCGTTCTTCCGCACACAGTTTGGGTCCAGGTTTTGGAACAATTATTTGGATCCTACTTGTGCTCCGAAGCTCGGCAGCCCGATCAAAATACACCCAGGGATGTGGTGGGAGGAAAATGGGTGTAAAAATGAAGGTTTTCGAGTTTTTTTGAGGTTTTAGTGAACATGAGCTTGTGAGGTATCGTTTTCCATGTTTTTAAGGAAGGGAAGACCGAATATAAAGTGGAGTTAGACCAAAGAGTGAAGAATTGAGGTTGTAACGAAGGTTCAGCCCCCAAAATGCATTTTTTATGGATCAAAAACCTGGCAGATTGTCTGAAATCACAATAAATTTGTATAATAACACTAGAAGTAGTATCAACAGGTGAATCAAGACAACTGAATGGCACTATCAATGATCAAAGATAATTTTTAAAAAAGATAGGAGCCTATTTCGTGTTTTTGGGACCCAAAATTGGTGGAAACCCTCATAAATAGCTATATCCATTATTGGACATGGAAGAAACAATAAACGAACGTATTTCTTTAGGTATGTCCAGTAGAATAATAAACCCATGTTACAAGGACTTTGCAGCGTTAAAGGTTTTAGTTAACATGAGCTTGTGAGGTATCGTTTTCCATGTTTTTTAGAGCGAGAAGGCCGATATGAAGTTGATTTTCACCAAAGAGTGAAGAATTGAGGTTGTAACGAAGGTTCGGCTCCCAATGTTCATTTTTTGTGGGTCAAAAACCCGGGTAATTATCTGAAATCACCACAAATGTTTATAATATCACTAGAAGTAGTGTCAACAGATGAATCAAGACTATTAAATGGCGTCAATGATCATAGATAATTAGTTTTAAAAAAGATAGGAGCCTAATTCCTGTTTTTGGGAAACAATAAATGAACAGCCAGTATTTCTGTAGATAAGTCCAATATAATAATAAACCCATGTGACAAGCGCTTTATGATATCGCGATGAATCAGGATAAAAAAGTTTCAAGCGCGGAGAGGGACTTCTGGGCTAATCAGCCTATTAATAATTATAATTCTACTAATTTTACCTAAACCAGTGAGGTAGTCTATCATCACGATCATAAAACACCTTCACATTGGTGGACTAATGACCGTAATAGTGCAATCAGTTAGCATGCTGACATAGCTTATTACTTCATACTCACAAATGGTGTTGACCAACCTACTTATCGTTGGATCTCATAATTGGAACGTACATTATCTCGCAGCACCCTTACAAAAATCTTCCTACCCACCAATTTTAAATCTCGGCAATCTCACATTCTCTTCCAAGTTGCGCCCCAAGATTCTTATCTAATCTAGAAATCATTACTATCCGTCTAAATCTTGATAAGCTGTGTTTATACCCTAGGACGATTGAATCACAACTCCTAGGGTTAAGCAGAGTCCTGAGCATGGGTAGGTTTAGAAATTCTTTAACCAAACGTCGACTTGGTGATTGTTGTCGATGGTTATATATTTTGGTCTGTGAATAATATACCTATGAAATCGCTCAGCAAACACATTTTATAATGCCCCCTCAGAATTTGTTCTTTTATGTTTCAAGGTGCATAGATTCCAAAAACGCTGCAAAGTCCTTATCACATGGGTTTATTATTCTATTGGAAATACCTACAGAAATGCTGGGAATACATTTATTGTTTCTCTCATGCGCAAGTATTGAAATAGCTATTGTTGATGGTTTCCACCAATTTTGGCCCCCAGAAACCTGATATAAGCTCCTATTTTTGACATATTATCTTTGATCATTGATAGCACTTAATTGTCTTGATTCACCTATTGTAAGTACTTCTAGTGTTATTATACAAGTTTATGGTGAATTCAGACTATATCCCAGGTTTCTGGCTCATACAAAATGAATTTTGGGAGCTGAACCTTCGTCGCAACCTCAATTCTTCACTCTCTGGTCAAAATCTACTTGATATTCGGTCTTCTAGCACATGGAAAACGATACCTCGCAAGCTCGTGTTCACCAAAACCTCGAAAACCCTATTTTTACACCTGTTTTTCACCCGTAACACCCCTGAATGTATTTTGATCGGGCTGCCGAGCTTCGGATCATAACTAGGATCCAAATGTGAATGGGCGCCCAAACTGTGAGCGGAAGAACTTCAACTAGACCAAATTTTAACGTAAATGTAATGCTGAAACTTCGTTAAACCTACGTTTTCCACTCCTTGGTCAAAATTGACTTTATATTCGGTCTCCTCATCCTAAAAAACATGGAGAAAGGTACCTCACAAGCTCATGTGACTAAAACACCAAGAAACATCATTTTCCCTCCCATTTTTCACCCATAGATCCGATCGGTCTGAAAAGTTTTGGGACACAACTGGGGTCCAAACGGAGCATATATGTGCGAAAGATCGAATTTTTTAGACCGAAATTGCAGGGGATATGCATGATACGGCGGACGGACATTGCATTTTTGGAATCTACGCACCTTGAAACGTAAAAGAAAAAATTTTGAGGGGTTTTTTTAGAACTTTTTTGCTGAGCGAATACATCTGTGTATTATTATTCATAGAATAATAAACCAAAATGCAGTGTCCGTCCGCCGTATCATGCATATCTACTTCAATTTCAAGTCTTCTTGCCCTAAAAAACAGTGAAAAAGATACCTCAAAAGCTCATATTTACTAAAAACTTGAAAACCTTCGAAACCCCTATTTTTACATCCATTTTTCTCCCGTAAAACCATTGTATGTATTCCGGTCGGGCTGCCGAGCTTCGGAGCACAACTAGGACGCAAATGTGTTCCCAGATGGGGACCCAAACTGTGTGCCGAAAAACTACGATTTTTGACCAAATTTTTGCGCAAATTTAAGGCTGTAACTTCGTTAGAACCTTGCTTTCCACTCTGCGAAAAATCGGCTTCATATTCGGTCTCCTCGTTCTAAAAAACATCTATCAGTGATCAAAGATAATTTGTCAAAAATAGGAGCTTATATAGTTTTTTGGCCGCAAAAATTCGTGGATACCATCAACAATACCTATTTCATTAATTGCATATGAATGAAACAATAAACAAATGTATTTCCAGCATTTCTGTAGGTATGTACAATAGAATAATAAACCCATGTGACAAGGACTTTGCAGCGTTTTTCATTTCACTGTTATTATTTCACTCCATCTTAATATTACTTTATTCACAGACAATTAACTTTTCTGAGTTACAAAAAAGTAATTTACTCAACCAAGTGTTTTATGTATACAAGTTTAGGGGCGGATTATAATAATTTGGAGATCCTAACTAGTCTAGTTTAGCCTTTTTGCGACATTCTGCCAACGCAAGACTATCAAGTACAGTGTGTAAAGAAGGCTCCTGTGTTTTCGTAGCCTGATATGTATGAGACACTATGTATGAGATCAGCTACATTTATTACTGTTGATCTACAAGATCATGGCTCTCTTGCGATTTGAGCATATATCAGATGTTCACGCTACGCAGGTTCAATCGATGAACCTCCTTCTGTCATTCAGACTTCTTAAACTCACGTGTCGTGACTCTTTTTCAAGAGTTGAGCGGCTGCTATCCGTAGCTTCCGAATTGAAATCGGCATCGTCACTACCATATTATATCCGTTACTAATAATGAGAAAGTTACCAGTGATATGGAATTGCAGGTTCTCGCGCTACGACCACCCTGTCCGAATCCACCCAAATAGCCCGAAAATCCAATTATAACGTGAAACCAACGCATCCTACTTGTAAATAGTATTATCATGTCTGAAGTTGGTGAAAATGAGAATGGGAATTCCGCCAACTCAAGGGAAACGGATTGAACCAGCTAAACATGACGGTATTGCGGGCTTAATTGTGGATCGAGCCTCAGGGGCATCATCTGGTTCAGGTAGCACCAATGCTGGCAAATAGTAGAATGACGGGCCGAATTGGTCAAGTTCTGGTTTGTCTCAACCCAGTGATCTACCGCTGGGGTGGGCTACCGTGAAATTTTACGACCTCCTCATAAACCTAGAAATGGGATTATAGGAAATTCCGTGGAGAGTAAAAAATACTACCGCTCCTGAAAAACTAAACTTAGCCTCATGGGGCACATAGATTTAAGACGTGATGAACTCCTGAAGCTGTTAGAAGCAAGTACTTTAGGAGTTTCAATGTAGCGATTGAGGCACCTTTTCGTAGTAAATTAATGGATCCAGAATCCTGACCCATATGTATTTAGTAGTCATTTTATTTTAATTCAGGCGTCCAGGAGGAGTACAGAGTGCACTCCCCATTTAGGACCCACATCCTTTTGGTGACCCTACAGTTTTCTTCCAGAACTTGCCTTCCCTTACTTTACCTCAGATGACCATGTATCTCAAAAGGAATGACGTCTTATCTCCTCTTGAAATCGATCATTCCTATGTAACTCGTTTTGGCAGCCTACTCCTCTACTGACTTCAAGAATTCTTCGTCTTTAATACCCAACTCTATCATCTTGCTTTCTTTTTTAACATACCTCTGACTCCCGTACTGGAAGCCGTACTGGTACCCCTGGACTGGCGCCTGTCATAGGCGCCTTTTGCGTTAGGTCCCTGGTTGCAAGGAAGCCAACCTTGCAAAGTACTACTGATTTTTCCGTAACCTACGGACTTTTTTTTTAAATTCCGGTTCACCTAGTTGTATCCTTAAACTTCGGATTCCTTCGAGCGCCTTCTTAACAAACTTCAGTTTCCCGCCATTTTGATGACGGGCCAATCTCACTTGAAGAATACAGTGGCGGCACCTTTTTCCCTACGTAGAAAGGATTGGCACTATCCCTTCATCTTATTTGTACTCAAATATGAAGGTTCATCCCTCCCACACAACACAGGAAAGGACTTCTTTTATGGGTTCTGTGATTCCAGGACGGAGGCAATAACTCTGTTTAGGACTTAAGGACTTGGCAAGTTCCTTTCAGCATCACAGCCACCCGACCAATCTTTGGGATTAAGGATATGCAACCTGAATCGCAGTGATTAGTAGTCTTGCGCATAAGATATTTTTCGCAAACGACGGTTATTTTTCGCGGTTTTCAGGCCCCACGGGATGTCCAAGGCTTTCTGGCTTTCTAGGCTTTCTGTTTGTTGAGCTCAATCTTGTCGCTACAGGGAGTATAGATCGTTGGCAACTTTCGGTCTTACTGAAAAGTTCTCATCTGTCTACCAAGAATTCGGACCTCTTATGCGGTTTCTGTTCAGAAATTCACTAGGAATAATCGATACTCGTACCTACTTCGACTTATTTGAGCACTCTTTTGCATCAATAACATGGTCGTTGCTTGGCATTTCGTGACCATTACCCGACGGCCCTGTATCACAGCAGGTACTATTGGTCATGTTGCACCTACCTTGCATAAATCCGCACAGAAAATGTTTTTAACATAATTTCCAGCTTCATTAAACGAGAACGTATCACTGTTATCGAAGCCTTGGTCATCGAAGGCCGTTGGCCTCTTTTGATAAAGTAATCGAAAATAAAGTCGGAGAGTAGTTGGAAGGTAAAGCAGAGGCTGATTTCACGCCGAGTAAGAGAGATTTTATGTAGGGAGGGGATGTCGCGGTAGTAGACGCGGAACCTTGACATCCAGGCGGCGGTTTTTGACAGTCCGCGAGAGACAGGCTTGGTGTGTGGTTCGCTGATCCGTTCATCTAGCTTGTTCGCGTAACCGGTCTTCAGCCTTTTCCCCTCGAGTCCCCCTTCAACGGCGATCGCTCTCTGCCACCAGCACGTCCTGCACCTGGTAAAATATATTTTTTCATTAATCATTGATCCAAATTACTATTGATCACCTTTAGAGTCATAAGTACCTAAAGAGGCAGAGTTGCCGGTGGGACCCTCATCAGAAATTCAAGTTACCTCTCGAATTTAATGAGTGGAGTTAAAAATAATTCAAGAAAGAAGTGCCGGGTAGAAATTTGATCAAGCTATGTCTGCGTGTTACCGGGCATTCATGAGTCTCCTGATGCACTTCTAGCCGTGCGCAAATCTTTGGATATCATTCAAAACATCTTAGATGATGCATGTTTGTGTTTGATGAATTATATGGACTCTAAGATCAAATTTTCTACTCGCATTTTGAGGTTCTATACCTCGGATTAGAGGTTATATAGAAATATAATACCTACTGCCTACGTTTAGTGAGCAATTCAACATTCAAATTGATTCCGTTCATAAATATACTAATACAATTGTAGTACCTAATACAAGGATGGATGGTGCATGACGGTGTCCCAACTTGCTGAGGCAAGATTCAGAGGTGGCATCAAAATGGATGCGAAATAAATTCTGGATGTGCAGGAAAACGGGTGTATGCATCATCCTGCTAGAAGAATTTTGACGCGGCAGAGGCCACTGAAAGCGGGAAAGAATGCTTTTCAAAAGTCAGCAGACGTAAGCTCCCAAGTTGCAGTTATGTGAGAACCGATTCGGGGACTATTCTGTCCGATATATTGTGGCTCACACCATACTGGGTTGTGGGGAAGGTACCTACACAAATATTTAAAAAACCTTTCATAGGTTTATTCTCGAGTAGTTGCTTTCTGCCGAAGGAAGCCTTCCAACCTGAGAATTGACACATTTGCGTAGTCGAATGTGTCGATGAAAAGTTGGTCGCTGAGTGCAAAGTTCCTGGAGGGAGGAAATTCACGGCTTCGATAATCTGGTAATACTTGCCGTCAAGAAACCGTTCCCCCAGAACAATAAATGCAAAACAATTGTTTTGCATTTATTCATCAACTTCAGCTTTCATATTGCGTTATTTCAAGTAGGTATCTACCTGTGTATTAAGAGTACGTACTCGTGAATTTACGTATCAAATGCGGTGAATCGTGCGCCGCTCAAATACTTAACGATTTGTACGATAATCTAGGCGTATTCCGCCTTTTCTTTGCGAATTTAGTTGGGAAGCTATAAAAATTTGATTGACGCACCCAATAGGTACACTTGCAGAGGTGATAATATTAGAAGAAACACGCCCGCCGGATGATTTTTAAACAAAAATACGTCATCATCAACTTTCAGTCAATTTTCCCGACGTGTAATTGGCGTGAAAGGGTATAAGGTATGCTGTTTTTCTGATTCAATAATTAAAAAAGACGAGGAAATTAGTTAGTAGGAGCGGAAAGGGGATGTAAGGAAATTGTTGCCGAGTGGAGGGACGTCGATTCGTTTCAGGCACTCGTAATAGGATTAGATGGTAGATGTTGATGCAGGGTGGGTAGAGAAAAGGGTTCTTATCGCTGAGATTGCCAACCTCACCTGATCCGGTTCCTTCGGATTATCTCGTTTCGTCGACATGAACAAGCTCGACACGGTGCTTGGTTACGCCTTTTGTTAGCTAAATTGGTCCTTTTTCTTATATTTTCGTTTTGATTGACAAACTCATTTCCTGGATAAGACATTCAGGTGTTTTATATTTTTCTTAAATGTGTATTGCCTATATCCGGGACTCCCAGGCGATTCTGTAGTGAATACCCTTCCTTATAACAACTTTGAAGTGATAATGCGATCCACGTAAAAACAGGAAAAGTACATTATCCTGTATTAGCCGTATCCTATCACTGTGGCAAAAAATGCCTGCCCTAGCCTTTCCTACCTATAGACCTGGGATAGTAGGTACGCAGCATGCGAATTTAATTGGTTGCTCGGCTTGCCCTCGGTGTGTATACCTGTGGGCGTTGGTTACGGTACCTATCATTCCATTTCTACGATTCTTGAGCGCTGAACCTCTTTGTGATGCCTAATTATCATTGGGGAATACCCAAGAATCTGGAATTGCTCATTTTTTTCTTCTTCCACATTTGCTTTTTGTTTTGCTTCTCGATGAGAAAAATCGAATCATTTCGCTGGAATACCATATATTTGTTTAGTTTCCAAGATTACGAGGAGTGCGGCAATGACGTCATTGTCGCTACATCTTCCTCTATGCTAGAGCAAAGCAGAACAGATACGCGACTTCTCGGGCAGTAGTATCGATGTCACAGCTCGCCTCAACATCGAGGATTATATAAAACAAGCTGTATCTATAGAATGGCGGCAATAACGTCATCACAACTTCCACAATAAATTAAAAACTGTGCAAATTATTACAGAACGGTTTATTATTTACCTGTATAGGTGCCCCTTCTCCGTAGATCACTGTTTTCTGTCGGGTACAGCAGCCAGCCCGGAAGTTACAGTTTCAAAAATGCGCAGGATCCAGTAATTCAATAATTAATTTTATTTGTTCTTATTCATGACGAAGTTTGTTCATGTTACAAAAGCACCTGTCCACAAAATCCAGAACAGCCGTCATTCTTCGCATGAAATAATTTCACAGAACAACCAACTCGACGTCATACAGCCATCCGTGATTATAATCACGTGTTACCTAGCAATGATATCTGGGCCGGATTTAAACCGTTTCATTCGCGACCATGTTGCCGAAGCTTTTCGGTGGAAACAAACGGCTGGTCTACAATGCTGGTCGTGCGGGTGGTCTAAAAAAATTCTTTAGCTTGAGTTCAATTTAAAAACGTAAAAAAACCATACCCTTTCGTTGAAAGCTTTCGAGCTACGGCGTTCTATTTTTCACCCCTTAGAGATGACTGGCAGTAGGTAACGCCGAGCTTCGCGGAACAACTAGACCCCAGATGGGACCTACAAACCAAATTTCATTAATTTTGGTTCATGGTAACTAAGAAAAGTGCGAAGTACGACGGACGGACAGGTTGCTTTTTATAAATTCAGTTTTCGGATTCACATACCTTAAAACGAAAACCATCAAATTTTGAGGGTTTTTTCTTTTTAGCGAATTTTCAAAGAAAATGAAGCTATTGCAATGGCTTCGAAATTTAAATAATATAAATTTTTGGAAATTTTCTTCATAGAAATCCGTTTCAGACCATTCTAAAACGATTCCTGAAATTTAACACTTTTTTATATGTATATATATATATATTTATTTATATATGTGTCACTCCAGACGATAACTCTCGATAGAATTGAGATAAACAGCTCAAATTTGCACAAAAAATCTATCTTGGCAATCGAAAGGCTAAGTTCGAAGATGGGCGAAATTGGCCTACTCTAAGGAGGGTTTTGGCGCATTTAAAGTGCGCAAAAATTACCCAAAAATCCCCAAAATGTTATTTTCCAACAAGTGACCCCTCATTTTAAAGGTTTTTGCACGCTGAACACGATGGTGGAATCGGATTTTAGATATCTTGATCCGTTCTCAAATTAGAGCATTTAAAGTGCGCAAAAATTACCTAAAAATCCCCAAAATGTTATTTTCTAACAAGTGACCCCTCATTTTAAAGGTTTTTGCACGCTGAACACGATGGTGGAATCGGATTTTAGATATCTTGATCCGTTCTCAAATTAGAGCATTTAAAGTGCGCAAAAATTACCCAAAAATCCCCAAAATGTTATTTTCCAACAAGTGACCCCTCATTTTAAAGGTTTTTGCACGCTGAACACGATGGTGGAATCGGATTTTAGATATCTTGATCCGTTCTCAAATTAGAGCATTTAAAGTGCGCAAAAATTACCCAAAAATCCCCAAAATGTTATTTTCTAACAAGTGACCCCTCATTTTAAAGGTTTTTGCACGCTGAACACGATAGTGAAATCGGATTTTAGATATCTAAATCCGTTCTTAAATTAGAGCATTTAAAGTGCGCAAAAATTACCCAAAACTAGGATAATCTTTAAACTCTTACCCCCACCCCCTTAGAGTGGTCAGATTGAAAAATGTGAGAAGTATTAATTGAAGACGAGAGTTCGAAGCAAAAAAGGGGGAGGCAAACGATTAGTACAACTCCTTGAATTTACCCACAGCGATCAAATAAATAAGCACTTAGTACAATTACGTAATAAACAAACGGTAGAATCAGGATGGACAAAACGTACAAATTAAAATAAATACGAAGAGAATATACATAGAAAACCAAATTTTAGACCGAAGTTTTCCTTTATTCAAAACCATAGCCATTAATTCGAATATTTCTTTGAAAATTCGCTCATTAAGTCATGCTGCATGACTGATTTTTTTTTTTCATGCTTGATTCCAAGGTTCATTACCGAAAATAATAAACCAAAATAACTACTACCTACTTAGGTCTCGTCCAAATGAGAAATATTTAGTCTCATCTCACTAGCTATTTGAAAAAAATGAAAATAAATAAGTAAATAAAAAATATTCGTGGGTACTTCCCGTTAAGATTGACTTGGAAGCTATATTGGCCAGGTGATCAGCCTCATAGCTCCAGGAATCCTTTTGAGACTGTCCCCGTCGCGGTATTAACGAATTAATGTGCTTCCCACCGGTTTTACGGCTTAGCCAGATGGCATTTTGTGCAGATAATTGGCACAAGGGAGTTTCTGTCTTTCTGATTTTGAGGTAAAATAGGGAAAGGTCAACACATGGGAGTCCCCCAATCAATCAAAACCTTTCCATTCATATTTTTTAAAGTTCCAGTCATGCAGCATGGCTATAAGAGCGAGTTTTCATATAAATATTCGTGCTATTGTATAAAAAGATGATATCGCGAGAACCCGGAGTTTAAATTGGTAAATCTGAAATAATATTGGGATTTAACAAGTAGGTATGGGAGGTTATTTAGTCAGTAAATAGTAATAAGTATTGTGTGTTTCAACCGATTCATTTTTAAGATGGGTAGGTATGATTGTATGTGTGGATGTAAAAGGTACTACAGAAGATACACATGTTTATTATAGTAGCGGTCCCTGGTCGCTCTGGAATAGTTTATTGGTTTAAAAATACTTCTACGAGTAGGTATATTATTTCTACCTATTATGTATGCATAAATTTCTACCTATTTATTGATTTTATTTTCATGTTTCATAATTCACACTCGTATTTAGGAAACCAGTTGTAAATATTACTCATTGATTTATGAAGACTATAGAGAATAGGTAGTTGCTCGATTAAAATACTACATGTGTGTGAAGTAGGTGAGTAGTATGTCGGTGTGTAAGTCACTAGGGGTCACTAGGTAGGTAGGTACCTATACATACCTTTTTTATTGAACCCCATTTGAACGATGGCAAGGGAGCGAGTAGGAATACTCCGAAGGTAGGTAGGTAAGTTTTACACATCGGCAATGTAGGTACCTACTGCTTGTCGACTAAACCTCATGGTTAGCTGTGCCACTTGATTTAATAAATAATAATGGATAAGTATCAGTTTCAATCAGGTATTTAAATATTATATTTACTTAATTTTAAATTAATTCAGCCTATCTACTAAAACTATCAATAAAACTACCTTTTATCGGGAATCTACGATGGTTTGCAGCGGATCGGTAATTTGATCAAATCCCTCATTACAACTTTTCGTGAACTTATGTATTAAACTTTTCGCAGTTTTAGTCTTTTTACCGATTTTTGACCCTTACAACGTCATATTTGACCCACTCTTTTTTGAAAAAAATATTTTCATCATCGAGATAGTCCCCCTTCCTGTCGTGAACCACCATAACGTCAGGTGAATTAATATTAATTATACCCCTTAATACCAATTTTTGACCCGCAAAAATCCAAATTTGACTCCTATTAAGTATGAAAAACCACTGACTATTTGTATGTCTTTACTCACCCTTCCATACCACTTTCAGTGATTTTATATATTCGCGATTTTGGCCGTTTTTACCGATTTTCACCCCTAAAAACTCAAATTTGATTTTTTAAATTGCTCATCATCGAACTCATCCTTTTGTTTGGCAGTACGAACATTTTAGCGAAATTCGGAATTTTCTATCATGTAAACAAAGTCAGATATCGTCTGGAGTGAGATATAATTAAATATATATACCTATATATCAATACGTAATATATACATGTAAATTTTTGATTAAATCGGGATGAATTCAGGATGCTCTAAAACGGGTTTGCCTATTACTCAATTTCAAAAATTCATGTTCTGAAATTGTTTGACCCATCGCAATAGCTTCATTTTCTTTGAAAATTCGCTAATACGACAGGTAACAGTGTGCCATGACCCAAATCTCGTGGTTCGTCAGAACCATGAGATCTGATCTTACTGGGGAATGTAATAATTCCATTGTTTGCAATGTAGCAAGTTGGGATATACTGAAGTTGTCACTTGATGATGATTTTGTTAATTTACCGTAATTTGATTACTCACCTTAGCCACATCAGTTTTTCAGGGTGACATCTCGTCTGTGCAGTGTTGTGCAACTCAAAATCGTCAACTCAGTTAATAGAACAACAATATTATCGTAAGCAATCGACTAATAAAAGATCATTAAAACTAAATGAGCACAAAGTGTTTTTAATCATGGCAACTAGTGAAGCATAATACCTCTGTAAATAAATGTACCTATACGATATCATACTTGATAGGAGCAACGAGAAGTGGGAGCTAGTGAAACATGGGAGTCCTCGAATTGGTTACCTATGATTCGAATGAAATTAAGCTAACAACGGTTGTATTAATAATGGTTGTATTAATAATCAGGTTGCATTAATAATGCTTTTGACTCGTGGAATCGCGTGTTTTTTGTGAATTCAGAAGTGAGTTCAAACAAAAGATTAGAGAAAAACATTCAAATATTTGACAGTACAACCAATCGGTCGTAATGTGTTGTGTACGTACCTGTGTCAATCAAATCAACTCCATCTACTTACATTTTCATTGTTAAAGAAGGTAGAGGTAGTTATTAATGAACGATAGAGTCAGATTCTCGAGGGAAGTTGCTTTCACTAATTTATAACGGACGTGGCGAACGAATTGCAGGAAGTGAATGTCGCTCCTGTACCTCTCATTAGAACATCACTGGTGTCAGAGGCTGAAAACTCGTTACTCCATGTGAGCGTTGGTATCCACGAATTACTCTAGACTAGACTAGATCATCCTCTGAAAGGCAGAGTATAGTAAGCGCCATTTTCCGAATTTCACAAGTGAGACGAAAAACTGGAAGGGTCTTTTTATCGCCTAACCCGTTAAAGCTTGATATTTTAGCGTAAGTTGGACAGTTGAAGAAGTAGTACTTTTTTGAGAAAATGGCGCTTACGCAATTTTTGCTGTTTCGAAGAACTGGGAGAGTAGTTGTAGATACGATACACATTTGTCAGATATTCTTGATGTATTGTTGGAAAAGAATTATTTGGAAAACTAACGTATCTGCACTCGGGAAGGGGAGTTTAATGATACTTTGCTCAAATTCGATAGGTACATACGATACGCTGCTCCCTGGCGCTTACGATAGATGACATAATATTAACATACTGTCATTTTATCGCAAGTTACAGTGGGAATGGGGAACTTACGATAATGGACAATTTTTACCTCGGTATTTACATTTTAATCGTGGCGCTTACGTTCTGAATGAATGGTGGATACGATATTTTACCAGATTGATGGTTACGATTCGAAAAGTTTGAGGCTGATTGAATTACGATAAGTAGCTAGATAACTCAAAATCGCAAAAAAAAATGGCGCTTAGTATATTCTGCCTTTCATGGGACGAAATGTTATTTTGAATCTCAATAATAGGTATTTGTCGCGAGTCGCCATTTTGTACCACTTCTGGTGACTATATCTTAATTTTTGATGTTGCAATATATTTTTACAGAGTTTCAGAGCTTTTTAACCCCCAAAACTTTGAAATTTACCACTTTCCTCTTAGAAAAAATGTTTTTGACAACTGAAGTAGTAGATATTATTCAGTTCGAGTCACCATTATAGCACTTCGGGTGTTTTCAACAATTCTTGTGATTTTGCCGATTTTCAGAGGTTTTAGACTTAAATTTCCAGTTTGACTCCCAGTTAAGTAAAACATATTTTTCAGTATTGATATAATATTTTTCGACCTCGAGGTACCTTTCTATTCCAATTTTTGTGAACCTACTTGTATCAGTTTTTGGTGATTTTACTGATTTTTAGGTATAGTTGCCCACAAACACTGAAATTCGATCCACTTCTTATTTTTGAAAATTGCTCATCTTCAAATCATTCTCTTGTTTGCCGTTACAATTTGGCGAAATTTCAAGTTTTGTATTTAGTAGCCAAGGTCATATATCATCTACAATTGAGCGCACACGCACGCGCACACTCACGCGCGCAAACACACACAACGCGCGCGCGCACGCGCGCACGCACGCACACATGAATCATTTATTTATTTTTTAATCTTATTCTCAAAAATTCGTGTACTTTCAATGTTGGACCCATTCCATTAGTGTATTTTAACGAAAATTTGCAAAAATATAAACTGCGTAATAATTGAACGTCATTATGTGGGTATAGAAGACCAGAAACATTTGAATGGTTTTCCGTGGTCCTACCGTTGAGCTCATACCTCCCTGTGAGGATCTATGATGTTAATACAGGTGGAAGCAACTCTAAAATTTGATGAGTGTGTGAAACCGAGTAGTTTAATCACCATCAGAGATGTTGAAACATGATACGTGAAGTAAGCGTTCTCTGCTGCTCTCAAGTCCACAACTTGGTTGTTACGGTTTGTTCTTTCAATATTCATTACATTTCGAGCAGGCACGTACGTTATAGTTTCTGAACTTGGGACAAATTGATGACAATTATCTACCACTTCATCATACTTGTGTACCTACCGTTGTGATACAGGTACGTGAGATTAGGCTGGTATGCAATCAAACGCTTATCTCCATCAATTTAATGCCGTCGGACCGAACATTCAAGACGGACGTCTCTCTGTATTCTGTGAATAATCTTGGAAAATTCAAGATTACGTATTTCATTGGCGGAGCTTGCGTCAAGACTCCTTTGACGATATGTTGACTTGAATATGTTCGTCATTGTGCAGGTTCACAGAGTAGTCCTCTCAATCGCGGTTCAAACTACCGCTCATTGTTTGCAAATGCTCCAATCCAACTCTCCTGGTGCCTTCCGCTTTGAAATTTTTTTTTACATAGGTAAGTAATTTAGCATGGGACAGACTGTGCTGTGTTAATATCTTATTAATAATCAAAGCAGAATAAAAGTGCACCGCAATATGGATGAAAAAAAACTAGTTGTCATTCACCAGGAAGCCGGAATAAAAAACCAATCAACGTATCAGTCGGGCAATAAAAGTTTCCCTTCTGAGCATGCGCAGAGGCTGGAAAAATTAATCAGATCTTAAGTATATGATACCGACTGCATTCACATAGAACCATCGGATGCCCCCTATGGAAAATTCTCCATGTTGCACGTTGATGGGTCTTCCAATTCTAAGCTCACTTGTTTCTTTTTCTCTCGTAGTTGAAATTGAGTTGAATCATGTGTCTCTTTTCACTTCTGTATTCCCAGTCACTCCCACACCTAATATTATGGCCATGCGTCTACACTCCAAACATATGGGTTCTTGTCAATCATAGTTCAGAAACGTTTCCAGTGGAAACACAAAAATTGAAGGCAATCTCTTGAAAATTGAAATCTCTGCAATCCGCGGCCCTCCCTAGCCCTAAAAATTGTCGGAGGCTTTGCAGAATTGATCCAGTTATTTTTTCCCTTCTCTTCCCACCCTCAGGCAGGCGTTTTAGGGAGAAATGGAGCGAATCAGCTTCGTCGTTTTCATCAGTAATTACACTCGGGCAAAAGTAATGATCCTATGGAGTGTTCGGGGTCCTCCCACCAAACATGAAACTGCTAAAAGGATACCCGCCTTTTGCATATAGCGGAGTTTGTGTTTCCCCACTTCTTAACATTGGAAGTGACTCCCAAGATGTTATCAACATCCTTGAGTATCCGTCGCGTCCCTTCGGAATCGCCTAATGTGAAAAGGGCCTAGTGGTAGTCTGTTGATGCGCGACAAGTTGGTTTGATTAACACTGAACAGGGAATTCTTCATTTAAAGTTTGAATTTGAGTTCCGGAAGTTTCACCATACTGGATCGTGTGAAGGAACAGTAGGTAATAGTCGTATCCAGTGAGATCGATTCTCTTCGCTCATATTCCGTTTTTACGTGTTCTCTGTTAATCTATATTCTCAGTCATTTCCATATCTTGGGAAAGGTCAGAACTCAAAAAACGTGGTTTTTCGTCGATCATATATAATAGTATTATTTCAGGAACGATTCCACCTTTAACACAAAAATTTGAGGCATATAAAACAAACCTATCTCCGCGATCCGCGACACCCCCAACGTTTAACAACTTGATGAAGAATCGAGATTATGTATGTTGCAAGTGTCCTCCTATTGTCCGTTCTGAATGAAATTCGTATGGGGCCATTTGGCTATATAACCAAACGAACCCAGTGACTTTCAAATTATCGGCTGATTAAACCTGGAATTATGTATATCGCGTGAATTTTCGATGAAATTCAAATGAGACTATTTAGGGCCCAGTCTGCATGTGCCCTCCGAATTTCATCTCGAATCAGCTCATTACGACTATCTGTCCCGTAGAGAAATACGCGAGGCAAGGATATGCGGATTGCACAGACGACATACTTGTAACACGATTTGTTGATGTAGGTATGAAACGTAAGCCATAGAGAATGACAACATTTTGGTCTTCACCAAATTGATCGCAAGGCTTCCGCTATTTAGACTCGGGAAGCGACAGCCAACAAGTGGTCCAGAAAGGCTTCATCCAAAGATCTCCAACTACTACAAACCTTAACTGTGTTTCCAGCCGGTTGAGGAAGCTTATGTTGGCCCGACCAGCTCTGAAAATTCGAGACTGTACTTTTGCAGGCAAGACCGTATTTTTCCGTTCATTTTGAAGCTAGGCTTTTCAATTTGAAATATTCGCTCTAAAATAAGTACCCAGTTTTATTGTGTTGAAAACAACGGGGATACCCTTTGTGGGTACCATGTGTGATAGATCATGTGATCGCGTTGTTATGTTGATATGTTCCTAATAAACAAGTTCAATATTCTTCTAGCAATCCAAGTGTACCGACTTATTACAACTTAGGGAACATTACATGGCGCAGTCGAAGTAGATATGACGAAGAAAACGAAGGCGGAGCAGAAGCTGGATGAGCGGTTGGCTCCAGTGGAGTCCGCGATACAGGATTTCAAAAGTCAGTTGGAATCGTTGACTCGGGCTATCCTGACAGCCACTACAGGCCAAATACTGATCCCACAGAGCCCTGCAGTCCTCAGGGATCAGTCGCAGCCTGAAAGGTCCAGCCCGCCGAAACCCCGAGGGAATTTCAATCCTGAAACAGCTGAGGCCCCTACATCGGTCATCGAGGAGGTAAGAAGCGTAACACTGTCAGGAATCCCGAAACCGGAACAACTCGAGGAGTCCTACTCGTTCGCACAGTTCAAAGACTGGCATCGGCGGTATGTGAACTTCCTGACAGCCCAAGGTGCACACAGAGCGCCGAAAGAACAGACCAATGCTGTGTTCTCTTTTCTTTCTTAGGACAGGAGATAACAGATGTATTGAATCTAGTGTTAAATGTTCCATTCGGGACTGATTATAATGTAGTTCTGGAAGAACTAGACCAATATTACCGGAGAAAAGAAAACGGTAGAATTAGAAGAAGCCAATTTACGAAACGAAAGCAAGAGGAAGGAGAAAGCTTCATGTCGTTTTACCGTGAGAAAACAAAGCTATTCCAAATATCTGATCCTTGTCCTCACTGCTATGAGCGATCCCTTACAGACAACGTCATAGAGAGCCTCAGAGACGATGGTGTAAGAAGGAGATGCAGAGCTCTCCCAGACTACGCCCCTTTATCCGATGTGTTGAAGATCTGTGAGGGAGAAGAAATGGCAGCTAGAGAAGAGGGCAATAATTCCCGAGTGATCTCGAAAATTTCTGAGCCACAGAAAAAGTGCCTTCGATGCGGTAACGCATGGCATTAGACCCTCAAGGAGTGTCCAGCGAAAGATAGTAAGTGCTATAAATGTTGCGGACGAGGCCATTTCCCTAACTTTTGCAGGTCTAAGAAAGCCGTAAGGAGGGTAGAGTACGAGGCGAGAATAAAGAGGAACAGGGAAGCGTGATAATTGGGTACTTGGCTGTAAACGGTGTATCAAAGCATAGAGACCAGAGGCGGTTCAGAGTAAAAATATCATCCAAGTGGGATGCGTTGGTACAAAGAAGTTGCTTGGCCATTCCTGACACTGGTGCCGAGGTCAGTGTCGCAGGAGTGGATATCCTGAAAGGTCTCAACATCGGGTCCAAGAAACTGGTCAAAGTACAGATATCACTCACGTCTGCAAATGGTTCTGGCATCGAAGTAATGGGCAAATTACCATGCATCATTGAGTACGAAAATCGCAAAGCGGACCTAGATCTCTACATATGTGCCGGTGTGACTGAGGTACTCATTGATAGAACAACATTGCGGAAACTGGGAGTGATTCACGAGGATTTTCCCCACCCCCTGGCCGTAAGAACAGTCGACATGGTCCCTGAAAACCCTTCCCAAGAAGAGATAGAAAATTTTAAAGCAACACTAATCGGGGAATACGAAGACGTGTTCGACACCAAACCGCTCAAGCCAATGAAAGGTAAAAAAGTGCATATCGAGCTGAAAGGAGATGCGACCCCAAGTGCCATAACATGCCCCTGAAAAATACCGTTTGCATGGAGAAACCAGGTGAAACAGGAACTCGATGACCTCGTTGCGAAAGACATCATTAGACCCTCCCCTGAAGAAGCCTCTGATTTTGTGAGCCCCCTGGTAGTGGTTCCAAAACCCAATGGGAAAATCCGAGTATGTGTCGACTTTACAAGGTTAAACAAGCACGTGAAGCGACCAGTCCATCCATTCAAAGCTCCATGGGAGGCAGTCTCTGATATTGGCAATGGGTACAAGTATTTCTCATCCATGGATGCAGCGTCAGGATACTTTCAGCTAGAGCTAGATGAGCAGAGCCAGAAGCTAACAACGTTCTTGACTCCTTGGGGCCGCTACCAATTCTTGCGGGCCCCTATGGGGCTGGTAAGTTCAGGAGATGAATTTTGTAGACGGGGTGATGAAGCCTTAAGCGGAATTTCCAATGTACAAAAGGTAGTTGACGACGTACTGGTTTATGATAAGGACTTCAAGACCCACTGCTCTCGAATGAGAGAGATATTGGACAGGTGCAGAGCTTCATCAATCACACTGAACGAAGAAAAGTTCACATTTGCAAAGCCGGAGTTGCCATATGTCGGATATATCGTCGGGGAATCAGGAATAAAGGTAAATCCTAAGTAAATTGAGGCTATTACTAAATTTGGTAAACCAACAAACCTAACAGAATTGAGGTCATTCCTAGGCATGGTCAACCAACTAGGCAACTTTTCGTCCAGTATCAGTGCTGCTGCAGGCCCACTAAGAGAGCTACTGAGTGTAAAAAATGAGTTTATGTGGTGCTCAACTCACGATAAGTCGTTCGAAGAGGTCAAGAAGATGTTGACGGAGCCCCCAGTTCTCACTCACTTTGAGGTAACACGGAAAGCTGCGCTCCACGTAGATGCTTCTCGAACCAACGGTCTTGGTTATGTCTTGTTACAAGAACACGAGGGCGCCTGGAAGCTCATTCAGTGTGGATCACGGTTCATCTCTGACACTGAAAGGAGGTACGCAATGATCGAGATAGAGATGTTGGGAGTTGTGTGGGCTGTCGTCAAATGCAAAATGTATCTACACGGACTCCCATCGTTCTCAATCATCTGTGATCACAAACCACTTATACCTATCCTGAACATACAGTCCCTAGATGATATTCAGAACCCTCGTTTGCAGCGCCTTAAGGGGAAGTTAGCTGGCTACAACTTCACAGCAGAGTGGAGGGCCGGAAAAACCCACTTGATACCTGACAGCATGTCACGTTCACCAGTTAACGACCCAGAGGAAGGCGACCTGTTGGCAGAAGAGGAGACAATTACTGCTGGTAGCTCCTTTACACGTCATATATTCGTGTTGAACACGGAAGAAGGAGTTTTTCCTGACCCATCGTTGGCGAAGGTCCAAGAACTGGCAAGGACTGATGGCGAATATATGGCACTAAAAAAACCGATTGAAGAGGGTTTCCCATCTTACAAGGGAGGCCTCCAAAACGAGTTACTCCCATATTGGAGAGTTAAGAATGACCTAACTGTGGATGGTGAACTCATTTTAAAAGGGTGTCAACTCGTGGTTCCAAAAGCGGCAAGGAAATATGTGTTGGACCAGCTTCATGCTTCACACCAAGGAATCGAGAAAACCAAGCGTCGGGCCCGGCAAACAGTATACTGGCCGGCCATTTCCAGCGGTATAAAAAACACGGTAGAGGCTTGTAACCTATGCCAGGAGATGAGACCATCACTGCCAAAGGAAACTATGGTCTACGATCCAGTGCCAGACCGGCCTTTCGTTGACGTATCTATGGACTTATTCTCAAGTGGGGGAAAGAACTTCATGGTTTACATCGATCGTCTGTCAGGATGGCCAGTTGTTTGTCAGTTTGGGTCACGGTGTCCAGATAGCCAGACTATCATCACATGTCTACAGAGGATTTTTGCGGACACGGGTGTCCCCGTCCGGGTGAGATGCGATGGTGGTCCCCAGTTCGCCTCATTTGCTTTCAAACAGTTCTTGAAGAAATGGTGTGTCACGATGTCGCCATCTTCACCCTGAAGGCGTTAATTGTGAAGTGTATGAAGGGAGGATCTCTGAACGAAGAAGCGTACAATGCCGGGTTATTGGAGTTCCCGAACACCCCTAATGCCAATGGTCGGTCCCCCTCACAGGTGTTGTTTGGACATCCTCTGCGATCTTTGGTACCGGCGCACTACCAGTCGTTTGCAAAAGAGTGGCAGAGAGCACCTGACGGGCAAAAGATCGCAGACAAGAAGTTGAAGGTCGCAGAAAGGTACAATTTAAGAGCGAAGGAACTCAACCCCTTACCAGTAGGTACTTGCGTCAGGATCCAAAATCCCCTGACAGGACGTTGGGACTTGCGCGGAGAGATTTTAGAGGAAGGGCCATACCGGAAGTATACCGTGAAATATTCGAACGGAAAAGTATACCAAAGAAACCGCCGATATCTCAAGCTGGCAACTCAGGAGGGGATGGCTGGAAGGGCTTGAAAAGGGAGGTGTGATAGATCATGTGATCGCGTTGTTATGTTGATATGTTCCTAATAAACAAGTTCAATATTCTTCTAGCAATCCAAGTGTACCGACTTATTACAACTTAGGGAACATTACACCATGTTTATGAATTTAAAATAGACCGCGACATAATTTTCCTCTGCACATGCCATCGAAGTAGTTTCGTCACCCATAAAACTTTTGATTGAATTTTATGGTCCACTCATTAAGATTCAGTAGTGGAGCTATGCAGTTCGTATTGAGATATTCATGCGATCAAGTAGTATGTTGGTTACAAGGAAGCGTCTCACATTGGCAGACTTTTATTAAATGTTTATTATGTCATTTAGGGAGCTTTGGGCCTCAAAGGATATACGGCACATATTTTAAATATATTTTTAATAGCCTTGCAAGAAGTGTTGATTTGTTCGGGAGCGAGACTCACCGAGCGGAAGCTTGAAGACAAAAAAGTAATGATCAATTTATTTTTTCGATGGATACGTAGTACTAGTGTTTCAACTTTCAACATATATATTGGTTGTCTGCGCTTACCTTATTTTCGACAAATTCAGCACACCTAGTCATAGCATCATATCGAAGCACATTACCAACTTCTAGCACACAACCACCATAATTTTACAAGCAGTAATTGTTTATGGCCTGACAATCGGAACCTTATCATTACCTTCTCATCGTCTTCTTCCGTTGTCACTGTTGTTGGCCACACTTCACCTTTTTTATTGGATGCTGGATTCACAATAGTATCCATGCATCAAAATTCTTTTCTCCTTCATATTTAACCAGTGTCTTGCATATATGAAATTTTGTTAACGTATTAAATTATTATATATTATTAGCTAATTGTTTTCCGTGTTGTTAAGTTTGCATATATATTCTATAAACTTTATCATATCAAGTATACCAGTGCTACACATCTTTTTCCCGCTTCTTCGACCGGCAACCATTACCATCAACGTCTGTTCCTTCTCAACACCAGTGCAATAATTCTACCAAGTTTATCAGCCTTATATCTATTCATCCACACGAAAACCCTATCCCAAACTTACACACATAGTTCCTATCAGCAAGTTACATCGTCGATTTGCTGTGGCTACCAATAATTTCGACACTTGGGACATCGTCGTTTGGACCAGGCTGCAACCACTGTTCATAAGATAACAACAACCCTAATATGATGACATATTCCACTTATAAATAAATAACCTTATTTTTGCTCTAACGCAGGCCCTCAAAAACTAAAGTTAAGTAAAACATGTAAAAATAAATAAAAAATTCGCTTTAATTCTATACATGTATTTTGCTTATATATATATATATATATATATATACTGTGTCGAAAAATTGAGGCCTGAAAAAATTTCTTGTAAGTCTTCTAGACATCCCTGCTCTTCTGTGAAGTTGGAAATTTCATGACCGTAAAAATCAAAATGCAGTTTTATTTCGCGTCTTCTCTACTCAAATATGCCAGCATGGGGCTCGACTGACAACACTGAATTACAGCCGCTATCTTACAAAAAACTTTGACAAAAATTCTTCTCAAGAAACCTGTAAGGTATTCACAGGACAAATTACTTGAAGAATCTATTTATGTATTAGATATATTCCCAAGATGACGGATCGTGTAAACTTACAAACCGTATTTGGAAAAATTAGTGATAATGTGGTAATCTGTTGAATGCCATATATTTTGCCTGTTTGAAAATACCGAATACTGACCTACCCACCTATTGAAATGTAAACGGACCTATCCTCCCTCACAGCGAATTCATTATATATCGTCCCTCCACATGTCAAATCACGGAAGTCATTCAAATATTCTCTCCAGTAAACATCAAGAAACACAATGAGAGGACGTGTGACGTCGAGCGATATCAATTTCTGTCACGTCATTTCACCCAGATGGCGTTGAAGAGGCCCCTACGTCACATCTTACAACCGTCGGTAGTCATCTGGGGACCACGTGGATCAAAGTAAACATTGGTCATAGTCTGACATACCTTATCTTGTCTATCCACTTGTGCCCAACTTGACGCGTCAGTACGTCTGGTGTCGCGGAACTAGCGACACCGGTTATAGGAAGCACGAAAGTATTCGGTTCATTTCAAAATTTTGGTACAGTTCGTGTCACCGGAAGCCTGTAATTCAACTGTCCAAAGCACAGCTTCCAATTTTTATTTTGTATACCTAGTACCTACTAGTACTATGTACCTAGTACCTTAGTACTAGTATTTTTAAAACAGAAATGCTTTAGCATACAGAAATACATTATTTTTGCATACAGAAAGCATCAGCGGTTAGGTCTGTCACAAGGTTTTTAACTCCCTGCCTAGAGCTGAAAAAGAAAAACCGCCAAGTCCACAAAGAAGGGATATTTTCGCGACTCCAGCAGGCAGTGGTATCAGTGATCAACGTGGCAACCTGGAAAACGAGTACTTAGGTACCTACCTATTATACTTTGTAAGCTTAGTTCAGGTGTTTTGTTCAGTGTAGGTACCTAGTTGAGATGAGGAGTACCTTCTGTTTATATTTCTGAATGAAATTAGCACATTCACACTGGGCATGGAGGTCCCGAGCTGGCGGGAGGGGTGCAGTGACATCACTTGTTGCCGAATCTTTGAAAGCTCACAGAAAAAGAAGTATTCCTCGTAGAAGAGTGCGGTTGGTGTCAAAATTCTTAGAATGGAACCTGCTTCCATTGAAAAATGGGAATGTAATATAAACAGAAGTCGTGGGTGGGTACTCATCATTCTGAGTTTGTATTTTCATTGGTGATATTCCTTATTACCTTTTTTCGGGTTAGTGCTTCAAGTAGGTATCATATTTTCAGATTTATGTGTTGGTTATAGTCATTATTAGATGCCAATTTTGTGACATTTTTAGTTTCTGTATATTATAGAACTCCAAACAAAAATAAAGCTTGGAAACACTCCCCTTGCCACCCTTCCCCTCTACTGAATCTAAAATTCCAGGGAGGGAGTCACGCCTGGACGTTCTCTGGTTAAATATATAGGTAAATTATACCGCCTAGGGGGCAAAAAGGTGCCCGCCAAACAGCAAAAGAATCTAATTTCACGGTTTGGGGGGAAGAAATCTATATGCACATGCAAGAGCGAGGTGCGAAGCACTGAGCATGGTATTTTGGTGGGCAAAATGGATATCAAGCCTTTTTGCGGCTGAGGAGGTTTTCTTGGCGGGTAAATTTTTACAGAAGTGTTGGGGGGGGGGGGATTACCACATTTTTTGTATTGATTAAGTTAACATTTACAACAGCTACCAGTACCTAAAAATTTACCGCTCCCGCGTCCCTAGATATTTGGACAGCACCTACTCTTCCCTGTAATAGTCAATAATACCTAGGTACTGTCCTAGATATTTGGACAGTACCTAATGTAACCTGTAATAGTCCTGTATAATTTCTTCTAGTAGTTATCATTGTTAAATGAAAGACTTACAGTGGTGTTGATTTTTTCAGTTCTGTTGACACTTGAAAAACTATAAAAATACTACCCTTTATTGTGATAAGTAACTGCAGTCATACCTACATTTGTTCATTGTCCATTGCATGTGACGCATGGATTACTTAACAATATGATAGTTACATTTAGGGAGGGAACGGGATGTGCGATGGGGTCAAGGGAATTGAGGATGGCGAAGTATCAACTACAGTAATAATGGACTCAAGGCAGGTGCACACGCTCTCAAAGAAAGGCATAGCTGGCTCACATGCTTGGAAATGTGTGTGTGCGAAGCGTGGTGAGGACCGAATCCGAAGTGATATGTACGGAATGGGTGGGAAGGAACATAGTAGGAGGATGAAAACTATTTTGTGGTCAACTTCAAGAACTTGTACCACGCAAGCATCCATCTTCGCGAGCGAAATCATAAGCGAATTTTCTGAGAACATAAACTGTTGCAATGGGTCCAACATTTTCAGTACTTACCTACATGAATTCTTGCAAAATGTATCAATTCTCAACCTTTCTTTTCTGAACCCATCCCTGAATTTTAACATTAGGAGGTATATATTGATATTTTATCTGAATGCATTGTACTGATAGTGCTAGTTGGTTGCATTTTAAACACAGGAAATGGTGCCAAAACCTACTTTCCACTTGAAATTATTGAAATTTCGAAATTATTGAATTAGTTAAATGTGAACCTACCCAAAGATCATTGATTGATCATTTATTAATCTAGGTGATGCCCCACCATGTGACTGATTAGTCTTCTAGTATCTCCGAAAATCGCTAAAATCAAGAAAATAGGGTTCGAAATATAATTCTGGTGGCTTTGAATAATTAGAATGTTTTCGGTCTTAGAATGAGCCAAAGATTGTAATTCATTATCACCTAAGTACTTCTTTGGATTAGCACACGGTAGAAAGTCTTGAAGGAATGGGCAGATTACAGTTTTTGTGAGTGACATTTTTGTCGTCATTACACCAGTATTTGCGTGCTAACTCAAAGTGGCTTGTCGGATCGGCTAACTCTTGGGGGTTATACCCACGCTTTGTCGCATCCGGCTTCCTTTGAAAACACAGGTAGGTACCGCACTGTTGCTAGGCCCCTTGAAGTTGTGACGTAATTTGATCGCTTGGAAGGCGTGTTTAGAGCGTAGATGCCTCAAATCTGTTCCCAGAGAGGAACCTTGTCCTCGTTTGTCAGACCTTAGTCACTGCGTTACGATAATAATTGTGGCCACAGTAGTTTTTTTTCCCCGTTGTGGTCGTGGAGTCTGCAGATGGTGATAGGAGGATAGAAAAGTGTTAAGTAATCACAGTCATTAGGTATAATCGTCGCTTGCAGTACCTTGCTTCGTTCTTAGCAGCAGATAAGCTATCCAGCGTTGGGAAACAGTCAAGTGACTTTTGTAATATGTATCACCGCAGAAAAACGTAAAATTTTACCTGCCAGGGCAAAAAGAGGCCCGCAAAACAACATTGAAAGAAATTTCAAGGTTCGGGGGGAAGGAACAGGTTTCTCTGTTACATCCACGAGCGAGGAGCGAAGCACCGAGTTTTGCTACGCAAAATTGATATCAACCTTTTTGCGGCTGAGGAGGTTTGGGGGGGGGGGGGGGGGATCACATCTTTTTGCATTGTTGATGGTGAAGTATATATTTTTTCCCAGTGCCTACGTAAAAAAAGTCTCATACCTGCTCACCTAAAAAAATTCGGGGGGGGGGGGGGGGGGTGCATAAAAGGCACTTCCTTGGAGCGTAAAGAATGTTTGTGCAAAATTTCAGCTCGATCCTTTGTCTGTGAGGCTGTAGCCCGGTCAGGGAACAGCTAGAAGTTTGACAAATAGCTATTTTCAAACTTTCATAACTCCAGCACCTGATAGACCCGAGGGTTGAAATTTGTTACAAGTCCTGAGAGGCCCGAAAAATACAAATAGTACGAAAAGCCTACACCGCAGACCCTCGGGGGGGGGGGGGGGGGGGGGTTGGAAGTTTTCGGTTTTCTTAGTGGGCGGGACGCTCTCGCATCCCGATTCTGAGGAAATGTATTCTGGCTCTGAAATGCATTGCTGATGTTTCCTGGTAACTCAAGTCCAGTGTAGTGTTCTCGTCATGGTGAAAAAGTAAATCAGCTCCTCCGAATAATATCTGTCGAATAACATGATCCACAATATATTCGTAATGCAAATTATGAGGTAGGCACTATATTAACATTAACATCATTCGTCCCGAGTAGCCTTGCGGTAAAAGGGCCATTCACGACCGCTCCTAACTCCCTCGCGCCGCGCCGCGCCGCGTCAACCGCTCCATTTTTCAGCCGCTACATTTTGGTAGGACATTGATGACCGCGCCGCGCCGGGCCAGTCATTCCAAGTCCTCCGCAGTGAACGCGACGCTGTCAGCACCGTACCACCATGGACGACGAACTAATGACGTACGCGGCTATTTGTTTGTGTATTAAGGGAAGGAAGTCCAAGAAGAAGTGGTGCAAGCAGTGGCTCATGAATAGGAGTCGCAACTTCTTCTAATTAGGACCCCAAGTTTGAAAAGGATTAAACCTACAAATTGAACAGACAAAGAAAAATAAATAATAGTAAATTTAGCAGCTAAATAAATAAGGCAGACAACGATATATTTTCATTGCGACTTGAAAATTCGCTAAAATGTTTGCTGTTGAGATGACCTGGTAGAGAGGTACTAGGCCTTCCCAACCCTCCCCTTGGTTGGTATTGTTTTTGTTATAAAACTACTACTAGGGCATCGTCCATGCCTTTGATTTTGCCGGACTTCAAAGACTGAGCCGACCGCACTAGTTTGAACTTTGATCATGATTTACTCCTCTTTCCAGTTCCCCTCCCCCCCCCCCCCCCCTCACAAGGTTGCCTTCACTTTTCCCTTTTGTGTACACGTATACGCTAAGTGTTTAGGTACCCCAAATTACTGATTTTTATTTATTTTGAACGCTTTTCTGCGCACCAACAATCCTGTTTTTGTGTTGCGCAACAATTCTGTGGGGATTATTGATTTTTTGCTAATAGAAGCAATTTATTGTTTTCTCGCCATGTAGGTCGGATTTTGAACAATTGTTCTAAGGCAAGATTTCCTTTTACCTTCCCATGGTAATCTGAATGAGTTACCTTCCAAAGGCAGGGCAGCTCTTTGTAAATTTCATTACTTCTATAACGAATTCCCGTCCGGTCCTGATCCGACATAGACTGAGCCAAATGGAGCGATGGGTTTCCCCATTCACGATCGCGCCACGCCAAGTGCTCCACTGCTCCAAATGGAGCGGCGCGATGGATTTCTGGCGGGTTGAATATTCGACTGGGCCGACCGCGCCGCGCCAAGCCATTCGGGTTTCCCCATTCACGATCGGTTTTTGGTGCGGTCGCCTCATTTTGGGGTGTTGGAGCGGTCGTGAATGGCCCGCTTTAGGCTATGTCCCACGTGGACGGCAAACGCGAACGAGTGACGCGACGGGCGGTGCGCGCCTGCGCCTTGTAGGGCGGTATTCATAGTCCTCACTTTATTTAAAGTAAATGCTTAAGTGAACAAATAAGGAAGCATCGTCCACTTGGGCTATTCATAGTCAGCTATAAACGAAATGCTTAAGTCGTCCTTTAGCATTTCCTTTATTCCTATTTCATAGACAATAAGTAAAAAAAAATTTTTACTTTTCGGCACAAATAAGTGGAAAAAACTGAGTTACGTCGAAAGGTACCTTGAGCATTTCCTTATTGATCGTCTGCACTGTTCTCTTTTCATTTACGTCATCTTTTCAGTGTCATCGTTCTCGGCATTCTTGTTTCTTTTCCCAAGTATTTGGTTTTTTGGATTACGAAATTTTGTTTGACTTCGATGAGTGGGATGACGAGTTCGATGTAACGGAGAGCATGCGGGTGATGCATACCGGCTTCATTTTCGGCTTAAAAAATTCGTTCTTTCGCACACATGCTCCATTTGGGCCCTAGTTGTGTCCCGGAACTTTGCAACCCGATCGGAATATACCCAAGAGTGTTATGAGCGAAAATGTGTATGAAAATAGGTATTTTTTGTGTTTTAGTAACATGAGCTTTTCAGTACCGGTTTCCATGTTTTTGCGGGACGAGAAGACGAATATGAAGTCGATTTTGACCAAGGAGTGGAAAATTGAGGTCAACAGGTGAATCAAGGCAATTACATGGCACTACCAGTGATCAAAGATAATTTGAAAAAAAAATGAGCGCAGGTACTTCATTTGTTTTTTGGGGGCTAAAATTGGTGAAAAAAATCAGAAATAGCTATTTCAATAATTTCACATTAAAGAAACCATAAAATGAACAGCCAAAATTTCTGTGTGTACAGTAGAATAATAAACCCATGTGACAAGGACTTGGTTTATCAATTTCCTTTGCATTTTGTAAATGTTCTCTCTTCGAAGTATAATCCTAATGTGAGCCGGGAGTTTGCCATCGATTTTGACGGTTCCTTAAAAATTGTTCCAAAAGTTTCCAATCTGTGCATTATTGACTAACTTTATGACTTGGCCTACTAATAATATTCTGCCTAACCAAAAGTAGGATAAAACCCAATTATTTCTTTTTCGAAGACCAGTTGGTAGTTGATTACAATGAAAAGGCAAACCAAGGAACTACAGTAAGAACGTAATTTATATTTAAAAGGATAAGTAAAAAAAGTTAAAGAGGGAGTTTTTTCTATAGGGAAGAAGGAGGGAATAGAAGGGAGGAGTAATACAGAAGGAAAAGGGAGAAGTAAATGCATGTCAACACCCCTAAACGCGAGCACCAAGTGTATAATAGAAAAGTTTTCAAAATAAAACAAAGGTTGCTTGCTCCACTGTTTACTTGTCCTGACAGAGAGGATGCTGGACAACGGCGTTCACAACAACGGAAAACCAACAGAACGGCACAGCTAATAGCCGAGGACATATAACTAAATAAAAACACACACCCTGCCAGAACTACCAACTTAAGCTCAAACCAGAGAGTTGGGAAAAATTATGACTTAAATAAAGATTTTTCTTAATTTTTATAAAGTAAATAAATATTTAAAGTAAGTAAATATTTTTCTTTACTTCGGGGAGTAATGTCTATGAAAGCGAAATCAGATAATGCATTTTCTTAAGAAATTGTTTTACTTTCATAAGTAAAGTATTATTTTTACTTAAGTCAGGACTATGAATACGGCCCTTAAAGTGCCCGTCGCTTTCCCCGCGTCATTAGTTCGCCCGTCCAGGTTTGATTTTCAAGCTCTCAGGGCTTGATTTCGCCTCCCGTTATACGCGCGAACTACGCGATTGTTTTTGTTGTGTTTCCATTAACAGGTTATTTGTAACAGGTTCATTTTCGAAGTGCTCTGTGGAATTTTGCGGTTTGTTGTTTAATTATGAAAGCTTTGGAAGGAGAAGTGCAAAAACAGTATGCTGTTGCTGACATCTTCATTCAATTTTATAAATAATAATTTATATCGAGCATATATTTTAGTAAATAGAAGATCTTCACCGTCGCCTCCATCTATATCGATCCATTCATATCGGACCATCTATAAATTCAAAAAGCTCTGAAACGCAGAATGTGAGTGGGAATTTTGATTTTGGAGGATAAGCATTTTTGTTTGTTTCAAAAGTGATGAAAACGCTTTCGCAACCTTGGTTTACCGGGAAGCAATAAATAAAGTAGGTACCAACTAAGTAGCATTTGTAGTTTTTAATTATAAAAACGTGTCTCAGTTGATACAACATTTTGATAAGTAGAACAGCATAAAAAAAAAAAAAAAATGCAACATTCGGTAGGCAACATTTATTCCAGTAGGTATGTATTCCGGTAGGCGTCTTCCGTTCCAAGTACATTTTGTTGACGGGATTTATTTGTTGCCACCCTTCCTCCGTCGAGCACTCCAACATCATGGCTGATTTTGCCAAAAAGAAATGATCGGCAATAATCTTGGCTCGAAAAAAACGAGGTATCGGGAAAAAGACACGATTCGTCACTCGGAGAACAGGCGCAGATCCAAGGGGGGGGGGGGTCACAGGGGTCATGACCCCCCCAGAATCAGCCTGCATTTCAAAAAGCAGAGCTGAACGAATTGTTCACAAACCCGAAAACAAAAACCCGGTTTTTGTGAAATCAAAAACCAGAAACAAACCAAACACAAATGGTAGACAGTGTTAAAAAAACTGAAAACAAAAAAGAACGATAACAAATCTAAAAAGATTCGATCAAAAATGTCAAAATTAGTCGAATATAATCGTACACTTGGTCCTACCAATGTTACTTTATATACAATTATGTCAATAAATTTACCTTGGTGTATCCGTCAAATTACACCTTGTTTATTTCTTCTTATTTTTGTTAATTATTATCTTGTTTTTGTTTCGTTCTCGTTTTCTTTCCTGCCAAATTCAGTAAAAACGATACTGAATTCACTGAGATCAACAATAGATTGTTGTGGTTTCAATGTTTTGATTTGCAAACTCTGAAGTTAGCTACGCTGCCATAAAATGCGCCAATTTGTTTGAAAACACATTAGGACAGTTTTTTAGAAGAAAATTGAAAATAAATACATTTATCAGTTAAATAATTAATAGATATTGAAAAATATTTTTTACATAAACAATGAATTTTATAAATAAATACAATTAATTTTGTAAGTAGACAAATTGGACGAGTTTAGGCATAAGGTTGAAAATTCTGTTTGTATTGTTCGTTTGGTTATTTTGTTATTTTTTATATTGTTCTACCCTGTGACCTCCTCCGGAAAAAAATTCTGGATCCGCCCCTGTCGGAGAAAAATAAGATGACAAGGACAGCAAGTATTCGAGCGGTCAGTTATTCCTACATCGGCCACTGGTCCGGACGCCGCACGCGATTCGCGTGTTATCTGCGCCGCTCGGTCACTTCGTATACGTCGCAGCACGTGGGACATAGCCTTATTTTCCTCGAGATTCGTCGATGTGGGTTCGACTCCCGGCTGAGATACGGGATTTTCTCAGGGAGATAGATGGTCTAGGAAGTACTTTATCAGTATTGCCAAGTGTTCAGTTCAGTACCTAGACTAATAATACCACATCGGACAAAAAAAAACCTGTTCATTTTCAACTGTATTAACATGACTATTACTGGGTTTTTTCTCTGGCTTCTTGTTGATGTTGGTATTGTAGTGTCATGTATGTTGTTTTGTATTTTGGTATTGTGGCAAATGGAAATCCTGGTTGTGGCTATCCTGCTGATGTGAACATCCGCTCCACACAAAATGCAACCCCGTTACTCACCGGTCTTGCCTCAGATATGTAAGCCCTATTTCCTCAAAAATTCAAAAGTACATTGAGAACTGCCAACCCAATATAAAAATAGCTGTTGCCAATAATTGCAACAGGAACCGTAAATGCGTCTCTAAAACAAAAGAGCTAATAAAAACGTCAGCCAATTCGAGTAGGCAGTGTAGCTTCCTCACTTGAATCACATGAACGTATAGAATAGTTGGGTAGGTTCATTTTGATACGGGACCATCTGCGATCCAACCCACGTGTACCCTCAAAATTTCAGCTCTCTACAACTATTTTTCGCGTAGTTAGAAGCATTGCTTGATCGACCCTCCAAATCTGAACTCATTTCAACGATATTTAAAGTAGTTATGGGCGTTTCAAGTATTTCACGTTTGCGGATGCGCAGCCGAAAGTGACCATACTTTTTCAATGATTTTGGTATGGGACCGTCTGTGAACCAACCAGCACCTACCCTCGAAATTCCAGCCCATTTCGACCATTATTTCGGGTAGTTATGGGCGTTACAAGGAATTGTGTCGAGTTAACAGGAAAGACGAAACGATTTCCATGATTTTGAAACTGAACCATTTGCGGTCCAACCCGCGTGTACCCTCAAAATTTCAGCTCTGTACGACTGTTTTTCGCGTAGTTAGAAGTGTTACAAGGAAATGGTCAAATTTCATGTTCGCGCATGCACAGACGAAAGTTAGTGTACGATTCCAATGAAATTCACTTGGAACTATCAAAGTATTATTATTCCTGATTGACTCTCTAATTTTGAACTCATTTTCAACGATATTTAGGGTAGTTATGAGCTTTTCAAGTATTTTACGTTTGCGGATGCGCAGCCGAAAGTGACCTTACTTTTTCAATGATTTTGGTATGGGACCGTCTGTGAACCAACCAGCACCTACCCTCGAAATTCCAGCCCATTTCGACCATTATTTCGGGTAGTTATGGGCGTTACAAGGAATTACCTCAGACAGACAGACACTGAACCAAAATGATCCTCGATGTCTGAAACGCAAAATGGAAGTGGAAATTTTCATTTTGGAAGACATAAATTTTTTTTACTCAATCACGAATCCAAGCCTTCCCTACCTTCGGTAGTGAGGAAGCAAAAGAAGAAAATGGTAGGTAACAGTTCATCGAATCCGTTGTTGTTAAGAATGCACCTGGTAGGTATATTACGGGGAAACAAAATAGCTGTAGTGTAATAGTTTCACGGTATAAAATTATCTACGAAACTACAAGCGGTAGCATAGCACGTAGCAATCACTAAAAGTAGTCCAAATTATAAACAACGGGATACTTGTTGTCGAGGAAGCAATTCATTTTTTTTTTAATTATAGGTATGGAAGTAATAACCAATAATATTAAGTGATAATAATATATCTGTTATAATAGGTGGTGGTAATATTATATCTGTTATATAAGTGATAACAGATTAAGGCGTTGTTCTATTCACATGTCATTGTTCCAACTTTCTGTATCAATATTGTTAATTTAGTATCAACTAGATAAAAGTTGTTTCATTATTTAGTATTTTATTAGCTTTGGTGTTATCAACTCTTTATTGATTTTTTTTTTCAAGTGAAAACTTAGCGATTTATTGTAACCACTTCCTTCACCAAAACTATGACGAATAAAACTAAAAACATGTTGATGATCACCTATGACATCGTCCCCACTATGCCAAACTATCGAATCTTTTCACACTCCCGAAAACTAACGAAACCGCAATTTTGCAGCTTTTCAGGAGAGCGCAATCAAACTTTAAATTAGCACATAAAATCTAGTTATTGCTGTTTTTCAATTCTGTTTGTTTTAAACTTACTGTCCATACGCTCTGTTGACAAGCAGCTTAAATTTTCCTAATTCTGCTAATACTGTGTGCTTCAAAGCACAAAAAGAAGAGAGTGTTGATGGTTTACGGAAAGGAAAAGTAGATGTTTAACGAATGTTATGACAACGGGAACGCTTCATTTTTTATACCGACGCTTATTAGGTCATTTCAAGACAAAAAAACTGAAAATAAGTATCTCCTGAAGCAAATAGGTACCTATAAATTATTGGGCTAAAATAGAAATAAAACAGGACAGAATAATTTATTTGGAAGCATAATATGCTTCCAAAATGGGCAAGCGTCCCACCTTACGCGTCATAGCAAAATGAATATTATTGAATTATGAATTATGAATTATTAAAAATAATTATGAAGTATGATACACCTTAATTTTACAAACTAAATTCGAAGTCGCGTCATGATGAGAAAACAATAAATACCAATTAAGAGAAAAATTGAATGATGAAAAATGGAACTTTTCAGAACTTTTGCGTCATTCACTATCTTCTGTTTCGTTAATGTCAAGTTCTGGGAGGACATCCGCGACGTCGTTTGAACAAGGTAGACTAGAGTAGAATTCGTGAAGGAGATACTGAAGATATAAGGCAACGCATTTACAGTGAGTTTCATAGCCTTGAAAAAATCACAGAACAACACCAGTTCTTGATTCGTCATCTCAAAGATCAAAAAGCTGCTCAGCCTAAGGAACTTTATAGGAGATAAAATACTAAAATTTATCATTTCACCAAGGAACAGTATACTTAGTAACAGTATGCCGTGAATTTTTCCGCGGCACTCTGAATATTTCAGGCTGAAGGCTTAGTGCGAGGGGCCTTTGACAAACTGAATGTCGAGGGTATCAAATATTTTACAACTTGATTTAAAGTGGAAACATGCTCCGAAAAATAAGGTGTCTTCAACCGATTCGACGAAGGAGATTTCACTTCCTTTTTTTCACTTTTGAAACCTGACAGGAGGTCAGGAAATAACACAAAATCCACCGATACTAGGCACGCCAAACCTCGAGGGAGCAAAGAAGAGCGATCTGGTTCGACAATCAGGCCTCTGTAAGGATACTAGTTGTAGTGTATTGATAGTGCGTCACTAGGGCAAATGAGCGAAAGCGGCTGATTCGTCGGTTGTTTTAGACCTACATTCAACAAAGACACTACGCCAAATTAACGAATAATCGGATTCGCTAGTTTACTGGAGTGGAAAATGGCCCAAATGCAGATACGCTTATTAATAACAAGCTGTAGGCGGAAAACGGTGCACGATATTGACGCAAGATTTTGCCAACTGGTAGACCTCGTGGAGACAATATTCATTGTAACTAAAAGTCAAATTCGTGAAAATTGCGGTTTCGCTAGTTTTCGGGAGTGTCAAAAGATTCGCTAGTTTGGCATAGTGGGGACGACATCTAACTTACTATATCCTGAATGCTTCGTATTTATAAACTAACTTATTCGAAATTCGACTTCGAAATTAGAGTTTGTGTGTATGCACATCTTATTCAGTTTCAAATGGTTGGATTTACTAACCCAGCACTCGAATCATAACACCAGTGGTTAAGATTGTCGGTCTCACAGTCACTGACCGATTCCGAACAATGTCCCCTAACCACGAGAAATCGTACAAATGTGTGGTGCAGTGCGTCAATGCCTGCCCGTGCCATGAATTGCTATTGCCATCAGTTTTGAGAATGTTTGAGACTGGGCGCTCGACTATTTTTAGGTTCCCTGCGTCAGTCATCGAATTATGCTACGATGGCGGAGTCCACCGAGTAGTAGGTATATCTATGTGACCGAGGCTGAAATCGGTGACCATCGAGTAGAAAAGGTTTGGAATTTTTTTCAGATATGTCCCAAACGTAAATTTAAAAACGCTGCGAAGTCTTTGTCACATGGGTTTATTATTCTACTAGACATACGTAGAGAAATTTTGGCTGTTAATTTATTGTTTCTTTCATGTGCAATTATTGAAATGGCTATTTTTCATGGTTTCCACAAATTTTGGCCCCCAAAAACACGAATTAGGCTCCCCTTTTTTTTAAACAGATTATTTTTGATCATTGATGGTAACATTTGCCTTGATTCACCATGTTGATACTACTTTTAGTGTTACTATACAAATGTTGAGGAATTTCAGACAATTTCCCATGTTTTTGAAAACTGAATTCCGGGAGCTTAACCTTCGTTACAACCTCGATTATTCGGTCAAAATCAACCTAATGTTCGGTCTTCTCGCCCTAAAAAACATTCAGAACGATGCCTCACAATTATCTTTGATCACTGGTAGTGCCATTTAATTGTCTTGATTCACCTGTTGACACTTTTTCTTGTGTTATTATGCAAATTGATGGTTTCAGAAAATTTCCCAGATTTTTGACTCATAAAAAAATCGATTTTGAGAGCAGAACCATTTGTAGAACCTCAATTTTCCACTCTTTGGTCAAAATTGACTTCATATTCGGTCTTCTTGTCCCAAAAAACATGGAAAACGAAACCTCAAACGCTCGTGTAGCTAAAACCCAAAACGCTGCAAGTCCTTGTCACATGGGTCCTACTGGACATACGTACAGAAATTTTGGCTGTTCGTTAATTGATGCCCTTCATGTGCAATTATTGAAATGGCTATTTTTGATGGGTTCCACCAGTTTTGGCCCCAAAAACACGATTTAGGCTCGGCTTTTTCCTATCAACAGGTTATTTTTGATCATCGATAGTACCTACCATTTAATTTTCTTGATTCACCTTTGATTCTACCTACTTCTAGTGTTATTGTACAAATATATGGTGACTTATTCTAGTGTAGTTATACAAATTGATGGTGATTTCAGAGGATTTTCCAGATTTTTGACTCATAAAAAATCAACTTCGGGAGCTCAACATTTGGTAGAACCTCAATTTTCCACTCTTTGGTCAAAATCGACTTCATATTCGGTCTTCTCGTCCCCAAAAACAGGGAAAACATTACCTCAAACGCTCATGTTACTAACATGTACTAAAACACAAAAAGTACCTATTTTTACACACATTTTCACTCATAACACCACTGGGTATATTCCGATCTGGCTGCAAAGTTTGGGGACACAACTAGGACCCAAATGGAGCATGTGTGCGAATGATCGATTTTTTTAGACCAAAATGAAGCCGGTATGCGTGATACGGTGGTACGGCGTACCTATTTTGGTTTATTATTCTGTGAATAATACACCTATGTATTCGCTCAGCAAAAAATTGTTATAAAACCCCCTCAACATTTTTTCTTTTCCGTTGCAAGGTGCGTAGATTCCAAAAATGCAATGTCCGTCCGCCGTACGCCGTCCGCCGTATCATGTGTACCGGCTTCATTTTCGGTCTGAAGAGGTCGTTCTTTCGCACACATGCTCCATTCGGGCCCTAGTTGTGTCCCGAAACTGCAGCCCGATCGGAATATACCCAGGGTAGTTATGAGTGAAAATGTGTATAAAAACAGGTGCTTCTGGTTTATTATTCTGTGAATAATACGCCTATGTATTCGCTCAGCAAAAAATTTTTATAGCACCCTCTCAAAATTTTTTCTTTTCCGTTTCAAGGTGCGTAGATTCCAAAAATGCAATGTCCGTCCGCCGTCCGCCGTACGCCGTCCGCCGTATCACGTGTACAGGCTTCATTTTTGGTCTAAAAAAATCGTTCTTTCGCACACATGCTCCATTTGGGCCCTAGTTGTGTCCCGAAACTTTTCAGCCCGATCGGAATATACCCAGGGAGTGAAAATGTGTGTAAAAATAGGTACTTTTTGCGTTTTAGCAACATGTTGGTAACATGAGCTTTTAAGGTATCGTTTTTCATGTTTTCGGGGACGAGATGACCGAATATGAACTCGATTTTGACCAAAGAATAGAAAATTGAGGTTCTACCAGATGTTCAGCTCCCGAAATCGATTTTTTATGAGTGAAAAACCTGCGAAATCATCTGAAATCACCACCAATTAATAGAATAACACTGGAAAAAGTATCAACAGGAGGAACAAGACGATTAAATGGTACTATCAATGATCAGAGATAATTTATTTAGAAAAAAAAAAACGCTGCAGTCCTTATCACATGGGGTTATTATTCTATTGGACATAGCTACAGAAATGTTGGCTGTTCATTTATTGCTTCTTTCATGCGTAATAATCGAAATAGCTATTTCTGATGGTTTCCATTAATTTTGGCCCCTATAACACAAATTAGGTACTTTTTTTTCTATTTTTGATCATTGTTAGTGCCATTTAATCGTCTTGATCCACGTGTTGACACTAAATCCAGGGTTATTATACAAACAGATGGTGATTTCCCAGGTTTTTCACCTATAAAAAATCAATTTTGGGAGCTGAACATTTGGTAGAACTCAATTTTCCCCTCTTTGGTCAAAATCGACTTCATATTCGGTCTTCTCGTCCAAAAAAACATGGAAACCGATACCTCAAAAGCTCATGTTACCAACATGTTGCTAAAACGCAAAAAGTACCTATTTTTACACACATTTTCACTCATAACACCCGTGGGTATATTCCGATCGGGCTGAAAAGTTTCGGGACATAACTAGGGCCCAAATGGAGCATGTGTGCGAAAGAACGACTTTTTTAGACCGAAAATGAAGCCGGTACACGTGATACGGCGGACGGCGTACGGCGGACGGCGGGCGGACATTGCATTTTTTGGATCCAGGCACCTTGAAACGGAAAACAAAAAATTTTGAGGGGGTGTTATAAAAATTTGTTGCTGACCGAATACATAGGTGTATTATTCACAGAATAATAAACCAAATAGAGCGTACCTATTCGTGTTTTGGGGGCCAAAATTGGTGGAAACCACCAGAAATAGCTATTTCAATTATTTTATATGGAAGAAACAATAAATAAACAGCCAACTTCTCTGTAGGTATGCCCAATAGAATAATAAACCCATGTGACAAGGACTTTGCAGCGTTTTTGTGTTAGTAACATGAGCTTTTGAGGTATCGTTTCCAAGTTTTGGTGGACGAGAAGACCGAATATGAAGTCGATTTTGACCAAAGAGTGGAAAATTGAGGTTCTATCATTATGTTCAGCTCCCAAAATTGATTTTTCTATGAGTCAGAACCCTGGAAAATCGTCTGAAATCACCATCAATTCGTATAATTACACTAGAAAAACGCTGCAAAGTCCTTGTCACATGAGTTTATTATTCTAATGGACATATACCTTCAGAAATGTTGGCTGTTCATTTATTGTTTCTTTCATGCGTAATAATCGAAATAGCCATTTCTGATGGCTTCCATTATTTTTGGCCCCTAAAACACAAATTAGGTACGTTTTTTTTGTTTTTTTTTTTAAACTATTTTTGATCATTGGTAGTCCCATTTAATCGTCTTGATCCACGTGTTGACACTTTTTCCAGGGTTATTATAGAAACAGATGGTGATTTCCCAGGTTTTTCACCCATAAAAAATCAATTTTGGGAGCTGAACATTTGGTAGAACTCAATTTTCCCCTCTTTGGTCAAAATCGACTTCATATTCGGTCTTCTCGTCCAAAAAAACATGGAAACCGATACCTCAAAAGCTCATGTTACCAACATGTTGCTAAAACGCAAAAAGTACCTATTTTTACACACATTTTCACTCATAACACCCCTGGGTATATTCCGATCGGGCTGAAAAGTTTCGGGACACAACTAGGGCCCAAATGGAGCATGTGTGCGAAAGAACGACTTTTTTAGACCGAAAATGAAGCCTGTACACGTGATACGGCGTACGGCGGACGGCGGGCGGACATTGCATTTTTTGGATCCAGGCACCTTGAAACGGAAAACAAAAAATTTGAGGGGGTGTTATAAAAATTTGTTGCTGACCGAATACATAGGTGTATTATTCACAGAATAATAAACTAAAAAGAGCGTACCTATTCGTGTTTTGGGGGCCAAAATTGGTGGAAACCACCAGAAATAGCTATTTCAATTATTTCAAATGAAAGCAACAATAAATGAACAGCCAGCATTTCTGTAGGTATGTCCAATAGAATAATAAACCCATGTGACAAGGACTTTGCAGCGTTTTTGGAATCTACGCACCTTGAAACGGAAAAGAAAACATTTTGAGGGGGTGTTATAACAATTTTTTGCTGAGCGAATACATAGGTGTATTATTCACAGAATAATAAACCAAAAGTCTCAACATGTGGATCAAGACGATTAAATTGCACAACCAATGATCAAAGATTATTTGGGAAAAAAATGAGCGTACCTAATTCGTGTTTTGGGGGCCAAAATTGGTGGGAACCATCAGAAATGGCTATTTCAATTATTTCACATGAAAGAAACAATCAATGAACAACCACCATCAATGAGCAACCACACTGTAGGTGTGCCCAGTAGAATAATAAACCCATGTGACAAGGACTTTTCAGCTTTTTTTTTTTCTTTCAAATTATCGTTGATCATTGGTAGTGCCATTTAATCGTCGTGATCCACGTGTTGACACTTTTTCCAGTGTTATTATACAAATTGATGGTGATTTCAGACAGTTTCCCAGGTTTTTCACTCATAAAAAAATCATTTTTGGGATCTGAACATTTGGTAGAACTCAGTTGTCCACTCTTTGGTCAATATCGACTTCGTATTCGGTCTTCTGGTACCTAAAAACATGGAAAACGATATCTCAAAAGCTCATGTTACTTACATGTTACTAAAACACAAAAGTACCAAAAAAAAACAAAAACTACAGGATAAAAATAAAATAATCTATTTCCACGTACAATAGCAAAAACTGTAGACCGGTTTCGGTAGTTACACCATCGTCAGTACACTATAGAATGAAACTACTGGAACTCGAGCGCCTATTTGTACAAATGGTAGTGCAATCTCATTGGCTGTTGAGGCCAAGGAAGTGAAAGGGAGGTGGAGCCTGATTGGCTGGAATACAACGCTAGTGAAGGGTGGTACATTCTGATTGGAAAGGAGGTAGGACAAAAGGAAAGGAAACAAACGCCATGAGGTGATACTAGCCAAGCTTACAGAAATAAATCGATCAAAGGTGAATGATTTTGGAAATTTATTTCATTTACAGAAGAGCCTAACTTGTGGATTTTCAGTATTTCCAATTGTTCCATTGCATCCAGTTTCGAACCTTTATTACAAAGATGAACTATCTCAACTGATGAATTGTTCCTACTAATACTGAAGTTAAATCCATGACCCTCCCCCCCTAAAATGATTAGCAAAAGCAGAATTACCAGAACCATCCGTAAAACATCGTTGGTGTTCCCTTAATCTTTCCCTGATTTTACGCCCCGTTTGACCACAATATTTAACTCCACAACACATTTCAAAAGATAAACCCCACTCCTATCCTCTAACGGAATTTTATCTTTTACATTACCCAGAATTTTCTTCAGAAAAAGTACCTATTTGTATACACATTTTCACTCATAAAACCCCTGGGTATATTCCGATCGGGCTGCAAAGTTTCTGGACACAACTAGGGCCCAAATGGAGCATGTGTGCGAATGATCGACTTTTTTAGACCGAAAATGAAGCCGGTACACGTGATACGGCGGACGGGCATTGCATTTTTGGAATCTACGCACCTTGAAACGTAAAAGAAAACATTTTGAGGGGGTGTTATAAGAGTGTTTTGCTGAGCGATTACAAAGGTGTATTATTCACAGAATAATAACCAAAATGGACACCTGCTACTCCGAAGCCAAGGCTTGAAGAAATGACGTCAATTTAAAATTTAAAAAATGAAAAATTTTTTACTTTCTGTTTTCTTAACCCTCTGTGGCTTTGAATTTCACTCGTTTGCCACCCTTACCTCGCTGCCCAATGGGGGCAGACGAAATCCAGATTAGGCGAATTTGGATCATTTTTGTACTATTAATATATTCGCCCAAAAGTTGAAAGAGTAAGTTCTACTAGCCATGGACAACAGTAATACACACGTCGGCCACACCATGCGAGCTGCTATAATTTAGCAGACGATATCATATTTCGCTAAAAAAAATTCGTAAAACTTTTACGTATTAGTTGACATTTTAAAACGTTCATTGCTTGATTGTGAATAAATAGCAAGTTTAAAAAAGCATCATCTGCCTTTCATTACCTGCGGCCTTAGCTCAGCAGACGGGATTAAAAAGTGGCAAATTTTGTGCAAAAATTGGCGTGGACGAGTTGAAACCTGAAAATTAATCACTAGAGTCGTAGCATATCCCTAACGACGAAGGTCCATGTCTTTCATGCTGAATCCGCGGCACATTAGCGGCAGACGAAATTTAAAATGCGATTAAATTGCATCAAAATTTGACTGTTTAGTTGATGGCTGAAATTTTGTGTGTGCTTTCTGTATGGATGTCTAAGCCAAGGAACATTTTCTGCTTCTTCGATCTGGTGGCATTTCAAGAGCAGACATCAAAATGTGCCTTCGGTCATGGCATATCGTACAGTCGGACTCAATTTTTGACCATCTACTCGTCAATGGCTGCTCTCGAGTCGTTTGTTGTTCCGGTGAAGATGGGGTCGTTTTGGTGGAAACCTAATCGATATCCCTTCTTAACTGGTGATAATATCGCTAGTCTAGAAGAGGGCTCTCGAGGGTCCACCGTCACTCCTCCACACTATGTCACATGGTAGCAGAGCGTGGTTTGGTAGTATGCGCTGAGTAACTCACCATACTCCATCCACTTTTCCAGAAGGATTCCAGAAGGATTCCTTTATAAACATCCTGTCTCTTTTATAATACATACATCTATTGGCTTCCTCACCCCCATTCCCTCTTTAGAACTCAGTATAATTAAAATATATTGAGCTCATTTGAAGGCGATTAATGCCGTATCCCAATTTACAAGTCCCAAAAGTTGTTCCATCGTAACGATAGAGGTTGATTACCTGGAGGTTGCCCAGATGAGCACAATTCACTAGACAACAACCTCAGACATTTTTTCTCCGCCGGCACTCGTATGTAGGAGCTTTGTTCGCCACCAGTAAATTATTGAGGTAGTACCATGACGATGGATGTTAGTCACCTTGAAGTTGTTCAGATGGTGTCCTTTCCTGAACCAGTACTTCATACTACTTTTCAACGCCCCTTTTCCCTTTCATACCTCTGCTACCCAGCAGTATGTCATGTGGGGAGGAGCGCTCTAGTCGTTTGTTGTTCCAGTGAAGATGGGACTTCTTGAGTAAGTGGTGAAACTTAGCACAAGGAAGATCTGCAGTACATTTCAATGCAAGAATTACAGCAAGGGTGCTTACCTGGAGCTGCGACTTGTCATCAGTCCAGAAATTATTCATGAGTGTAAAAACTTTCTACTGGAGCGTTTGTACCAGGAAGGGTGAAGACGATCTCAAGGTACTTCTTCAAGTTTTTGACTTGTTTATATTCGAAGTGGCTGAAAATTTCAACCCACTTCTCTTCTGGTCGGAGCGATGTCTTTATCTCACGCCACTGTCTCAATTTGTTATTAGTTACGAATTTCTTCAAGTACACTATTTCATCAAAAAGATCGTTTTCAACCACAATCTCTTCATTATCTTGACCATCCGTTCATGCCCGGCAACAACGTTCGACCAGCTTGAAATTTCATCCACAAGCGTCCAAGCGAACACTTCCACATCCTGGAAGTGGCAGGACCAATTATCCAAATAGCCCACGCAAGTTTCGTAGAATTTTGTAACAGCATCCAGAACACAAATTTTGCCAACATCTTCCTCCAGCTTGCTGAGTCATGTTCGAACTGAGGTAGGCAGATAGTTTTCTTGAATCCTTTGTTCATATTTTTCGCGCAAATCTTTCAACACTAGTGCCACTTCCACGGCTGAAACATGCTGGCCCTCCACTTGAAGCACGGCCAAATGGAACGTAGCTGCCTTGCTGTGAACGAAGTGCAGCCACAGTTCTGTGCAAGGGTTTTCAAAAAACTTTTTTATGGGTAAAGGGCATTTATCCAACGAAAGGAAGTAGGCTTTGAGGGCCATGAAAATTTTTAAAATTCTTTCTACAGCAGGCATTAGAGCAAGCCATCTGGTCTTGCTAAATCCAAGAAGTTTTTGGTAGTCAATATTGACTGATTCCCAAAACTGCTTGAGGTGTTCGACCCGTACTGTATATATGTAGAAATGTGAATATACTCGTATTTTCACCACTATAGTTTCAACATCAATAGGTAAGCCATCAGCTCCTGTCTGCACAGTGTTATTGATGATATGAGCAGCGCATCCTATCCCTATAAGTCCTTCAGTCATAGCTAGTTTCAGTTTGAAAAAAACATTTTCTTTGCCACTTCAAGCAAAGCCCCCGAAGTTTTGGTTTGTATTATCAGAACACAGCCCAATTATTTTGTCTTCCAACTTGTGCTTTTGCAAGACATCAATCAGATAGGTGGAAATAATGTCAGAGGTTTCTCCAGGAAGCTTTTGTATTTGCAGGAGTTTGACTTTCACACCACTGTTAGGATCAAAATATCTAATTGTAACTGGGAAGAGTTTTATCTCCTTATGGTTTGAAGCGTCAGTGAACATAGAAATGAAGTTAGCTTCTCCAAGTCCGCGTGCAACAATTCTTGAATGAAAGGAGCAAGCACACACTGTATGGCACCCCTGCCCAAAAAGTGCTCTGTAGTCTCAGGCTGAGCAGAGCTGAACAGTCAACAGTCCCATGGTTGACTGTTCAGAGGTAGGAGCGAGGGGTCGCAGCCTCTTGTTTATTTTCATGTCAGTAAAACTGAGCTCCTATTTGGCGTTTCTGTCTAACCGCTTGTAGAGCAAGTGGATCTGTGCTTGATTCGAATTCTCCATCATGTTTTGCCATTATATCAAGCTTGACCCTCTCAACAATTCTGGTGGCCATGTTATTCCAGGAGGCCGCAGTGCTTGGATCAAAGGAGACATCATGCTTTTCAGCCAATGTCCACCATTCCCCCAGAGCTCAGCTGTCACTCGCGGGCTGTTCGTACAAAAAAAACTTATACCTGAGCGGGCAAAGGGCCTAACTGCTTTTGAGGAAGTGTTCCTAATGCGGTTGGGTCTGTTGAAGTCCACTGTCACAACTTTTAATGACCTATTGTTTCTGCGAATGTGAATCTATCTTTGTTATCCATACAGTTAATGGACCTGAAACCTGAAAAAATGTAGGAAAAATAAATGCGAAGAAGGAATCAGTTTGACCTTTTGACCACGGCTTGACCTTGAGATTCATGAGCGTGCAAAGAGCAGTTCTGCCAGTTTTGCACACCCACGTTTTGATCTCTTAAATCCACGCAAAATGTCTGGGGCCAGTCTGCATGTCATCACTAAAAGCTGGATGCCGTTGAAAATCGTAAGTATGCAGCATGGAAAAGGTGAGGAATTGCTCCTTTGGTGTACAAATTTGTCAAGTCTCTGTACTTGAACGTTGAGGACTGAAATTTCTAGAACCTTGGTACGCAAACCATAAAATTCTGAAGGTCCCCCCCCCCCCCCCCCCCCCCGGTGCTCGATTCCCAAGGTTCATAACTGAAAACTAGTTGGTTGTGAGTCACCTAAACCGCCCGTTGTAAACGCCCCTCCACCCCACCTCACCCATAAACCCCTTCTGCCCTCTTTGCCAACGTTTCACGCCTTCCACGTATCAGTTGTAGTTCTTCAGCCAACAACAGGTGGTGGATTTAAGTAAAAAACACGCTTTTCTCAATGAGTTTTGTCATTAGGGAGTCCAATTTTGCTGGTGCTAGTGTATGATTATCCCTCAGTTCTTTTTGTTATACAATTACTCATATTGAAGGCAAACAAATACTCTTTGGGCTATCAGCCATTAAAGATCTGTTGACTTGTTTTAAAAAAAGTCTTTAGGTCTCTCAAATGTCACTAGGCTGCCCATCACTGGGCTGTCCTTGCGCGAACTCCTGACGACAGCCTAGTGACAGTGAAGACAGCCGTGGTATTTCACACAAGTTTGTACTCTTTAGCCTTTGCTTCTAGTTAGGGTAAACGTGGGGGTCATACCCCCGAGGTGGTCGTTGACCCTCGAGTTGGTCATTGACCCCTTTCAGTTTTTAAGAAATATTTTCGAGTAAGATGGCTTTTTGGCACCAACTAGTGGTCTGTTAGTTCTATTTCATCATTGCAGATTTTACACAGGTGGGGTTTGTGTCGGTGCTCCACTTTAGTGATTTTCAAAAACCTATAAGACCTGCAGAAAACCCTCAAAAGTAAGTACGAGCTCTTCTCCGTTTTCGTCACTTTTTTACACTTTTTCACAACTAAAGTTTTGCTTCCGAGTCTGCGAAGCAGCGGAAGCCTTGTGTTCACTTTCGTGAGCCAAAAAATTTTTGTCTTCAGAAATCAAAATTTCCACTTGCATTTTGCGTTTCAAAGCCTACTGAACAAATTTGGTTCCGTGTCTGTCGGTCTGTGAGTCTGTGAGTCTGTGAATCTGTGAGTCTGTGAGTCTGTCCGCATTTCCTTGTTACAGCCATAACTTCCACGATTTTGAATTGATTCAGCTCAAATTTTGAGGGATGGTGCGGATAAGGCCCCTTGAGGTCCCATACAAATTTCAACATGATTGATCCAGCGGTACGCCCTGCGCATGCGCTAACGTTAAATTCAACAAACACGCATAACTTTCACAATTTTGATTCAATTTCGCTCAAATTTTCAAGGGTTGTTTGGACAAGGCCTAGTGAGTTCCAATATGAATTTCAGCATGATCGGACCCTCGGTGCGCTCTGCGCATGCGCTGGCGTGAAATAGATTCAATTTCCTTGTTACAGCCGTAGTAACCAAAGATTTCACCCAATTTCAATGTAATTCTCAGGGATTAAGCGGGTAGGGCCCATTGAGGTCCCATATAAATTTCAACATGATAGAGCCAGCGGTTCGCCCTGCGCATGCGCTCTGTCTGTCTGTCTGTCCTTCTATGCACGGCCAAACGGCTCGACGGATATCGACCAAATTTGGCACGAATATCCAGTAGGCTCCCAAGTTGTGCAACGTCGCATTTTCAATTCCCTGACCATAGCGGAACTATGGTCGACCATGGTCAACTCCTGAATGGCTTGATGGATATCGACCAAATTTGGCACGAATATCCAGTAGGCTCCCAAGTTGTGCAACGTCGCATTTTTAATTCCCTGACCATAGCGGAACTATGGTCGACCATGGTCAACTCCTGAATGGCTTGACGGATATCGACCAAATTTGGCACGAATATCCAGTAGGCTCCCAAGTTGTGCAACGTCGCATTTTCAATTCCCTGACCATAGCGGAACTATGGTCGACCATGGTCAACTCCTGAATGGCTTGACGGATATCGACCAAATTTGGCACGAATATCCAGTAGGCTCCCAAGTTGTGCAACGTCGCATTTTTAATTCCCTGACCATAGCGGAACTATGGTCGACCATGGTCAACTTCGTTAATTGAAATGGTAACCCCTATTTTTTATCGCGTATTCGTAATCTACGTGAAATTCTATCTACGATCGACCCTTCGGACTACCCCCGCGGTCGACCATAGCGCATCCATGGGCCCCTCCATGGTCGAATCCCGAATTGCTCAACGGATATCGACCAAATTTCGCACGAATATCCAGTAGGCTCCCAAGTTGTGCAACGTCGCATTTTTAATTCCCTGACCATAGCGGAACTATGGTCGACCATGGTCAACTTCGTTAATTGAAATGGTAACCCCTATTTTTTATCGCGTATTCGTAATCTACGTGAAATTCTATCTACGATAGACCCTTCGGACTACCCCCGCGGTCGACCATAGCGCATCCATGGGCCCCTCCATGGTCGAATCCCGAATTGCTCAACGGATATCGACCAAATTTGGCACGAATATCCAGTAGGCTCCCAAGTTGTGCAACGTCGCATTTTTAATTCCCTGACCATAGCGGAACTATGGTCGACCATGGTCAACTCCTGAATGGCTTGACGGATATCGACCAAATTTGGCACGAGTATCCAGTAGGCTCCCAAGTTGTGCAACGTCGCATTTTTAATTCCCTGACCATAGCGGAACTATGGTCGACCATGTTCAACTTCGTTAATTGAAATGTTAACCCCTATTTTTTATCGCGTATTCGTAATCTACGTGAAATTCTATCTACGATCGACCCTTCGGACTACCCCCGCGGTCGACCTTAGCGCATCCATGGGCCCCTCCATGGTCGAATCCCGAATTGCTCAACGGATATCGACCAAATTTGGCACCAATATCCGGTAGCCTCCCAAGTTGAACGTAGGCGCATTTTTAATTCCCTGACCATAGCGGAAATATGGTCGACCATGGTCAACTCCTGAATGGCTTGACGGATTTTGATAAAATTGGGCACAAATACCCGGTAGGGTATGGGATTTTTCCGTCGTTTGTTGGTTCCACGATACTGCGTACAGCGAATCTCGGATAGCGAGCGAAGCGAGCGGTCAGGCTAGTTATGTATAATGGACGTAATGTATTATGGAAGTCATGTTATGTATAATATGTATATTTCATGTAATGTTATGTAATGTTATGTTATGTAATGTAATGTTATGTAATATGTATATTTAACGTTATGTAATGTTATGTAATGTAATGTAATGTTATGTTATTTTGCTTCCGAGTCTGTTCTATTTTATAATGGGTCACTCTGATTGTGACGAGGAAGCTCCTGTGCCATCACCTTGGCAGTGTATTTAATTTGGATTCATCATATTGCTGACGAGTTTCCTCGTCGAAAACACCCGTTTTTCGGGGAAAAGGCTTCTGGGAAGCGAAAAACGAGGGTGGGGGGGGGGGGGGGTCAACAACATTACGCATGATTATGCCATTTTGTGGTCGTTGATCCTTGAGGGGGGGGGGGGGGGATTATGGTGTGTGTGATACCTGTTAATAACTTACTCTACATCGATTTAAAAAAAAAAGCGTTCACCCCCTAGTTATTTGGCTGCTTCATAAGAAATCGATTCAGTCCTCCAAAGTTCACAACGAACGACCAAAAAAAAATCAAAATCGTCTTAGTACTCATAAATTCACGAAGAACGGTACCGAACATGCTTTGTAAATTTAAAATCCTGGGACCCCAAAATCTGTTTTTATCATGTCGTGGCGCAACTTCCTGGCATCTTGGTCTTCCTGTTCGGCATTCGTTTACACTAATGTATTTTCCTTCATAACACGTGTACCTACATTTCCAAACTGGTGACTTTTCGCTTCCTTGAAAAGGCATGTGTCCTGTCACTTGCCTGGTTCACTTCGTCACTAGGCTGTCCTTCAATATCTGAAGTTAAAATTGTGGGGCTACGAATGGATTATCTCACCTTTTTTAATTTTTAATCATTGATAGTTAACAAAAACATTTTTTCGGAATTTTTAAGCCATTTAAAAAAATGAAAATTTTGCGCACTTTTCAGGAGAATCGTTACCGTCAGTATCAATTTCAAATTTGCTTGACCATTGTTATTATAACCCGTCACCGTGTATAATTAACAGTTGTAAAATAAAAGTACATTGATTCGTAATTGAACCACCGCCTAATTCGCTAGAACAAAACTACTCTAAACCGACACGCAGCTGATAGGATCTACTCCTGAACCATGGCGCACCGCGTACCTTTCTACCCCAATTCTTGTCATTATTGGCAAGTACCTCTCTGACATGGAATGAAATATAATATAATATTTATTATTCAACATGTTCAATAATGAACATAAGCAAGCGAAGAGAAACAGCAACAGCTGATTGATAATAATTATTATAACTCTATCCTATCAACCCTAGCTTTCTCGCGGTCAACGTTTTATTACTAACCTAAGTACTAGATAGTTTTTTCACTCACTACAGTCTTCTTCCACGTCAGAAACAAGTGTTCACTTGCAATTTGGCTCTTCAACACGTGTCTAACGTGTAGATTGTGTCGCGAATTGTGTTTCAGACTTTCCTGAACAAATTCGTCCCAGATTCCTTGAACTATACCCAACTTCTAACTATATTACAAGGAATATATTGTAACTGTATTACAAAGAATATACCAGATTCCTTGTAACTATACCAGACGCACATAATTCTATACCCAACTGAACACGTTAACTGGAATTTGAGGTAAGGTGTGGAGTGATTCACGTACCTAATTTTATACCTTTGGTCTTGTTTAAATTTTACTGGATTTCAGCTCCACCTTCGTCTACCTGTGCATAAACTGTTTTCTGGGTAAAATGTTGAGAATATTTCAATCTGACTAATCTTTCTGTCGTGGTATCCTCCCAGAACCACTCCCTGCAAACTTAAGATCTCGCAAATAAACTCGCAGAAGTGGGGACGAAAGTCGCAGGCAAGTCGAAGCACAATCTGGGTCCCCACCATCCCCTACTAACTAGGGGATGGAGGGAGACGGCTTCCAGGCCTATAAATACTCGCCGCCTCCGCCTTTCTAACCATTCTACGCTCTCCTCTAGTCGCTGACTACTCTCTCTCCTCCTTACCTCGTCTCCCTCCTCAACCTAAAAGATCTTGGGCATGGTGGTGATTCGCTCATAACCAAACCAAGCAACTATCCTAAAAGATCTCGGGCATGGTGGTGGTCCGCCCATAACCAAACCGAGCACACTTCCAAAAAGATCATGGTATGGTGGTGGTACGCCCATAACCAAAACGGACACATCCGAAAACATCCCGGGCATGGTGGTGGTCCGCCCATAACCAAACCAGGCACATCCCCCCTCGCACCGCTTGTGGTGGATGTACGCCAAAACACATTCATCTCACTTTCTGTTCAGAGTCTACATTGAAAATGTCTGCCAGTTACCTGATGAACCGAAGTTTTAAAGATTTCGGAATATGCTTATCCTTATCAACGCTGAAATTTGAGAAATACGCTGTGAATACTTTCGAGCTCATCTTTTGAATGTGGGTGCGCAAATAAACAGTCCATTAAAATCGCTGCTATTTTGATTAAAGCATTAAAGCACACTTGTAATGGTTTACCGAAATGTGAAACCGATGAGCGTCCAAATTCCATTATTGACACACCTATTCCATCAGAAATCGAGACTTACAATATTACATTTCTTACCCGGGAAAGTTTCGTAACGACGATTGCTTCTCCTTCACTCTACACCTCGTCCACGAAAACTTTAGCTTGGAGTCTCCACCGCTAGAGAACGCCTGCCCAGCCCTCCCGAGCGTCACCCCGTTCAGAAAGAAGGTTTCTTGTTCAGAGGGTCAGGGCTCCGGTGAAATCATAAGTCGTTCAGTTCACGAACGCTGGTTGATAAAAGACTACGCTCCCTCAGACCTTGGAGGTTTCAGTTTATTAGAATGTTCGTTCAGTTGTGAAACGTCTGGACTTTCTTATTACCTACTCCGGATCTGACCAAAGCCTCATCAACCAGCATAATGAATCCGCCGTGTAAGTCAATACCTCTACGTCTATTGTTTTCTGATTATTTGCCCTTCAGATTCAAGTTTCCACGATTATAGCTGCCGCTTGCACCGCTCAACCACTGCTCCGCTATCATCCGCTTGAACTTCGTCTTATAACCTTACCTACCGTCCATAATAATAATGTAGTGTCATCACTTACATAACATTACTTTTCCTGAAATATTACGTAACACTATCATTTTTCTTCTTTAATTTTTGGCGATACGTACAGTTCTCTACGACATGCATGCAGCTGATCAATAGTCCAGGCTCTGATCGTTGCCTATAATTTATGTAAGACTCTTCAGTACAGCCGGAATGGTATAAAAAGTTCGCAGTTCTACAAGGTACTTCCACAATAGGTAGTTTCCTTGAGGACATAAGTATGTGGATGGTATGTGGAACTGGTCGAATTTCGGAATAACAAAATGCTGAAAGTAATTTTATATCTTTTATAGACAGCGTGTAGGTATTTTCTTGATTATTTGGTAGGAACCTACATCTCTGCCTACATGTACATCGTCTGCTTTTATGCTGATTTGGCTGGTTGGATCTGCTGGCATATAAACTCTCCCTTTTTGTAATGTACCTGCTATACTTATTCTTTTCAGAACGTTCCTAGTAGGTTCCTACCTCCTCCTTAGTACAGATATTATTAGGTGGAGTTTACCATTTAGACCTTTCTGAACAAATTTGGTTCCGCATTAAGCCATTCTATCGAGTAGTTTTATGCGCATGTCAAGGATTTGTGGACACGCAAACCAACAGATTCGGAACTAAATTTGTTCAGAAAGGTCTGAAACCCCTTTCCTTGAAGGTTTGTAGGTTGGTCCTCAGGTGGTCCCATATTGTTATTTTCATCTAATAGCCTGAATCGAATGGGCTATTTGCATGGATCACAAAACCGGTTTATATTATTTTTTAAATGAAAGTGGATTCCATCCAGAGAATTTTGAGACCAACCGCACGCTTCTACGATAATTCGTTCTTTTTCTGTGATTTTTCAAGATTCCAGAGGTTCCTACGTCATTGCACCCCTCTTGCCTGGGCGGGAGACATCTGGAAACTTTAAAAAACATAGAAAATTTGAAATGGCTATAACTCGAAAACTAAGCGTTTTACGAAAAAATTCTGTGAGACCTTTATTGTTCGTAGGGGTCCAAGGAATCGATCCCTTGCAGGTGCACCTGTTCACGTGACACCTTGTATATTATTGCCTGGACACAAATCTGAAACTATCCTTCAGATTTCAGCTACAATCGGTTCAGACCAAATAGGGAATTTTCGTCAAATTTATTTTTTGAACAAAAAAAATTAGAACTCTTGGAATAATGGTAGTTTGAAGCCCGTTTTGAAAAATAAGCGATGTTTTCTAAGTAAGGGTGGGTAAAAGTAAAAATGCGGAAAGAAATGACGTATCAGGTATATTGACATCTGGCTGGCTGTTGGCCCAAGGAGGCGGAGCGAAGATGGATATCCCTTGCTGGTGTGGTACCTTATCATTATCACTGAAACCCTGTGTATGTATGCATCTAACCCAAACCCTAACTTGTCTTTGCTCATATGCAGATTTGTTTTCCTTTAGTCGGAGCTGAAATTTGTTTCGTCTAAATTGCACTGTTGTTTTCGTCTCTGCATGTGCAAACTGGTTTACTGTGGAACAGGCATATACGTTCCTACTAGAGCTAGATTTTTCATGGGAGATAAGATCCACAGATGGTTGCATTTTAGTAATTTGTACTAACCAACTGTAAAATTCGTATTTTTATCTGCTTAAATGTGTTTTCGGAAAAAATCATTGAACTTTTTTTTTCAATTGAAACACTTTTAACAGATTGACTTTCGACAGTCTCATACAAATTGGTAGGCTAACTAGATGCCAACCGGGTGTTTTCTTAATATTTATTCATACTTTTAGATCACCTGTTTGACGAACCGTCAGTAGGCATCAGCGTGTTTCCATGTACAGTGCCTACGTCATTTCGAGAAGACAATGCGACTTCCCGTAATGGGAGCCGATCACATCCTCTGTGAGTGGCCTCCAGCCACTGCGTTATCAACTCCAAATTTAATGCCTTTCCGTTACTATCTTCCCTTGAATATTGTTTTCTTTCTACTTTCTCCTCAGTAATCCTCATACCGTACTTCTTCCGTGCTAGAAGTTTACTGGTGGTAGAATTTATTCAAAAAAACAAAAAAAAAACATTGCAAGTTTGTAGCGACTGATTAGTCATTCTGCGAAAGTGATTGGAAGTAGCACACATTAGGCGAGGCCCTTCATTGGTAGTAGTTAAGTGACATGCTGGTAATTACGAGAGAAAAAAAAAACCTGTTGGACGAGGTGAATTGATACGTCCGTTCAGCAATCTGTGTTGCAGTGTACAATCCAGAGCTGGGTCATCGCTCGTTATGAACCGATTAAAATCGCGTGACCACATCGTAATTGAAATGCCGGGATTTACGACCAGTTAAATCGAGGGGTGATTGTACGAGTTATTAGTGCGAAGGTACCTACTTAATACACATCAATGGATGCAGCTGGAAGCCTTGACTTTCAGGAGAAAGTACACGTTTTGATTAATATCACCTTGTTGAACCGCTATTTACCACCAGAATGTAAACGCCGATAATAGCGCCATGTGGTAAAAATATGAAATTCATACTTTTATACGACTGTTCCCACTTTTTCCTTTATCGAGTGGAATAATCTTGTGATGTCCAAGAAGAAAGGGGTACCTGCAGGCCGCTTCAGATTATTCAGTTAAATTACACCCGTCCTGAGGGTGAGCTTATAATGGTTCAGACAAGAGAAGTCTCTAGAACTCGGGTATATTTGAATCAGTATATATATAGCAGTTGCTGGAGATAACACGTTACAAGTAGTTTGAAGGTGAGCGGGTCGATTCAATTAATTCAGTCTAAATTTTGAGGAGACAGATCGAATCGGCGGAATGGACCAATGTGTTACAGACCAGTGGAGAGTGGTGCGAGACAGTCGACAAGATTTTGACCAGTGTGAAATTGGCCATAGAAATCCCAGCCATAGATTCGGGGCGCAAAGCATGCAACACGCAACACACCGAAGCAAGGCGTTGGTATCCGGGCAGACCCCGTTTTTTAGATCACCATTAAGACGATACAAAGTCATTATGGCTGATTGGTTCTATCACATTCTCACTCACCAAATTCACATGGGGTACTCGATATATGATACTGTGACTACATCCGGAGTTTGGTGCCGATAGCTCGATATAGTTTTCAGGAAATATCGAATATATCCAAAATTTATCGAAATCGACATTTTTGTACACTAAGTCCCTATGGCTGACTGGTTCCATCAAATTCCCACTCACCAAATTCACACGGGGTACTCGCTATATATTACTGTGACTTCATCCAGAGTTTCGTGCCGATAGCTCGATACAGTTTTCAGGAAATATCGAATATATCCTCAGAATATCACGAAATTGACATATTTACATACAAAGTCCTTATGGCTGGTTGTTTCTATCACATTCCCACCCACGAAATTCATACGGAGTACTCGCTATATATTACTCTGACTACGTCCGGAGTTTCGTGCCGATAGCTCGATATAGTTTTCAGGAAATATCGAATATATCTCCAACATTTCACGAAATCGACATTTTTGTACACTAAGTCCCTATGGCTGATTGGTTCTATCACATTCCCACTCACCAAATTCATATAGGGTACTCGTTATATATTACTGTGACTTCATCCGGAGTTTGGTGCCGATAGCTCGATATAGTTTTCAGAAAATATCGAATATATCCCTAGAATACCACGAAATTGACATATTTACATACAAAGTCCCTATGGCTGATTGGTTCCATCAAAGTCCCACTCACCAAATTCCCATGGGGTACTCGATATATATTACTGTGACTTCATCCAGAGTTTGGTGCCGATAGCTCGATATAGTTTTCAGGAAATACCGAATATATCTCCAAAATTTCACGAAATTGACATTTTTGCACACTAAGTCCTTATGGCTGATTGGATCTATCAAATTCCCACTCACCAAATTCACATGGGGTACTCGATATATATTACTTTGACTACATCCGGAGTTTGGTGCCGATAGCTCGATATAGTTTTCAGGAAATATTCAATATATCTCCGAAATTTCACGAAATCGACATTTTTGTACACTAAGTCCCTATGGCTGATTGGTTCCATCAATGTCCCACTCACCAAATTCACATGGGGTACTCGCTATATATTACTGTGACTTCATCCAGAGTTTCGTGTCGATAGCTCGATATAGTTTTCAGGAAATATCGAATATATCTCAAAAATTTCACGAAATCGACATTTTTGTACACTAAGTCCTTATGGCTGATTGGATCTATCAAATTCCCACTCACCAAATTCATATGGGGTACTCGATATATATTACTGTGACTACATCCAGAGTTTCGTGCCGATAGCTCGATATAGTGTTCAGGAAATATCGAATATATCTCCAAAATTTCACGAAATCGACATTTTTGTACACTAAGTCCCTATGGCTGATTGGTTCTATCACATTCCCACTCACCAAATTCATATGGGGTACTCGATATATATTACTGTGACTTCATCCAGAGTTTGGTGCCGATAGCTCGATATAGTTTTCAGGAAATATTCAATATATCTCCAAAATTTCACGAAATTGACATTTTTGCACACTAAGTCCTTATGGCTGATTGTTTCTATCACATTCCCACCCACGAAATTCATACGGAGTACTCGCTATATATTACTCTGACTACGTCTGGAGTATCGTGCCGATAGCTCGATATAGTTTTCAGGAAATATCGAATATATCTCCAAAATTTCACGAAATCGACATTTTTGTACACTAAGTCCCTATGGCTGATTGGTTCTATCACATTCCCACTCACCAAATTCATATGGGGTACTCGATATATATTACTGTGACTTCATCCAGAGTTTGGTGCCGATAGCTCGATATAGTTTTCAGGAAATATTCAATATATCTCCAAAATTTCACGAAATTGACATTTTTGCACACTAAGTCCTTATGGCTGATTGTTTCTATCACATTCCCACCCACGAAATTCATACGGAGTACTCGCTATATATTACTGTGACTTCATCCAGAGTTTGGTGCCGATAGCTCGATATAGTTTTCAGAAAATATCGAATATATCCCTAGAATACCACGAAATTGACATATTTACAGACAAAGTCCCTATGGCTGATTGGTTCCGTCAAAGTCCCACTCACCAAATTCACATGGGGTACTCGATATATATTACTGTGACTTCATCCAGAGTTTGGTGCCGATAGCTCGATATAGTTTTCAGAAAATATCGAATATATCCCTAGAATACCACGAAATTGACATATTTACGTACAAAGTCCCTATGGCTGATTGGTTCCATCAAAGTCCCACTCACCAAATTCACATGGGGTACTCGATATATATTACTGTGACTTCATCCAGAGTTTGGTGCCGATAGCTCGATATAGTTTTCAGGAAATATTCGATATATCTCCAAAATTTCACGAAATTGACATTTTTGCACACTAAGTCCTTATGGCTGATTGGATCTATCACATTCCCACTCACCAAATTCACTTGGGGTACTCGATATATATTACTGTGACTACATCCGGAGTTTGGTGCCGATAGCTCGATATGGTTTTCAGGAAATATTCAATATATCTCCGAAATTTCACGAAATCGACATTTTTGCACACTAAGTCCTTATGGCTGATTGGATCTATCAAATTCCCACTCACCAAATTCACATGGGGTACTCGATATATATTACTGTGACTACATCCGGAGTTTGGTGCCGATAGCTCAATATGGTTTTCAGGAAATATTCAATATATCTCCGAAATTTCGCGAAATCGACATTTTTGCACACTAAGTCCTTATGGCTGATTGGATCTATCACATTCCCACCCACGAAATTCATACGGAGTACTCGCTATATATTACTCTGACTACGTCCGGAGTTTCGTGCCGATAGGTCGATATAGTTTTCAGGAAATTTCGAATATATCTCCAAATTTCACGAAATCGACATTTTTGTACACCAAGTCCCTATGGCTGATTGGTTCTATCACCAAACTCCGGATGTAGTCACAGTAATATATAGCGAGTACCCCATGTGAATTTGGTGAGTGGGAATTTGATAGATCCATCAGCCATAAGGACTTAGAATGCAAAAATGTCGATTTCGATAAATTTTGGAGATATATTCAATATTTCCTGAAAATTATATCGAGCTATCGGCACCAAACTCCGGATGTAGTCACAGTAATATATAGCGAGTACCCCATGCGAATTTGGTGAGTGGGAATTTGATAGATCCATCAGCCATGAGGACTTAGAATGCAAAAATGTCGATTTCGATAAATTTCGGAGATATATTCAATATTTTCTGAAAACTATATCGAGCTATTGGCACGAAACTCTGGATGAAGTCACAGTAATATATTGCGAGTACCCCATGTGAATTTGGTGAGTGGGACTTTGATGGAACCAATCAGCCATAGGGACTTAGTGGGCAAAAATGTCAATTTCGTGAAATTTTGGAGATATATTCGGTATTTCTTGAAAACTATATCGAGCTATCGGCACGAAACTCTGGAAGAAGTCACAGTAATATATATCGAGTACCCCATATGAATTTGGTGAGTGGGACATTGATGGAACCAATCAGCCATAGGGACTTAGTGTACAAAAATGTCGATTTCGTGAAATTTCGGAGGTATATTGAATATTTCCTGAAAACTCTATCGAGCTATCGGCACCAAACTCCGGGTGTAGTCACAGTAATATATATCGAGTACCCCATGTGAATTTGGTGAGTGGGAATTTGATAGATCCATCAGCCATAAGGACTTGGAATGCAAAAATGTCGATTTCGATAAATTTTGGAGATATATTCAATATTTCCTGAAAACTATATCGAGCTATCGGCACCAAACTCCGGATGAAGTTACAGTAATATATATGGAGTACCCCATGTGAATTTGGTGAGTGGGACTTTGATGGAACCAATCAGCCATAGGGACTTATTGTACAAAAATGTCGATTTCGTGAAATTTCGGAGATATATTGAATATTTCCTGAAAACTATATCGAGCTATCGGCACCAAACTCCGGATGTAGTCACAGTACTATATAGCGAGTACCCCATGTGAATTTGGTGAGTGGGAATTTGATAGAACCAATCAGCCATAGGGACTTAGTGTACAAAAACGTCGATTTCGTGAAATTTTGGAGATATATTCGATATTTCCTGAAAACTATATCGAGCTATCGGCACGAAACTCTGGATGAAGTCACAGTAATATATAGTGAGTACCCCATGTGAATTTGGTGAGTGGGACTTTGATGGAACCAATCAGCCATAGGGACTTTGTATGTAAATATGTCAATTTCGTGGTATTCTAGGGATATATTCGATATTTCCTGAAAACTATATCGAGCTATTGGCACGAAACTCTGGATGAAGTCACAGTAATATATATCGAGTACCCCATGTGAATTTGGTGAGTGGGACTTTGATGGAACCAATCAGCCATAGGGACTTAGTGTACAAAAATGTCGATTCCGTGAAATTTCGGAGTTATATTGAATATTTCCTGAAAACTATATCGAGCTATCGGCACCAAACTCTGGATGAAGTCACAGTAATATATAGCGAGTACCCCATGTGAATTTGGTGAGTGGGAATTTGATAGATCCATCAGCCATAAGGACTTAGAATGCAAAAATGTCGATTTCGATAAATTTTGGAGATATATTCAATATTTCCTGAAAACTTTATCGAGCTATCGGCACCAAACTCCGGATGAAGTTACAGTAATATATATCGAGTACCCCATGTGAATTTGGTGAGTGGGAATTTGATAGATCCATCAGCCATAAGGACTTAGAATGCAAAAATGTCGATTTCGATAAATTTTGGAGATATATTCAATATTTCCTGAAAACTTTATCGAGCTATCGGCACCAAACTCCGGATGAAGTTACAGTAATATATATCGAGTACCCCATGTGAATTTGGTGAGTGGGAATGTGATAGAACCAATCAGCCATAGGGACTTAGTGTACAAAAATGTCGATTTCGTGAAATTTCGGAGATATATTGAATATTTCCTGAAAACTATATCGAGCTATCGGCACCAAACTCCGGATGTAGTCACAGTAATATATAGCGAGTACCCCATGTGAATTTGGTGAGTGGGAAATTGATGGAACCAATCAGCCATAGGGACTTGGTGTACAAAAACGTCGATTTCGTGAAATTTTGGAGATATATTCGATATTTCCTGAAAACCATATCGAGCTATCGGCACGAAACTCTGGATGAAGTCACAGTAATATATAGCGAGTACCCCATGTGAATTTGGTGAGTGGGACTTTGATGGAACCAATCAGCCATAGGGACTTAGTGTACAAAAACGTCGATTTCGTGAAATTTTGGAGATATATTCGATATTTCCTGAAAACTATATCGAGCTATCGGCACGAAACTCCGGACTTAGTCAGAGTAATATATAGCGAGTACTCCGTATGAATTTGGTGAGTGGGAATGTGATAGAAACAATCAGCCATAAGGACTTTGTATGTAAATATGTCAATTTCATGGTGTTCTGGGGCTATATTTGATATTTGATCAAAACCATATCGAGCGATCGGCACGAAACTCCGGACGTAGTCAGAGTAATATATATCGAGTACCCCATATGAATTTGGCGAGTGGGAATGTGATAGAAACAATCAGCCATACGGACTTAGTATGTAAACATGTAAATTTCGTGGGATTCTGGGGATATTGATATATCGATATTTGCTCAAAACTATATGCGAAATATACCGTCATTCAAGGAGACTCACTACTCTTTATCGCCAGTTACCCATGTTGGTACATAATATTTACACGTCTCTGACTAGAATGCAATATTAATGCTGATTTAAAAAACGGGGTCGGCCCGGATACCGACGCGTTACTTCGGTGTGTTGCGTGTTGCATGCTTCGCGCCCCGAATCTATGGCTGGATTTCTATGGCTAATTTCACACTGGTAAGATTTTGATGTATGCCGAAATTTTTTGGTTTTGGCGGATGATCCACAGGAAAATAGCGATGTACTTGAGGCGGAAATGCTAGTCACGCCACCGAAAAGTGTTGGCCATGGGCATGTAGACAGGAGGGCTTCGCGGAGCTCAACGTTCACGCTCTGACAAGTGAAGCCTGCCAAACAGATTAGCTCCATTCAACCAAATGACTCTCAGTGATCTCAAGTCAGAGCAGATCTAGTCTTCGAGGCTTTTACGGTAAATGAAGAGCAGCCTTCCAGAGGCGGGCGGAGGCCTCGGAATTTTCAACTTTGTACCGGGAATTGGATCCAGAATTCCAGTGAGCGAGCCTTGTAAACGATGGAGACATTTCGCTACATAGGAACCTACTACAGGATGGGCTTTCAAGGTAACAGCGAATGCACGTATTGAATTCACGTCCTCTTGTTCACCTTTCAGCAAATCCTTAGTGCTCACTCATCGCGCGGGCATCGTCGATTGATTAGGTTTCCACCCATTTGAAACCATCACAATCGCCCTGGACTCACCAATGGCTGGCCACGCGTGGCTTTAGTCACTCACATCATGTTTATCTGTACGTTTTTCTCTTTAGAAAACTCCATCTCAAGCATCTTCGAGCAACTTTAACGTCTTGGTCTTCCGTCTAGAAATCCCCTCCTCTCACCTGGGAGTAACTGCTCCGGGAATTTCTGGTTTATATTACTCCTTATGTAATCTACATAAGGAGACATACGTGGAGACATATTTCATTTTATCTGCCGTTGTGGACGAAAATGTTGAGTGCAGCACAGCTTGAAAAACAAAGAACAGCTGATGTCGGCGGCTATCCTTTTCCGGGGACACCAAGCAATATCCCCTGTATATATTCAGATGATCACTATGACTCCCTCTCTTCATTCATTTTGCTCGAAATGTGTACCGAAATTCTACTGCACCCAATTCGTTTACATAATATGCACAGCGTTAATTTCATTGTTTACTTGCCTGCTTCGGACAGCAGCCTAGATGTAGATTTTGGTTTTCCCAATCAATTGCCTAATTCCATTTACACACAGAATTAAACAGAGGGTTTACCGAATTAAACAGATGCGGTACCTACCTATCAATTTACTCGGAAGTTCATTCGCAAGTATTGAAATGTTTACTAACCACACCCTGATTAGACGACATAAGTATATCCTTACTCGCATCTCAAATGTTGTATGTATAGGAACGGTAGAACATTTTATTCGATGACCAGCTGGCCATTTCGGCGGGCTCTTAATGTTTGCGTTCGCTAATAGCTTCCTGGCGGCTAAAGACCCTCATCGGAAAATTGTTCATTTCCTGGACCAAATTCTTCGCAGGAGCCACGCGACGTTGAGTTAGTTCAGAAATTTACCTTCTAAAATAATGTAGCATACTTACAATAGGAATTTTTCGCTGCTTCTAATACAGGCATTTTATTAAAACGCTTCGAAATCCCTACACAGCGGTGTATTATTTTGTATATAACACCCTTCTGTTACAGATCATAGCTCTCTGTATAGAACACCCTTCTGTTACAGATCACAGCTCTCTGTATTAGATAACCCTTCTGTATAGATCACAGCCCCTCCGTTGTTTAGTACCGTTTTTTTCACCACTTCAAATTTATATCATGCATTGAATCACGGCCGGCTTCAGAGAAGGCCGCGGCAGTAGAGAATTGGCAACGTCGCACTTCAGGCCGGCCGCGACACCACCCACCAATAAGCCTAGGTTTGTTTATTTCCGGGTTTCGATAGTTTACTTATAGATCTTCTCGAGAAAATTATTTTCAACAGTAATATTGTTAACACAAGTTATTGTTTATAATGTTAACGGAATTCAGGAAAATTGTGTCGTGCCAGAGTGCAAAAGTAATTAGGAATGTAACAAAAGAATATGCGACTTCGTTTCGTTTTCCCAAGGATGAAAAGAAGAAGTGGATTCGTGCGATTCCCCTTACTAATCGGGAACCAAAACCTTGGTCAGTGGTTAGTATTTATAACATTTTTTCGAAAATGATTTAGGTACAGTAGATGAGTAGGTACCTTCAACAGGGAGAATAGAAAGAATGGACCCTTGCAAAACCTAAAGATACGTACCTACAGTGCTTTCCATCATTCAGCTACAGTGATGGTATGACAATAGAATATTTTATCACATTCATCATTGAATATTATGAACATTTTAATCTCTCAAGAGTTCGAGGATAAGTTTATGAAGGCTCCTAACCAAAAAGACATCGTAACATTTGTCTCAGAGAGATCGCATTCCAAATTAGAAGACAGCAATAAGTGCGGTCAATGTGATTACGAACCATTATTCCAAGAATGTTCGTGATCAAAAATCGAAGAATGCTGCGAAATCCTTGCCACGTGGGTTTATTATGTATTCTATTGGACATCAAAAAAGCTGGCTATTCATTTACTGTTTATTTCATGTGTAATAATATTGATATAGCTATTTTTGGCATTCTTCACACATTTTGGCCCCAAAAACGCGAACTAGGCTCCTATTTTTGACAAATCATCTTCGATCATTGAACTTCTCATTGAATTGTCCGGATTCACTTCTGAGTTATTATACAAATTTCTAGTGATTACCGCCATTTTCACAGGTTTTTGACCCATAAATATTGAATTTTGAGAGTTAAAACGTCGTTAGAACCTCAATACTACACTCAGTGGTCAAAATCAACTTCATATTTGGTCTCCTCACCCTAAAAAACACGGAAAACGATAGGTACCTAAATCACAAGCTCAAATTCAGTAAAATATGAAAAATACCTAATTTTTTACCCATAACACCCCTCGATGTTTTCCGATCGGACTGCCGAGTTAGGGGACACAACTAGGGCCCAAATGGAGCCTGTGTGCAAAAGAACTGTTTTTTTTTTGTTTTTTTGTTTTTTTTTTAGACTGAAAATGAAGGTAGATAGGTATCGATGACACGGCGGACGGGCATTGCATTTTTGGAATCTACACACCTTGAAACGTAGAAAACGTTCTGAGGGGGGGGGGGGGGGGGGGGTTCCAAAAAAATGTTCCGAACCGAATACATAGGTGTATTTGGAGAATAATTAATCAAAATGACAGTCGCAAGTTGAAGAAGTTCCAGAAGTAGAATACTATAAGCAAACTATAATTAATTCATGTTCCATTTCCTTTTCTCCAAGTCATCTTGGTTGTTCCTTTCTGTTGTTCTAGGTATTAGTTCAGTACCTTTCTTTTAAATAATGCATCATTCAAAAGACGGTTGTTTTCATTAATTATACCTACTCGTAATATGCAGGTATAATAATAAAATAAGTGAAGGATTCATTCACGGACCTGAAAGAACGCAGTATTTACCAAAGGGGCCTGAAACAAGAATCTATTACAGCGTTGCCAAATCTTGCGCCGCGGCCTTCTCTGAAGCCCGCCGTGATTGAATGTTCAAGCAGTAGCTGAAATGGCAAAAAGAAACGCAAATGTAGTTCTGAAGGGAAATCGTTGATATGAAGTGAAAAATATTCGGTCTCTGAACCGGGATTAGAACTTCTGATTTCAAGTGTCACAGCCCGACGCCTAGACCACTCCGCTGCGGCGGCCACCTGGCTGAGAGACAAGTGCGCTCTCAACCCAGCTTGATGCCTGCATACGCGCTGCTCTTTAGGGCAAATTTTATAACTAATTTTATAGCGACATCGTCCAGATGGTCTCAAAAATTCAGAAAAAGTTTAACAACTTATTTAAAAGTGCGAGAAAACCCACACCCCAAAATAAAATTTTCCGAGATATGGATACACTGGATATTTCAACCCCTATTTTCCAGCCCTTAGAGTTGAGTGGCTGAACGCCGTTTACGTTTTTCTCATATTTTGCGTTCTAGCGGCTATAGAAGACGCCATAGAAAAAAGGTTTTTGGGTTTCATTTAAAAAAAATAAAATAAACAATACGCAATGGCTGTAATGGAAAACGCTTTTGAAATAGTGCTGTTCTACCTATCGAAGAAACGAAGGTAAAACTATAATTTCATCATTATCATTATCGATTCAGATATTGAGGAGTGTGTATTATTATATTCAATGTATTCATTGTATGCTTCAAATTATGCTCGTTGGGGCGAATTTTTTTTCTTTGTAAGACAGGGTACGTAAGATAGAAACGGTACCTGCCACAGTTCGTGTTCCTTGATGTTTAGGACGCAAAATTTAAAGTTAACATCTGAATTTTGGAGTACCTTTTTTATTTTTTTCATCCTACACGAATACACTACTTCCCTGCCTTCGGTTGTGGGAAACCTAGAAGTTTGGTTGCGGGTTTGGTGGTCATTTGTATCCCAACTCATGTGCTTCGATGAACTATTATATTCATAATGAAAAATGTGGTGTTGTCGTCTGTAACGGCATATTAATTAGTTAGTGACTTCGTACGTTTCCGTAATAGCATTTGCATAGAATTGTATTCTATACATCATTGAATAGCTCCAGGAAACTCAGTTTACATCAGCCTCGCCCTCTCGTCTCATACCAATTTTCAATAAAGAGATATCCATTTATACTCTAAATTTATGGCCCATTTACCCGCATCCCACAAAAGACTCGTGTCTCTTCTCTAGCTTTGGAATATTGATAATAGAAGCGATGATTTATGGTGGTTGCCTGACCTACGTTCACTTGTTTCGCTTTAGATCGATATTCCCTGTCAATTGGTACGGATCTTAGTATGGTTCTGGCTTTCAATGCTTCATCAACAACTGGCGATTCTTCAGGTGGGAGTTTCCGTTATCATTTTGTAAAAATGGTCCTCGTCGAAAATAGCCAGAAATTAAGTATGTTTACTCAACGCACCCCAGAATATGATGAACCCTATGGTGCACCTTGTTGTATGATAGCGTGGTGATTGTATGATGTACATTATAGGTACTTCTAATATAAATGAATTTTCACCTCCTCCTATAAATGAATCCTCAATACAAAAAAAGTGATGATGGTCACACATTGATTATCAGATTGCTTCCGTTGTAAATTTCGCAACAAACGAGTGATTTGTTCAGAGATACGGTCAAATGGTGTCTGAAGAGGCTGAAAAGATAATAAACATATAGAAGTAGTTTTCTCAGTCGTTCTATACGTTTTTTGGGGTGCTGAATCCGAATTTCAACTTTGCTACTGCCTACAGATATGGCAACACCGCAAAAACAGCGGAATTTTGGTTCTTTTTTCGGTTTTTTGCTTATAACTTGAAAACAGCGCATTTTGGCTGGTGGCAAACCTTACAAAAATGAAAGTAGACAAAATTTCCTACAACATGCATATATTGCTTCCAATTTTGGAACCACCGGTGACGCCGCTACAGCGCGCTGAAATTTGGCTAAAGTTTTGCAGTTTGCCGGAACCGTCGAAATCTCCCAGTTATCCGGTTCTAACTCCAGTTTGACGATATAGTTATTAGAAATAATGTACCTACCTAATGGTTCATTCTACATGGTACATAGCTAGGCTTCGAGCACAGGTCCTACTCACCTCCATGTATCAATCAGTATTCGTCAAAAGTGTCGTCCACTCACGCTTGAATTTTTAGGGCACCTAAAACCTAATTAGCATCAATTTAGAGGGGCTGCTGCTGCACCAGGTTAACTATTAAATTAATTAGATGGGATAACTTGTCGTTGCAAATGTGAGAACCTAAAAACTCTACTTGCCCATCCCTTGGACTGCCTTAATAACTACAGCATCGCTTTTTTATATAGAAAATTCAACTTCTACCGCCACTACTAGTCTACTTCTTCAGCTTCAGCCTTATCATTTGAACACTTCCCAGGCTTCCCTTATAATTTCCTTTCCACGATACCTGATGGGTTATTGACATGGTCTGTTGTCCAACTTGCGTAGTCGCTTATTTTGTTCTTTCCTTTGTGGCAATGTCAGGAAGTTCAGAATTTATAAACTTAACAGGTGCAAAGTGATGGTTGGTTGTACCAGTAATAGACCTAATATGTCTAAATATTTAATGCCTTATATGTGTAGTGTAGATAATATAAATATAGATTGATCCTTCAACTCAAGAATCGTCTCCCATCGAAAAACCCACAAAATTCGGTGAAACAGTAAAATTGTATGTTTTAATACAGGCATTTTACCGTTTCCTCTGCTTTCAGCTGTAACATGTGTTAAATAACAAACTGAATGGGAAATATTGACCCGTGATTCATCTCCCACTACAGCTTTGGACACTTGAGCCAGTAAATGTACCGACTTACAATGATACTCAAGATCGACGGTGGGGAAATACGAATACCCTCATGTAGGTAGGTATCACTTTTTTAGGGACACCCCGCTGAGAAGATTCCCGATCTAGATAACTTCTTGATACGCGTGTTCCTTTTCAAACCACATGAAAGCCAAATACTCATCTGTGAGTAACGTGTGTGGTGAAATTTCTTGGTGTTTCCCAGCAGTAATAGCCATCTGTTCTTAGGGACTCCCCTGGAAGCTAGGCTTCTAGAAAAGGGTACACCTATTATATCAATTTGTGTGTGTTCCGGTTCTACCGTGTCAGATCAGCTCTTGCTCTTCAGTTTGTTTCGGTGAAAAGTATGTTTGCCCGTGAGAATTCGGTGCGCTCTGATGTATCCGCAAATTACAAGAAATAGTTTGGTATCAAGGAATAATATATTGGCAACGAATATATTTCAGTTTCAGTCCCTTCTGATGGTGAAGGTCGAAACAAATTATTCGTGGGAGGACTCCGACAATCTTTCAGTCAATTGGAGAATCGCCTGCCGTCTCCAGGAATCGAATTCTTCGATGTTTCTCCGTGCCCGCAGAACAGCAGAGCAGGTGGAGGTTTTAGAAAATGATCCGCATGTAGGGAGTGATGGTGAGGCGGGGGGGGGGGGGGGGTCGAAAAATTTACCGAGTTACACAATTTTTTTCCAGTTACTTCTATTAGACTATTCTGTTAGACTACTAGATGCTTATTTTTTAAATTTTCTCTTTTGTATAGAGCTATACATATATAGATCGAGACTTTCTTGGGTGATGACACTTAATTTACGTAATTATTTTGTAAAACAAGAAAGTATAACTTTCTCAAGCCAAATTCAAGGTTTTACGAAAGAAATCCAATATTTCCCTACACAAACTCATTAAAAGATCAGAACCTCAAAAAGCCCTTCCATTGCATGTCAAATTCTCACTTGCTGATGGTCGAATGTTTCCCAAAGCCAGTTTTCCACAAAAACGTTAACTAGGTACAAGCCACAAAGACATTGCTCAAGTGAAAAATGTATAGTGCCCCTGAAACTAGAACTAATATAACATCTGGTAAGCTGAATATGTTTGTGATGCACTGTGTATAGGGCAGTATAGCTCACCACAAATCGTTAATTTGGTTCATATATTATATAAATCGTTGAAGGATCCGCTCTGCCAAACCATTAAATATTAAATAGCTCTTTAAAAAAAATGTCATCAGAGGCTGTTGAAAGTGACCGGTCACCACGTCCATGATCCCTGAAATGCTCAGGGAAATCGGTCGAATAAAACCGGAGGCATGAGTGCTAATTAGTTTTCGTTGATCGTGCATGCGCATTCGCTTCTTTTTATTCCGATCGAAAAAAATCTATGCATGGAACGAACTGAGACCCAACTTTCATGATCCCTGACATTGTCAGGAAATCGGTCTTAATAGCCGCAGATCAGAGCTCCATGTAGACGCTACTCTCATTCCTATTGCCATGAAATTTTCAGAGAACGATCAGCAGGGAAGGCGGCTATAGATTCGAACGGAATGAAATTGACAGAGGACCATCAGGGATAGCCCAGCGACTTGAGGACAAAAATGGCTCTAAAAAAACATTGAATGGTATACTTCTAATTATTGCTGGAAATATTACATTATTATACCTTCAATGATATGAAAAGACCGGGGGGGGGGGGGGGGGGTCGGAATCGGTCGCCATCTTGTGTTTTAGGCCCCTTTTTGTTTTTTCGCCAATATCTCGAGAACGGTGGTTGATTTTATCAAAAAAACTTAGAACACGCCCTAACGGAAGAGAAGTAAATTTCCTACAAAATCGACTGTACATATACATATACATTTTTTGTCCTATCTCTGACTGTTTCTGAGATATATACCGTTTTTAAACTGAATATTATCGAAATTGCAGCGAAAAATGGTACAAGAATTAGAGTATAATCTCCAAATATGTACATAATATTCTAAATTCGGATAGTATACTGTAATACATGAGAGGACGGGCTTGGAGGGACCGACGGGCTTGGGAGGGAGGAGGCTTGCTGTTAACTTCATGGGTTCTGCGAACTTCGGCTTATAAAATCTAAACGGTGCATCTTACAGAAAATGTCACTCCCGCCGAAATAAAAGAGCAATAAGTTTTGTGTTGGATTACCTCCTTAAACATCAAATTTGGTTCGCAGTTTGGTCAGATTCGGCAGTCAAAATTAGGCAAATTTGTCCATTTTGACTGAGAAGTATGTTTAGTTTCAGACGCCTGTAACTAAAAAACGCTGCAGATCCCTAAACAACGGTTTATTATTTTTTATAGATCACGCTTCTGTTACATATCACAGCTCTCTGTATAGAACACCCTTCTGTTACGGATAACCCTTTTCTATAGATCACAGCCCCTCCGTTGTTTAGTACCTTTGTTTTCACCACTTCAAATTGATATCATGCATTGAATGTTCAAGCAGTAGCTGAAATGGCAAAAAGAAACGCAAATGTAGTTATGAAGGGAAATCTGAAGTGAAATGAAGTGAAAAATTTTCGGTCTCTGAACCAGGATTCGAACCTCTGATTTTAAGTGGCAGAGTCCGACACCTAGACCACTCTGCTACGGCGGTGGTCCAGCGTGATGCGTGCTCTCAACCCAACTTGGTGCCTGCATACACGCTGCTCTTTAGGGCAAATTTTATGGCGACATCGTAGAATGCTCCAGATGGTCTCAAAAATTCATACAAAAATCTAACTATTTAAGAATGCGAGAAAATCCACACCTCAAAATACAATTTTCCGAGATATGGATACTCAGGACATCAAAATACAATTTTCCGAGATATGGATACTCTGGACATTTCAACCCCTATTTTTCACCCCTTACAGTTGAGTGACAGTAACGCCGAGCTCCGAGGACCAACCAGAGCCCAAACGGGACCCATATACCAAATTTCATGAATTTTGGTTAAAGGGAAAAGCCACTTACGGCGGACGGTCGGAAATATTTGTATTCGGTATTCGTATTCTACGTCCCTTGAAACGTAAACCATGGAATTTTGAGGGGGGGTAAAAAAATTGTATGGTCGATGCCAAGGTTCAGTATTGAAAATAATAAACCAAAACGGTTTATTCAAATGAAAAATGTCGCACAACTAAAGTTGTATGGCATAAAATTCTGTAGAACACCCCTAATTTTTCAATTCAAAATTGTAATTGATTAAAACTTGAAAAAACTTGAAATTTAAAATTAAACATTTTAATAAAAATATGGGAGCTTTGAACGCAGAATTTGATGATGTACAATTTTATTTATATGACATTTTGGTTTATTATTTTTAATAATGAGCCTTTGGAATCGACCATGAAAAAATTGTTTTTACCCCCCCCCCAAATTTCATGGTTTACGTATCTAGGGGACTCGAATATGAATATCGAATAAAAATATTTCCGTCCGTCCGCCGTAGCCGTCCGCGGCTTTTTCCTTAGTTCCCATGAACCAAAAGTCAAGAAATTCGGAATATGGGGCCCATTTGGGCTCTGGTTGGTCCTCGAAGCACGGCGTTACTGTCACTCGACTCTAAGGGGTGGAAAATAGGGGTTGAAATATCCAGAGTATCCATATCTCGGAAAATTTTAGTTTGAGGTGCGGGGTTTTTCACATTTGTAAATAGTTCGATTTTTTTCTGAATTTTTGAGGCCATCCGGAGCATTGTACGATGTTGCCATAAAGTTTGCTATACAATTGGCCGTAAAGAGCAGAGTGTATGCAGGCATCAAGCTGAGTAGCTGAGAAGCAGATCACCTGTCTTTCAGCCAGGTTGACGCTATATCAAAGTGGTGTACGTGACAGACTGTCCAGGCCAAAGTTCCCGAGATCGAAACCCAACCGGACCGAATGTTTTTTCACTCCACATCACAATTTCCCTTCAGAACTCCATTTGTGTTTCATTTTGCCATTAACATGCTGTTTTTAGCAACATAAAAACAAGGTTACCTATATCTCTATATAGGTAACCTTGTTTTTATGTTGCTAAAAACATGAAGGAACATTTTGGTTTCGTGTCTGTTTGTCTGTCTGTCTTTCCGTTTGTCTGTCTGTCTGTAGTCAATTCCTTGTAACGCCTATAACTACCCGAAATAATGGTCGAAATGGGCTGAAATTTGGAGTGTAGGTGCGGGTTGGCTCACAGATGGTCACATACCAAAGTCATTGAAAAAGTACTGTAACTTTCTTCTGCGCATGCGCAAACGTGAAATACTTGTAACGCCCATAACTACGAGTACCTTAAATATCGTTGAAATTAGTTCAAACTTGGAGGGTCGATCAGGAATGATACTTTAATAGTTCCATATGAATTTCGTTGGAATGGTACTCTAACTTTAGTCTGCGCCTGCGCGAACGTGAAATGTTGATCATTTCGTTGTAACGCTTTTCTAACTACGCGAAAAATAGTCGCAGAGAGCTGAAATGTTGAGGGTACACGCGGGTTGGATCGTAAATGGTCCCATTTCAAAATCATCGAAATCGTACCCTACCTTTCGTCTGCGCATGCACAAGCGTCAGCTCCTAGTATTGTCTATGACTACTCTGCAAATCATCTTAGTAAGGAGGAGAAATTTGGAAGGTAGATGGAGGTCCACTGAATGAACCTACCCAACTTATTCTGTTAGTCCATGTGACCTGAGTCGTTTAGTCATTAACCCATGCATGGATGCTCTCCACCTGTCCACTGAATGAACCTACCTACCCTATAAGTTCGTGTGATTCAAGTGAGGAAGCTACACCGCATACTCTAATTTTAGTTACAGGCGTGTAAAACTGAGCATAACACACTTTTCAGTCAAAATGGAAAAATGTGCTTATTTTTGACAGCCGATTCCGACCAAACCGTATGACCAAATTTAGTGTTTAAGGAGTTCATTCGACTTTTAATGCTCTTTAATTTTGGTAAGGGGTAAAATTTTGTGTAAGCTGCGCCGTTGAGATGTTATAAGCCAAAAACTGAAAGAAGTCCTATATCTTCGAGATCTTTTGGCTGCCAAAAGTTGTCCTAAAGTCAAATATTCCAAATGAACAATAGTTTTAGAGCATCAAATTCAGCGTTCAGAGCACCCCTGTTTTATTAAAATATTCTGTTACAAATTTTAATTGATTAAAACCTTAAATTTGCAATTAAATATTTTGTTGTTTAATTTTGTAGTTATTCGTACAATGAGGTACCTACTACAAGTAATTCAGTTTTTCTCCTTCTTGTCTCTAATTATGACGTAATTTGTTTTTCAGTTTTGTTGGGTTTGTCCGTATCATAAAAATTATAAATTAATAAAATTGTTCAGGTTTCACGTATTGTTTTACCCTAATATGGTCATACAGCAGTGCTGCATGACTGAACTTTTTTCTCTTTATTTGTCTATGGTTTCATTCATCAGCATGTCGGAATACATTTGGGTTTTAGTTATTTCCATGAACAGTTGTTTAGATGAGGGAGTTGTGCTCTGCAATGCCCAGGCTGTATTTGCCTCTCTTCACGATTCTTTTGTAATTCAGTTATCGGTCGGATTTCAGTTCTACTGTTTAAATATAAGTATTCTTGTTGGTAGTGAATTGAAATGGAGACATCGAAATAGAAAAATTATCTGATTCACCATAGTAGGGGTAACAGCAGCAGTATTAATTTACTACGCCCAGTGGGGCTTTCAGTGCTACTACTCAACAATATGTACATATTTTGATAGGCACCTAATCACGCGATTTCCATGTGTTTCATGTAAGAGTGGTCTATAAAACGCAATATCACCTTCCTCTATTTTTTCGAGTTTTCTCTCGGCTATTCGAGATTTATTCGCATCCTTATCTTCTGTAGTACTCTCAATATTATCTCCGCTGTACAAGTCAGCGGATTGCCATTTCAATTATCCATGACACGCGAAATTCATTGAATGCATAATATAGGTACCTAGAGAGTGAAATCTGGCGGTTATCTCTGTACCGATTTATTTCAGTTAGGTATTGCAACTGTTATTTTAATCTCTACTCATACAAAAATATATGTTCATTTCACTCCCTCTCCCCACTTTCACCACACCATGTTTCACGTGTGGATGCCTGGTAGCCTAAAGACTTTTTACGTAGGTACCCACCAAAAACCTACCAAAAAGCCTACATAATTTTCAATGAAATCATCACGTTGTATTAATTGCATGTCGCGAATTACTTATCTCTCTTAAAACTATGTTTTATTGGCCCACTAATTGTTTGAACGTTCCATTCATGCAGCATTAGCGTAGGAGCATATTGTCACCTTGAACTGTCGAACAATTTCCATGCTTTTTGTACGCAAACTTGAACTTAATTTTGCCCCAAACGTTTTAGTTACTCAAAATATTTTTTGTGTCTGTTAATTTTATTCAAATTGTGGACAATTATTAAATTTGAAAAACTCAATTTTCGACTTTTAGAGAAAATAGGTTTGTGGCTACTCAAGTATTTACTTACCTAGTATATTCCTGTCTTTGGTCACCGTTCTTCACAATTTTTGTTGAATCTGAAGTAGTGTTAGGTGATTTTCATGTATATACCGATAGGTTATTACCTACTTAGTACCTACCTACTCAGTACCACCTAGTTAGTACCTACCTATTGAGTAATAACTACTTAATACTTACTCAGCACTACCTGCTTAATACCTACTCAGTACTACCTACTTAGTATACCTACTCAGCAGTAGGTCCTAAAAATTGTGTTCTCATACCTAACTACTCACCGTAAAATTTCGGAGTAGACGCGGCAGTGGCAGCGCAACGTCTCGCAATCACTATTACATATAGGTTGGTTATTGCGTCTCATAAGAATAAGTTGGTACCTGTGCGACCCGTGGTCTTAATTATCGAACTAGGTAGTTGAAATCACATTCAAGATAGTTGTGTAGGTGAGAGAAATGTGGCTATTTACTAAATCTGTTCTAGGCTTATAACCACGTATTTTCAACTGCCATTAAATGCTAGCTGAGTTACCCATACGTTGCACAGCTTAGTGTTGATGATTAGTACCCGTGACCTCTGATAATATTACCTTCCCATTTTTAAATGAAAGTAGGTTCCATTCTAAGAATTTTGAGACTAACCGCGCACTCTCCTAGATGTGTGACGGTATATTGAAATCCCGTCCAATTTTATATTGGATCCGGGCTCTTTCCCGAAGTTTTTGACACGCGACGAATGGGGCGGTCAGTTCGCGAAAACGAATCAGTTCCTGGAAGCAGTGCTTCCAGCATTGTCTTTCCAGGGGCAGCTGCCACACTGCCTCCCTACCTTCCTGGTGAGGGGGGGCCTTCCTGGGCGGCTAGTTTTACCCCCTCACCCATACAGAAGGCTTTTGGTTTATTATTCTCTGAATAATACACCTATGTAATCGCTCAGCAAAAAATTTTTATAACCCCCCCTCAAACTTTTTTCTTTTCCGTTTCAAGGTGCGTAGATTCAAAAAATGCAATGTCCGTCCGCCGTCCGCCGTATCACGTGTACAGGCTTCATTTTCGGTCTAAAAAAGTCGTTCTTTCGCACACATGCTCTATTTGGGCCCTAGTTGTGTCCCGAAACTTTTCAGCCCGATCGGAATATACCCAGGGGTGTTGTGAGTGAAAATGTGTGTAAAAATAGGTACTTTTTGCGTTTTAGCAACATGTTGGTAACATGAGCTTTTGAGGTATCGTTTTCCATGTTTTTGGGGACGAGAAGATCGAATATGAGGTCGATTTTGGCCAAGGAGTGGAAAATTGAGGTTGTACCAGATGTTCAGCTCCCAAATTTGATTTTGTATGAGTCAAAAACCTGCGTAATCGTCTGAAATCACCATCAGTTTGTAAAATAACACTAGAAAAAGTGTCAACACGTGGATCAAGACGATTAAATGGCACTACCAATGATCAAAGTTAATTTGGAAAAAAAAAAGATCGTACCTACCTAATTTGTGTTTTGGGGGCCAAAATTGGTGGAAACCATCAGAAATAGCTATTGCAATTATTTCACATGAAACAAACAATAAATGTACAGCCAACATTTCTGTAGAATAATAAACCCCATGTGACAAGGACTTTGCAGCGTTTTTCTATGAGCTTTCGAAGTTTCGGCAGCAAGTTATGTCACACTGGTCAACCCCTCCCCCTGTCAGGAGGGGTGCAATGACGTCACTTGTCGAAACTTCGAAAGCTCATAGAAAAACGCTGCACAGTCCTTGTCACATGGGTTTATTATTCTACTGGACATACCTACACAAATGTTGGCTGTTCATTTATTGTTTCTTTCATGTGAAATAATTGAAATAGTTATTTCTGATGGTTTCAACAAATTCTGGCCCCCAAAACACGAATTAGGTAGTACGCTCTTTTCTTTTTTTTTCAAATTATCTTTGATCATTGGTAGTGCGTGCCATTTAATCGTCTTGATCCACGTGTTCACATTTTTTCTAGTGTTATTATACAAATTAATGGTGATTTCAGACGATTTCCGAGGTTTTGGACTGATAAAAAATCAATTTTGGGAGCTGAACATTTGGTAGAACCTCAATTTTCCACTCTTTGGTTAAAATCGACTTCATATTCGGTCTTCTCGTCCATAAAAACATGGAAAACGATACCTCAAAAGCTCATGTTACTAAAACGCAAAAAGTACCTATTTTTACACACATTTTCACTCATAACACCCCTGGGTATAATCCGATCGGGCTGCAAAGTTTCGGGACACAACTAGGGCCCAAATGGAGCATGTGTGCGAAAGAACGAATGTTTTAGACCAAAAATAAAGCCGGTATGCGTGATACGGCGGACGAACATCGCATTTTTGGAATCTACGCACCTTGAAACGGAAAAGAAAAAATTTTGAGGTGGTGTTCTAAAAATTTTTTGCTGAGCGAATACATAGGTGTATTATTCACAGAATAATGAACCAAAAGAACTATTCATCGGAGGAGAAGTGCGGTTGGTCTCAAAATTCTTAGAATGGAATCTAATTCCCATACAAAAATATAAACAGAAGTCATGGGTACTCCTCACTGGGTGCAGATTGTATTGGTAACATAGGAAACGTATTGTTATGGCCTTACTGCTTGATCCACTCGTGTGCGGTACCACTGGTTCAGCTCACCATAATTATTGACGAGTTGTAAATATCGCACGTTCCGGATGATAGTTACCTACATGATGGCTGTTCATGTCAGCTCATGACGTCGGAAATTTACGGAAGTATTAGAGAAACCATGTCAGTAGGCTACCTAAACTCGACTAATTCATCGTCCACCTCGTGTAGGGCACACTGTAGGAGCATAGCAGTGTAGTTGATAAAGAAATACCACTTTCTCTATCGCTTTGATAGGAACAGTGGCTAGATGTGTATCATATAGGATCATAGGTGCGGCGCATTAGCAATTCATTCAATGCATCGCTCTTCCAAAAAGCTGGAGCCTCCACAGAAATATGTAATTAGGAGCCATAGTTGTCAGTCATCCGAATTGATTGATGATAATATTTCAATTCGAGTGAAACTAGTTGGGGAACCATGAGAGTGATAGAGAGAGAGAAAATAATGTATTTAGTTAATAAACCCACATTACAGGTGAGTTATACAATATTATAACAAACCGTACGAGATTAGAAAGTCCCATGCATACATAACCCCCCTCCCCCCCAAATTACGTACATTGCATACATTATTTTATTTTTGAACTTGAACAGGTAAGCATCTCATTGGCGTTAAAAGAGGTAATCTTTACATATGATGTATGAGGATTATGCATGCTTTATAATTTACGATATTCAGGGACAAACGATAGGACAATAATACAGGAATAATTACGGACGAATTACAGGAATAATAGTGTATATAAATAGTATGTATATAAAATACTGCGTACGTGAATAGTAGGTAGATCGTTTTCTTACAGTTTTTCATGTATATACTCGTATGTGTTTTTTATGTAACGAAAGTCTTTCAGTCGTTTTATTAATCGATTTCTTCTTCTTTTATTTATTTACAGATCAGATTAACAATTTTTTTCCCCGTTTTCATTTTACTCAGACTGCTAACTTTCCTATTCATTTCTATTAAAAGCACTTATTCTTAGTGCATTTTCTGTATAGCAGTATAATTAGTTGATCATATCTTTAGAAGTACAGTTTAGTAAGGCTTCGGTATATGTTTCTCTAGTCAGAGCATGGTTCTGACCTATTCCCAGATAATTGGTTCGTAAGTGCGAATAGTGTCGGAATGAAACCAAAAAATGATACAAATGCTCCGTTTCACTTTTATTGCAAATTGAGCATAGTTCATCTGAATTCCTTGATTGTCTTATACCTCTTATTTAAAAGTACATGTAGTCACTTTTCATGGTTCTAAGCTGACGTATATCTCTCTGGTTCGATTATTATTACTTGACAGAGGTGGGCATGGGAATATTATGAGTTATTTATAAAATATAGAGTTATTTATCCTAGTTACATCTGATTTTTTTTTCTCGTTTCATTTACTTCTATTATGTGTTCAAAATGTTGGCAAACCATATTTACGTCTTGACTCGTCCATATTCGTCCATATTTCTTTAAACCCCATGAGTTAAAATGTCCCTGACTTGTAAAGCGCAATTGTATTTTGGGTCGTGTGTAGATGTACTCTTAATATCCCAACTAGTTTGTCGTTGCGGAGTTTGGGATATCTACCTTGGTCCATCTTAAGAATTCGTATCCTCCAATTTAGGGTTCTCCTCAGAATTCTGCCGTTCTGATCAACCATGAGTACCTATAGGCAAGGTAATGCACCATAATTATGCCATATTTTCTAGCATAGTAGGCACAGCCAACCAACCAAACCAGTTTATTTTGTCACTTGCAGCTAATACAATACCTAATTGTTATGAAAGCTATTCTTAAATAGTGTACCTACACAAAATCTCATGTCGGGCCTAAGGTCAGCGACCATTCTAGGATCTTGTTATGTATAGCTCATTATAATTGCAATGTTATGATCATTGTCAAGCACAGTGGTTCCACTTGTAAAAATTAATATAGTTTTTTATTACTGTATAAATTAAAAAGAGCGTCTTACAGTCATAGAACAGCAGTAGCAAATTTGATTCGTTTATCCCAAAGAGAAATTCAAGCTAAATAATTAATTTGCGAATAATTCCAGTGATGTGTAGTAGGCTCAATACCCGAAAACAACCCTGTTGTAAAAATTTGCCCACCAAGAAAAACTCCTCAGCCGCAAAAAGGAATGATATCCCTTTTACCCGCCAAAGTAGATCGCTCGCTGCTTCGCACTTCGCTTTTTGCCCCTCCGACAGGAAAAAATCCCCCGCCAAACAGCGTTGAAAGAAATATCAGGTTTGGAGGGAAGGAACAGGTTCTGTAAGCATATCCAACAGAGAGGGAAGTAACAGGTTTCTACCAACTACGATTACCAACTACCAACCAACAATTACCAACTACCTACCAATTACAATTACCAACTACAATAATTATAACTCGGCTTCTACTGAACCGATCGGGTTCAGATACTGAAACTTCCTCAGGGCGCCCCAGTGAACAAGTGTGCCAAATTTCAACCATCTCTATCAAAGGCGGTTCCTTGGAGCATAACAGGTTTGTGCAACATTTCAGCTCGATCCGTTATGGCTTTGAGGCTGTAACCCTGTCAAGGAACAACGAGAACGAGAACCAGAAGTAGAACAACTTGAAAAATAGCGATTTTCAAACTTCCATAACTCCGCTGACGGTCCCGAGGGTTGAAATTTAGTACACGTACTCAGGGGCTCCTCGAGACCCCCAGGGGGTCGAGTAAAAAGCCTGCTTGTTCTGTCGTGTAAACAGTGTTCTTGGTCGCTTTCGAGTTTTTCGGTTTCCTACATAAAATAGAAAAAATTAAATAGTAAAAAATACCTGTTCATAATGTAATTCTGAATTTGTATGTTGATTGTGTTTTGTGTGAGTACCCTGTACCTATTCTAGTTTTATAGTGGTAACACTCGAAGGGATCCAGTATTCCTGTGTACTTACCATAGAGCAACATAGTAGATTTCAATATCCCAATGTATCATCAAATTCGTGCAGCTGGGGTGACAAACCCCACTCGAAAAGAATCACTAACTATTGATATTCTGGGCAGTGATCTATCCCATTCCAACATTTTACCTACCTATCACAAATCGCTTGATTAATCGATGCTCTGTGGTGATGTTGAAATAAAAATGAATGTCAACATAAAACAGAATATCTATTAAAAATAAAATGAGAGAAGAACGGGCGTGAAGCGAGGAGGCGGGGAAGAATTATTCTTGTAGTTCCATGGCAGGAAGAGACACCGTGGTTCCATCGGCGGCCGCTAGATGGAGTGGGCTCATCATCTGCCATTTCTCAAGGGATGGGAATTTTCCAAACTATGTATTTCGATGCACCAAATAACTTGGATACCACTACGAATATATCTAAGGTACCGATATATCGGTCAGAATATATCGACAAATGGGTACCAATACCTGTCAACATTATTATTGTTGATTTTAAAGACTTTAATACCTGTATTTATGTTGATTCAATCTGACGGTTGAATTTTGATTACTTCAGAATTAATAGATATTTTAGGTTTGTTCCCAGAGTCTATCTGACGGTTATATGACAAAAAGGTGTTGGGCCATTTCTACTTATTCTCGGACTGTTTTCTGACTGTATATTCATGACAGCTCTGCCGTCCTTAGTATGAACGTCCTAAGCCATCTTACTCATTTTGAGGCAAAGGATTTCTAGTGAAATCATCGGTACCGTCCGTATAATTCAAGCTAGAGATATCCCTTTCACTACTATCTTTCATATCTATTCCCCTATTTGTCATTTCATAACCAAACCTCGAGAACTTTTTTATCTTAGCGATAATTGGTAGTTCTAGCTAGTTTGATGGACATAGGACTTTATGGCCTATGTCCATACGCTTGATTGGCGACCTTTTGTCGTTCCTGGCTTATCACCACTGGACATTGCAGCTTAAAATGTTTGTATCACCCAACAAAAAGATGAGTTCGAAGATGAGCAATTTTCAAAAATTCTAAGGGGGTCCAAAATCTATAAAACCACCTAAAATCGCGAACATTTTCTATAAAAATCACTTAGAGTGGAATAGAACGGTATCATCAGAAAAATATCATTTCACTTGTTTTTTATACAGAATAGGGGTAAAATTTTGATTTATGGGGGTAAAATTGGTATTAAGGGCTAAAATCTATATTACCCCCACCTGACGCTGTATGGGATGGTGATTGACGACAGAAAGAGGGATTCGATTAAAATTATTTTAGTCAAAAAAGAGTGGGACTTTATAAGGGTGAAAAATCTATAAAACCGGCGAAAATCACGAACAACTGATCCTTGGCCCGGTGCAATGTTGAGCACTCCGATTGTTGTACTGTAAGAGTGCAACTTGACGTCATCATAAACAGGCGTTCTTTTATTCCTCAACACTTAGGACACTAGGCCTTGTGCCAGCCAAATTGAACTAAGTTAGACACAATTGTACTAAGGTAGACTGTCCTATGTCCGTCTTTCTCTCCGTATATAGGACGTTAAGCCTAGTACGACTCACTTGGGACGTTCTAGCCTGGTATGATCAGCTAAACTTGCGAAATGGACATATGACAAAGTGATTTTTCAGGCCGTTTTCATGGGCTTAGGTCAGTCTAGACTTGTTCAAAAGGTGCGCCTAATCGATTTCTTCAAGATCTTGTCCTTATCTCAAAAAGCGCAAAAACGGGCTTAGGACGTTCTTACTAAGGACGGTAGAGCTGTTCGCAGTGTTTTACTGCCTATCCAATCACAGTTTTCTGATCGTCGTTCCAGTCCACAGAAAATCGGCGAACGAACCTACAGAACCACATATAGTTTGTTCGCACTGGCTTTTTCTGATGGTTAGCTTGGCCCCTAGAAAACCGTAAGAAACCATTCATGGTCCAGTGCTATATTGATGAAGGTTTGAGTTTGGCAGTGGTTGGGAATCGAGAAGCAGTGCATGACCAGTTCTCGTCAGCCCTTATTTTCTGTGGACTGGAATGACATGGGGATACTGGCTTTGGATAGTCAGGAAAACACTGCGAACTGCCGATCATGGTTTCTATGCAGTCAGAAGCTTCCAAGAATCACTGCAAACATCCCAGCGCCTTTCCGACAGTCAAGTGGCTCTTGGAACAAAATGTGACGAAATATAGTGAGTAGAACTATAAGGTGTGTCTGTACAGTCATTAAAATTTCATGATTTTAGAAATTTTATATTGCTTTTCCGATTTTTATCGACTATTTCAAGGTGATCTCAGTTTTCCATTATCCCTTATATTTCTAAATTTTCCATTATCTCAGTTTTCCTGTGGGTACGGATGGCAATGATACAAATCAAATATCTAAATATCTACCTATAGGTTCGTTCGCTGTGACCATCTAACAGTGAACCGGCCGTCAGTAAGGCGTTGGGCCGTTCTCAGTGATTCTCTTTTCTGACTGTAATATCCATGGCAGTGTTTTCCTGACCATAGCTTCTAATCGTCATTCCAGTACACAGGAAATAGGGGGGACAAGAAACTGACCATGCCCTGCTCCCTGTGCACTGACTTCTCAATTCCCAACTATTAGCAAACTTAACCCCTTCTCAGACGCTCAATCAAGACGCATACGTTTGAGAAGTGTTTGAGTTTTATTGGTGCCTACTTATTGGATCATATGGATGGTTTCTTATGGTTTTCAGCTGACTGTCAGAAAAAGCCAGTATGAACAAACTAGAGGTGTGCGGATACGGGAATGTGGAACCTAATCACTCGGTGGCACCGTTCCAGGACCATTCCCGGCCGCTGAGGTTATCGATACCGATACACAGTCTCGAGGGCCGGGTAGACATGTGCCCATACTCTCGGAACCTTCTTCCATGGTTCCATGTTCCCGATCCGGGAGTATCGGAATGCACTTCGGCACTAGCACCTCTCCAAAGCGATCCCTATAGATCTCTCGATCCACAGCTATCCTGTTCCGATTTGGCCGCCTTCTCGATCCACAGCGATCCCATTCCGATTTGACCACCACCTCCTCGATCCTGTTCCTGTCATCTGCTGCTGTCTGCATACGTTCTACGCTGCGTCACCTGTGTTCCTGCCTTGAACACTGCGCAACCCTTTCAACCACCGCCTCGCACCTCCCTAGTCGCTACCTTCCTCAATACCATAATAATGGTGATAACCATTTTATTTCCGCGCACCTGACCTTTTTTACGTACGTGTATAACCTGTAACACAATTGCGACCTTAATTTACGAAATAAAAAATTCTGATATCGAGGCTCGATTCAAACATACAAAAGGAAGCTACTGTAGTAATTTCAGCTTTTTAGATCAATATTTTCAAGTAAAATACCAGAGAAAAGTTACGAAAAACGTCGTTTGTAGCACTTCTTACATTTAACTACACCGAAATGGCTCGAGAGATTTTGATGAAATTCACATGTTAGGTACACGTTTTAAATTCAGTACCTACAAGTGATATCCAATATACCCCTCATCTCCAGTCAATCCGTAATCAGGCATTTCTGGGTCTATAAGGAAAGTAGTGTGAAGCTCCACACCAGATATTTTCTTAGTTACCTATACCTCTCGAAATGTTTTCCGGGTAGGTAGGTACCTACAATACAATTTCGGGGGATATAGCAGGTAACTTATCTACTACTTGAATTAGTGAGAAATTCACAGCGTTTGAAATGTTCAAAATTTATATTTTATGAGCGACAGCGAATTAATTGTTCTTCATCACAATAATATACAGCTGGGAAAATACGAAACATGGCAACCTGGGGAGTTAAGCGCGTGTCAAGCCCCTGGGATGTTGGATAGGTAAGCGGAACAGGATCGGTAGTTCGGAACTGTTCCACGCGTGGAACTGGACGAACTAGTGGTAGGTAAGAGTAGTTCATTTGAGGGACTCAGGTTCAGTTAGTTCACTCCTTGAAAGGAGTAGGTAGTTCTTTCGAGTTAGTTCAGTAGTTCCTTTCAAATAACAGTGTAATGTGTCAGTCCCAAATAGAGGCTAGAATACTAGAGAGCTTTACCTGGTTTATTTGGGTGGCGGCTTCGTGGGCAAGAGATGTAGGTGGGGCTGACAATCACAGAATAATTTCTAGTTCGCGACTAGGACCAAGGCCCTTGATGTCGCAGGTCGCACAGTGTCCTGCGGGCTCAAGGTTTAGGGTGGCGAGCTTGAGGTATGCCCTTTTAAGAATCTTTACTGGAAAACTTCGCCTGCTGGCTAACTGAGTTGTATAGGGATTCAAATACTGTAGGTGTTAAGGTAAGTTCAAAATATGTGTATTCACTTACGAATCCTATGGACAATATGGCTTCGGGGACTCTACTGATTCTGCGCTTTAAGGATTAAAGGCAATACTAAAAGCAGCATAAGTACAAATGAATTTAAGTATGTTAGGAAGCCATGGGGTTGACAATATCATGCGATTTTGTGTTTGTGTTGGTATCCAGAGTCAACGGGGAAGATGTTGGTGGAGGCTCAGGGCAAATAGGGGCTGCGGGCTGACTAGAAAGTAGTCTCTGCAACAGAACAGATATGCTGCGTTAACTCGGCAAATATCGGCAAAATTTAATGGGCTTGAAGAGCAATGATGCTACAGGGTACGCTACACTGGGATTGGAAACGACCAAGGGAAAAGTGGCAGTCCTACCTTGTCTGATACTGTGGTGGCTCGGGGCTCCTCTGTCTGTCGGGATCGTCGGAGCCGGCCTCAGCTTCTGAGTGGCCACTGGGGGCGGCCTCGGGCAGCTCAGGATGTCCAATCCGTCCTCGGGGTTCACCTGGCAACAAGTGTAAACTCCGGCAGTATCGGTTCAAGATTGTATCCAACCGATCGACTGCATCTTCTGGCTTTCAGTTGCTTCCCACTCCTACTCTGAATCCTGCTCACACAAATTATAATTAAGGGGTTTAACTATACTGTCCAGGTCCTCCACAACTATCACTCAGCGCCTCCGCCATTGGCGCATGCGCAGTAACCTGTAACCCTTCGCCCAGGACAAGAGATGAGGCGGTTCCGACGCAAAAGTAGTCCCCCTCTTCGTCCACCACTTCCTTAGGCCTTTCTTACCCGTTACAACAGGACACGAGCACTGAGTTAGAACAAACATATTATACGATACCAACTTAGTTCCTGAACGATACCAACTTAGTTCCTTATTTCTTTGAACTGTCGGTCGTTCCGTGATATTATAAACTTATCCACCCCATCTAAACTAACTCCGATCTAAATAACCCCTAATGAACTAAGGAATCGTTCAGTGGATACTATCAACTCCTCATGTGGTAAAGGAACTATCGTTCTGTGGATACTATAAACTCCTCAAGCAGTATTTTTTAATTCCCATCTGAATGACTCTAGGGCCTCTTTCACCAACTATTTAACGACCTGATTAACTTTAACGGCCACGGCTAACCAGACATCAGAGCGATTTTCCTTTCACCACCCCCAAGATAACCAACACTTTAACGAGAAGGGTTAAAGTGCTCGTTAAAGTTAATTGGTGGACCCTCCACCAATTAAGTGTTTGACAGATGATTAGCGGCATGTATTTGGTGTATATTATGTACATATTATAGTTCTTTCTATGTATATATTACGTTTTGAGTAGTTGTACAATAAAACAATTTTTTGCAGTGTATCTAGCTAGTGAGTAATATATTACTCACTATTATTTTTTCAAAGTTTTTTCAAACCTCAGTTAACGTTGACGAGCGTTAACGCCGTGTAATGTCGTTTTTCAAACCCTGGTTAGGAGTTGATGCTAGGTCGTAACTACGCCTTCAACTGTCAACCACTTCCTTCCGTAGACAAACAGGACATGAAAGTCGGAATTATCATCAACATATAACTGTCTTTATTAAAATCATATTTACTCACCTACCTTTATTTAATCATATTTACTTACCTACCTTTATATAATCATATTTACTTACCTGATCATAATTATTTATTTAATTACTTAAGACTAAAGGTACTGTCGTTGCTTATGCTGGACGACTAATATATGAATAACGCGGATTCACTTCAACTCAAAAATATATTTCTCGAAATCCTAATTAGCAAGCGAACTGATTCATCAGTTCAAAAATAGCATAATTTATATTCAACAAACGACGATCAATGATAAATATAAACAAGGTGAAGCAATGGCCTTGCACGAATCGAAGTTTTCAGCTTGTAGGTAGTTACCTACAGTACTCCCCTTCCAGTAACGGAGTTATCAGGCTCCGTAAATCGAACAGGAAGTCGAATTTTTCGTCCAGATCTCGTAGTCCGCTCTGATGAATCTTGAACAGGTGGCGGCGGGCTGCGACCAGTAAGTGCGGAGGATTGTGCTAGCGGAGAAGCATCAGGATTATCTTCCAGTATGTAGGCCGGTTTCAGTCGATCGAGAGATACATTCACAACTTTTCCTTTGACGTTTATCGTGAAGTATTTCTCGTTGCGTCCGACTACTTGGAATGGTCCATCATAAGGTTTCTGTAGGGAAGATCGCACTCTGTCCACTCTTACAAAGACGTATTTGGAGGTCTTCAGATCTTCCGTAACAAATGGAGTTTGTCTGGATTGTTCATGAAGTGTCGTAGTTCTGATGCGAATGATGGCAAGTCTGGGTTTGGTTTGGAAAATGGTTCTTCAAAGAAATCTCCAGGAATTCTCAGTGAAGCCCCATAAACGATTTCAGCAATGGTAGTGTCCGTGTCAGTCCTCATCGCACAACGAAGTCAGAGAAGCACTGTCGGAAGAGACTCTGTCCACTTTAGGTCATCTCTGGCTCGTATGGCAACCTTGAGGGTGCGATGTAGTCGCTCAATTTTCCCGTTGGCTTGGGGGTGGTAAGCTGTTGTTCGAGTGAGATTGGTACCACAGATTTTCGCTAAAGAACGGAATAGTTCTGACTGGAATTGTGTACCTTGGTCTGTGATGATTTGAGCAGGTGCACCAAAACGACAGATCCACGCTGAGTAAAATGCTCTAGCAACAGTCTCTGCACGAATATTCTCTAGAGGAATAGCTTCTGGCCAAGATGTGAATCGGTCAATACAAGTTAGACAGTATGTGAATCCATTTGAGGGAACTAATGGTCCTACAAGGTCAATGTGTACAACACTGAACCTTGTATCCAACAACGATTTATTGGACACTGGACACATTGGGGGGTTCACTGGATACTATCAACTCCTGATGTAGTATTCACCGTTCCTATGAACCACAAGAACAAAAGAACTAACTCAGTCGCCTAGTGAGTGAGTGAGTTACTAGTTCTTTGATTCTTAGTTCATAATGCACAGAGCGATAGTTCTTTAGTTCCCCCTTCCTACATCCATCTCTAGACACTGGGTCGTTCTTTTACTCTGTGGTCCTAGTGAACGAACGTTCAATGAAGTGAACTAAGTCGAGGAGTAGTTCAGTTACTTCTTCGAGTAGTTCAGTTAGGAACTACCCACCTCTAGTAGGAACAGTTACAACAAAGGTCATTATCAGCACACCTCTAGAACAAACCTTTTATCAATTACTAGATGTTCTTGTAAAATATATCGATATATTTTAAACATAGCAGTTGCAATTTTCTTCATGCATACTAGCGTAAATTATTCAACATTCGTGGTTGAAAACTAGCTGAAACCATCAACTTCTGTGTTGTTAGATATCATCGATGTATTGATGCATCATCCCTCTGTTATTATCGACCCTTTATTGGTTAAATAAAAGATACGGTTATGATTATCTAAAAGGCAAGCCTGTGTATTGTGATCTTTATTTTTGTTCGACCCTATTTGTTATAAAACATAAAATCATAAGGAAACATGGGCTCAATATCGGGTGTTAGGTTGATTAAAACAATTTTCCCATCTGTGATCTTCAATTTTACACTTTTTTCGTGAGTCGCCCTATCTGTTCAATGCGCAAACATGAAATTCATGACACACCTGTAGCTGTAACTATTTCTGTTCGACCGATTTCGATGGAATCATGCATATTGTGTTCCTGATGGTCTGCTATGAATTTTTTAGAGCAATCGGAATGGTAGCGAAAACAATTTAAACCTTGTAACACTTTAATCTCCGGTCCTGTTCCACAGATTCGAATTTTTTTTTGAGGGGTCATATACATCGGGTCTCTGATTTTCTGTAAGCATATTAATGTACAAGTACACTCATCTGCTTATCTGTGGAAGACGTCAGTAGTTGTTTCGAAACGAAGAAATAAGGTCATGATCACTACGCACTCAAGGCTCTTATTTGGAGCACTTAAGTGCCCACCTACTCCTTCACCTTCAGATAGCCTTCCAGATAAGATTGGAAATACAAATTACGACTGTTACGTGCGGTTGCCTATTTGTATATCTTTTTCACCTGTAACCATGAACACACATCACGGCTTAAGTGCCCTCAACACAAGTAAAAGTCTCAAGTTTCAGTCATGCAGCACTATCAAATAACCCTCAAGAAGTTCCAACGTACCTACCTACTTACTTTTTTCTCGCCACTTTTCTTTTTTCATGTTTTAAAATGTGATTACAAATTTCTTCACTTCTTGCAAGCCCGTTGGAAACAAACATTTTATGGATATCCTGTTTTCCGTGTTCCAGATGACGTTGAAAGCAGCCTCGCGCTGATGAGAAAATCTTTACGAAATCAGAACATGATGAACGACGGAACCCAATTCGAAGGCAACTCTTTCCACTCGTTCATCATTTTGGGGGCGTCTGTAAGTCTTGATCACCATGTTTCTTGTTAATGGATTTCTTTATACTGTATTACTGATGATTTCATGGAGTTTGGCGTCGTTACAAACGATATTTCAGTGATCATACAATTTGGTCATACCATGAAAGAATAGCTACTTCTGCAATGGGAACATCTACGCATTTACAGACGCGAAATAATTCAATTCTTGGCTACATAGGTAGGTACCTAGCCAGAGAAGTTGGTCTCATTAGACACAGTTTAAATGGGTACCTGTTTGTCTGTTTATACATGCCTGAAGCAGGGTTCACATAGACGCGTACACGTGAAGCAGGGTTCACATGGATGCGGAAACGCGTAATGCGGACTGGGTAAAGCAACCTGGTTCGCTGATGGTAAAAAGGTATCTTTACGCAGGTTGGCTTTTGACGCAGATATTCCTTCCGCAATTACACAAGTCCGCATCTGCGCAGTGGGCCACCTCTGTAAACTTCCAGCATGTTTTCTGCCTTGCTTGTCGTTCTTTCGCCCTCCGCATTACGCATTTCCATTCCGCCATGTGAACCGTACCCCCCGGAATAGCGGAATCCGTGCGTAATAATCGGTTCCCGAAATCTATTGTTTCGGTAGTTGATAAGACCCCGAGAGACGTATAAACAGCACCTCTAAATGTTTCCGTAACTTTTCACTATAAAAACAATTTTGGCTGGTTTCAATGATCAAATACGAAGAGTTTCGAGGTTTTCGTAATGTTACAGCTAATATGCAATCACTTCTGGTAATAAACATCCCGTAGAGTGATGTGTGCATTACAGTGGACGTCCCTTATGGTGGTGTGTAGACAGTAGCGGCTCGTAGCTCGAACCAGAGGTGCACAGGGAATGTTGGTTGTGTTGTCCGTAAGTAGTAGGAACAAGTAATAGGTAGTAGTAGGAGCTGCTAATACGAGAAGTATGTATTTAATTAAGGTGTAGGTAGATAGCGTATGAATAATTTATTGTAGGCTCTGACGTCACCCTCAAAGAAAAACGGAGTTATCGAAAAAATAGTCTATTTCCACTAATACATTTTAGTGGAAATTTGTATTAGTGCAGCTATGAAATTTTTATTAGTGGAAATAGACTATTTTTTCGATAACTCCGTTTTTCTTTGAAATGGTTTTCCACGATTTCGTCGCGAGTGATTTAGTTCGTTGGAGCCCCCTGTGGGAGTGGGCCATCAAGGCAGAAATTTCTGGAGAAAACAGCAAAATTTCCTGAAACCGGTTTGTTAGCCCATCAAAATTTCAATGCTTCATGTTTGGAAGTGGCACTTCCTTCGAAAAACTTCTCACATTTTTGACATAAGAACCTACAGATAGAGCCCCATTTTGGTTTATTATTCTGTGAATAATACACCTATGTATTCGCTCAGCAAAATATTTTTATAACACCCCCTCAAAAATTTTTCTTTTCCGTTTCAAGGTGCGTAGATTCCAAAACTGCAATGTCCGTCCGCCGTAAGCCGTATCACGTGTACAGGCTTCATTTTCGGTCTAAAAAAGTCGTTCTTTCGCACACATGCTCCATTTGGGCCCTAGTTGTGTCCCGAAACTTTTCAGCCCGATCGGAACCCAGGGGTGTTATGAGTGAAAATGTGTGTAAAAATAGGTACTTTTTGCGTTTTAGCAACATTTTGGTAACATGAGCTTCTGAGATATCGTTTTTCATGTTTTTGGGGACGAGAAGACCGAATATGAAGTCGATTTTGACCAAAGAATAGAAAATTGAGGTTCTACCAGATGCTCAGCTCCCGAAATTGATTTTTGATTGATTTTTTACTTTGATTAAATGGTACTATCAATGATCAGAGATAATTTATTTAAAAAAAAAAGGAGCGTACCTTATTCGTGTTTTGGGGGCCAAAATTGGTGGAAACCACCAGAGATAGCTATTTCAATTATTTTGTATGAAAGAAACAATAAGTAAACAGCCAACATCTCTGTAGATATGTCCAATAGAATAATAAACCCATGTGACAAGGACTTTGCAGCGTTTCGCTAATCTGAAGATAAAAGCCAAAATTTATTCTTAGTTATAACTTAACTGTATTTCGAAATTGTCCTCTAATCCTTTTGCTGGAGAGGGGTACTATTATAATGACGAAACCAGTGGATAGGAACTAGAATCCTGCACGTTCCATGTACGTGGGTACGTTTGTGGGTAGGACGATAATAGAATTGACGTTACCTGCGCGAGTTACACGAAAAGTTTGCGCAAGCACAGTTGAAATTTGTTTGATGTTCGGTGGAACCATTTTGGAACAACAGATCTCCTTCGCCGCTGTTCAGTCGAAATCAGTTGAATAGTACTGGGGGGTACTAGGACCCCAGAGCCTTGGTACATATTTGCTAGTCAAAATATCGTTCCTCACCTACCTTCGTTTCCTTAATTTTTCAGGGTGATTTGGCCAAAAAGAAAACCTACCCAACAGTATGGTGGCTGTTCAGAGATGGTTTGCTCCCAAACAACATAGTGTTCATTGGATACGCTCGAAGCAACTTGACTGTCGACGAGTTAAAAGAGCGGGTCCGTCCTTACATGAAGGTAAACCCAATAATTCGTTTTGATTAGTAATTATTATCCAATATTGGAATTTCTCCCTCGCTCTAGAATAATCTTTGGTTATGATTAAATGAACTCGAAATTTTGGTCGCTCTGCGTAATAAAAGAGTTACACAACGTACTGCACCTCATTGACCAAAAATATAAAATAAAAATACTTGTAAATCTGAACACGTTGAAAGGTTTTCGTTAAGTAGGTACCAGTAGGTGGGGATGCAGTGACACTAACTGCTTCACTATATCTGTCTGGGGCCAGTACCTAGGTACCTGCCTACTTATCTGGGCAAGTGGTGGTGGGGGCACCTTGATTTAAAAAAAAAAATAATAATCTTCATTCTTTTCAATCGATGAAAAATGTACAGCATCTATAAGCTAAGGAAAACCGAATAATTTCTCTTTACTATGAGGTTGGCTAGTATGTGTGGGTGGGTCTCTCGTTGAACAATGTAATTTAAACTGTATTATCCAATTAGGTACCTATTAACTCTATAACTTTACTATGAAGCAGTACCTTGTCTTTGTTGATGACTTGCAAGTTTTTCGGTCGTCTACTCAGTTGAGGAGTGTTCTTAGCTTCAGAGGGTGGTGGATGGCTTGTTCGAGTGGTGTAATGTGAATCATATATGTCCTTCAATCCTAGAAAGTGTAGCTCGTCGTATTCTACTGAACCCAAATCGTTCTTCAACTTTCCGTATCATGTTAGTGGCCATCAGCTGACTAGACCTGAGGTATGATTCCCGTGGAGCCAGTCAACTGCACCTAGACGCGACTCAGACCATTTGCTTGAAGATCGATGAAGAGATGGTCTCAGAGCATGCAGTCGCCTTATTTTTGCTAATTGCTTGCTGATGAGCAGCTTTGGCGTTGAGTGGAAATATCGTATATGCCCCTTTCTGCTGTCAAGAATTAACCTGGAGGTCCCGCCAATCCCCCCCCCCCCCCCCCCAATCATCTTTGTCAGGTCAAGTTTGGGCCCACAAACTGCCTTGCTAACCGTCCCCTCACCCAGTGTCACTCCATCTGGACCTAAACATATTTTTCTTGTCCTATTCATCAGTTATCTGCCGCTGCTTGAATTAGCAGTCCTTAGTAGTGTAAGCAATCTTTGCTTAACGTTACTAAAGAAAAGAAAAAACAAGTTCTACACAGTATCAGGTTCAGTGGGGGTGTAAATGATGTACCCGACTCATAACAGGTTATAGTGACAGGAACATATTTTATTATAGAACAACAAGAAACCAAAAGTAGTTAGGATGAGTACAAGGATAGAGAACCGCCTAAGTATAATAAATGTTGACTGGTACGAGGAACGATACGCACAATAGCTGAAGGTTATATCAATGTTACAAGAATCAAAAACTAAAACTAATAAAAGAGTGATTGGTACACGGAACGATACACATATTTATATTATAAGAATAAAAACCAACTCATAAGTTGTAACTGGTACACAGAATGATACACACCGTAGCTGAAGGCTACCGCTATATTATAAGGGTCAAGACCAAAACTAATAGGTTGTCACTGGTACACAGAAACGGTACACACAATAGCTGAAGGCTCTAACTATATGATAAGACTCGAAACCAAAACTAATCGTTGTAGCTGGTACATAGAACGGTACACACAATCGCTGAAGGCTATATCTATATGATAAGAGTCAAAAACCAAAAAAATACTGAGTACCAAGATGGAGAAAGATCAGTTACCCTCACTAACAGGGCCTATTTAGTACCTAAGGGGTACACTGGATCAGTACAAACGGTATTTACATAGATGACAATGGATAATTGGGGTGGTACATTACCCAAGCACGGGGTTTTCTGTCTCACAAATCTCGGGGGGAACGGTACGATGAGACTACACTTTCTTCCCCTATCACTGACTGTAACAATGTTCCGACTCACTACAACTTACTTACTTACGTACTTTTTCACTTTCGATTCCACACTATCAACTTGGAGCGAATAGACTGGGCTGGTGAGGGGAGATCCGCAGGGTTTTTATTCCCTCGGTTTCCCCGCCGGGCCCTCCTCATGGATGTCCGCTATGGCGGGCCCCTCTCCTCCAGGTGGGGCTGGAAGGTGGGCGGTCGAGCTGGAGATCCCCGATTCGGGCTTCTCTCGGACCTGCCTACGGTCTTTCCCACAGGCTTACATTCCTTCCCCCTCCAGAAGCCGCCGTCCTCGGCGGTAACCAATTTGACACTGGGAATGGGGAGTGGCTGGGTCGGGTACGCTTTTCGGAATTCCTCCTCGTAACGGAGACGCCGGCAGTTTCGACAGGTGCCACTGACTAGCGGGTGGACCTCTTCGCAATGGGTCTCCAGGGCTCCGGCTTGGTATTTCTGGCACAGCCGCGCCCAGAACACTTTACATGACGGGCATCGGAATTTAATTAGTTTGGGGGCTGGTCGCAGGCAGACGGGGCAGAGAGAGCTCTTCGGTTGAAGTACGATCGACTCTTCGGTGACCTCCATTTCGACCGTGGGTACAAGATGACTTGGTGAAACGTCAGGGAGGAAGGAGATGGTGCACCCAGTCATGGCTGCACCATTCCTTTCCGAACGAGGGGTGGATGCCCGGTGTGGCAGCACTGGAGGACTAGATGGCGTTGACGGTCGCTCCGCCCTTACCGATTCGTTGTCTTCTGAGCTGGAGCCGGAGCTGAAACCTGTCGATGACCCCAAGTCTTCCTGCTCGGGTCCGTCCACTGGACCAGACCTAGTGGGTCTCTTGGTAGCGGTGGTTGCAGTGGTTGTTCCCTGCTGATACTGGCGGAGGGCGTCTTGGAGGAAACGGGTCTCCTCCTGTGCGGCCAGCTTTGCAGTGGTCTCCCTTTCCAATTTCCGCTCCAGGGCCTGGATTTCGACCCGCTGGCGCCGCCAATCCGGCAACATGCGTACCAGCTGAGTGGTCCACTGGAGGCCAGCATCGCAGAGGGCCACCTGGAAATGGGGGTTTCGGGTGCGCCGGAGGTTCTCAAACGAGGAGGCGACGGCTTCCAGGAGGCTAAAGGCCTGGTTTTCCCGTGCTTGCGCATACCCATAGGTTTGAGGGTAGGGTTGGTCCAAGAACCGGTCGGACGCGTCCTGGTAGGCCCGACGCAGAGCCTGCACCGACTCGAGGGGGTCCGTGATGTCCCACACGGGGTTATTTGGGAGGAGGTGAGGCCGATCACCTCGTTCCGCCATCCGCCTGTAATAGATTGTCTGCCTTTTAGCGATTCTCATGGTACCACACCAATTTGACCTTTCCCTATTCATTTTCTAAATTTGTCCAGTGTACCCCTGTCAGTGATAGCCCTACTACATGACTACTGTCTTCCCTATTCTTATGGGGCGTACATTGTTACATAATTTTTCCTCAGGATACGTGATACTTCGACAGTTCTTATTTATCTTATACTTGTGTTTTTTATCTGTTACGCTAGACTAATTTTCTTTAAACCTTAATACCTTTTGTTTGGGCCAGCTTCAAACTATCCATTCATAGGGTGCACGGGTGGGATACCCTAGCCATGATGCCTTTATTATGAATTAAAGAGTAATCTCTTGGGGGCCGAGGTCTTAAGTTATATGGGGACCCGGTTGTCTGTTGCTCCGGCGGAGTTTCTTGTTCTGCCCTTTGGTTCACCGGGGTTTTACAGGGAGGGGGTCGATTATTTTGTTCTTCTTCATCGAACAGGGGATTTTCCTCTTGTCCTCCTCCTTCATCCAGCGCCTCTTGGTTCCCCCCTCCTTCCCTGATATCAGGTTCTGGTGGCAGTTCCTCGGGTTCTGGGTTCTCTGACGCTTCTGGGGCTACTGCAGCAATTTCAGGAGGGATATTTTTAGGGAGGTCGTTGCTTCGGTCTTGGGGGGGGTCCTTCTTTGGCGTTCCAGGGGATGTTCCTGTGTACCACTGGGGGAATACCAGGGGTGGATTTTGGGGTTTCTCCTTTAATTTCTGATGAAGTTCCTCCGGCGTACCAGGGAGTGCTCCTGTGTACCACCCGGAGTGTACCAGGGATGTTCCCCGATGTTCCTTCTTCGATTTCAGGTGATGTTCTTCCGGCGTACCAGGGGGTGTTCCTACGTACCACCCGGGGTGTATCAGGGGTGTTCTCTGATGTTACTTCTTCTATTTCAGGAGATGTCCCTCCGGCGTACCACGGGGTGTTCCTACGTACCACCCGGGGTGTATCAGGGGTGTTCCCTGATGTTCCTTCCTCTATTTCAGGTGACGTTCCTCCGGCGTACCAGGGAGTGCTCCTACGTACCACCTGGGGTGTATCAGGGGTGTTCCCTGATGTTCCTTCTTCTATTTCAGGTGATGTTCCTCCGGTGTACCAGGGGGTGTTCCTGTGTACCACCGGAAGTGTTCCAGGGGTGTCTCTCTTGGTGTGGGTCGTCACCTCAGGGAGGTGTTTCTCAATTGGGTTGTAGGTGACCCTGGGCTTCTCTTGGGATGTTCCTGGGACGTTCCTGCCAACTGTTACTTGGCAGATGGGTAACTGGTTCCCTTGAACCTGTTCCAGCATCATAGCTTCGTTCCTGTCAGGTCGAATGGTGAGGGGGATCTTCTTCATGAGATCCAGTCCAAAGAGATCCAGTCCCGTCCCTTGTCGATCAAATACAAGAAAAGTATGTACCACCCGTACCCCTTGGAGGCTCACAGTGAGTGTCTGTTTTCCTCTGAACTTCAAAGGGTACCCGTCCGCACCCCACGCTATCGCTGTTGTGGGTTCAATTGGTACTCCTTCAATGGGGGTAGTAAGTACTGATACAGCTGCTCCAGTATCGAGAACCAGGTGTCTTGTTTCGTGATTGAGACGAACCTTGGCTTTTAAGGTTCGCGTAGCATCCATGTAAACGACAGGGAGATGTCCCACATTGTTCCTTCCCTCCTCAGGTTAATCACAGATGGCGAGTTCCTTTCGTGCCCCTGGGGGATGAGATACGGGGGTCAGTGCCTTCTTCTTGTGGCACTCTGATTCCAGATGTTCCCGTACCCCACAGTAGTCACAATAGATGGTCTTCATAGGGTTATGGGGACAGTCAACGGGAAAATGGGACATGTTCCCACAAAACAGGCAGGGGTAACGAGGAACAGGTCGGTTTGATGGTCTCGTATTATTTGGGTTGTTACGTGTTCCTCGTCGCGGACATCTCGCGGCGAAGTGTCCTAGTCCCCCACATTCGTAACATCGACGTTCCTCTTGTGCCGTCACAGCCCCAATGTCCCACTTGGCCTCTGCATCTGTATCAATTTCTAGCGCTTCTTCGAGCTCTTCAGCTCGTTTCAGTGCTTCCTCAATTGTATCAGGGACATGATTGATTAGGTGTGCCCCTAAGTCACGCCCGATCCCTTTTACGAATGCTTTGATAACCCGGCGCTCCACCCATTGTTTCTTCTGGGTGGTACTGAGTCCTACCCCTTCCTCTGTTACAGCGGACTGTGCTAGTCGATGTAACATATCGGCAAACTGCCTGAGGGTTTGGGTCGGGGATCGTCTAGTCGAGTGTAACAGGGCCGCGGATTTGGCTGGTTTATCACGCTCGAACCACCCGAGCATCGCTTCCTTGATGTCGTCATAGGGGGTGTCACTGTCCCCTAATTGGGTGTGGTCAATAAGGAACTGTTTGGGTGTCCCCCTAGTTCTAGCTCTCAAAAGTCGTACCCGGTTCCTTTGTGATAAGGTTCCCGCTACTTCCTCAAAAATGCGGAAGAAGGTTGTTACCCCTACCGCCCCTGTCTCATCCGGGTCCCATGCTTCGATCTCGAGGAACATCGAACGAGGTATGTCTTTCTCATCATTTCTGCGGTGTTCCCTCTCTGTTTCTCTCCCGTTTCTGTCTCGTAACAGGGTCTCTAATTGGGATAATACTCCCGTTATCTCTTCCATTTTTGGTGGGTACTAAAGAAGGTTAACTATTTTAGGGTTGTTCCTAGCCTTTCACCCCAGGAATGTTACACTTCTGCTAACTGCTACACCTGACCGTGTCCCTCTGAACCTTTCTACTGCGAGATATGTTAATGTGGGTCCGAGATATGTTAATGTGGGTCCGTGTGAGGCTTACTACACAATAATCCCACCGCTTGCCACCATTTTTGTAAGCAATCGTTGCTTAACGTTACTCAAGAAAAAAAAACAAGTTCTACACAGTATCAGGTTCAGTGGGGGTGTAAATGATGTACCCGACTCGTAACAGGTTATAGTGACAGGAACATATTTTATTATAGAACAACAAGAAACCAAAAGTAGTTAGGATGAGTACAAGGATAGAGAACCGCCTAAGTATAATAAATGTTGACTGGTACGAGGAACGATACGCACAATAGCTGAAGGTTATATCAATGTTACAAGAATCAAAAACTAAAACTAATAAAAGAGTGATTGGTACACGGAACGATACACATATTTATATTATAAGAATAAAAACCAACTCATAAGTTGTAACTGGTACACAGAATGATACACACCGTAGCTGAAGGCTACCGCTATATTATAAGGGTCAAGACCAAAACTAATAGGTTGTCACTGGTACACAGAAACGGTACACACAATAGCTGAAGGCTCTAACTATATGATAAGACTCGAAACCAAAACTAATCGTTGTAGCTGGTACATAGAACGGTACACACAATCGCTGAAGGCTATATCTATATGAGCCGCTGAGAGGAAAAGTGGTCTAACTGAAAATTTTTCGATTTTGAGTTAGACCATTCTTGGTGTTCTTTAGGTTGTTCTCCATTCAGAGGAAAAGTGGTATGACTCTAGTTCGAACGGTAATCAAGAGATTGCGCCATTATGTTATTCCGCTAGACGAAACATCGCGCGCCCTGAGGAAAAGTGGTACAACTCAAGGCTGACGCTTCCCCTCGCTCCCGTTTGATTTCTGTGAACCACACGTTCACTATCACTTCAAGCAATCGTTCGTTATCAGTTTCAAGCAATCTTAACGTACGTGCAGACGACGTAAAAGTACATAGTTTTAGTGAAGTTTGTAACCTAGTGTGTGTCTGTGAGGATCATACCTAATTTGTTTTCAAGAAAAAATGAATAATTCGACAGAAATTACCACACAGCAGATTGGGAAGAAACGTCTGAGGCATCCTGAAACTTTATTACGATTAAATTATTAATTATTTTGATTAAAACCGCTGATTATTTTGATTAAAAACGCTAATTATTATTTTGATTAAAAAAACTAAGAAACAGAAGGAAGGATTACATTTTTGAACCAACGATTGTGATTTTCTTTCAGTAACCCCTATCTTATCAAGGTCAAAAACAGTCAAAGATGGCAATTTTAGAAGCATTTCAAGTGTATAATAGCACCGTTGAAGTTGAGTGCGCTAAAGGTTTGAGTGGAAAAGTGGTACAAGTCATGGAGTTGTACCACGTTTCCTCAGCATCTGGAGAAAAGCAAAGTGGAAAAGTGGTACTGTAACTTCATGGAGCCAGTAAAATTAGTTGTTGTGAAAAATAATCAATATTGTTTTTATACCACGTTTTATTAACATCCTGTGGTTGAGAATAAGAAAAAATTAAGCACAATTCTGTTGGTACGTATTTATCATAAGCTAAAACGCAAAACCTTCATTTTCCGAAATTTGCCTTAAATGCGTTTGGACCACTTTTCCTCCCAGCGGCTCATATGATAAGAGTCAAAAACCAAAAAAATAATGAGTACCAAGATGGAGAAAGATCAGTTACCCTCACTAACAGGGCCCATTTAGTACCTAAGGGGTACACTGGATCAGTACAAACGATATTTACATAGTTGACAATGGATAATTGGGGTGGTACATTACCCAAGCGCGTACCTATGTTTTCTGTCTCACAAATCTCGGGGGGGGGGGGGGGGGGGGGGAACGGTACGATGAGACTACACTTTCTTCCCGTATCACTGACTGTAACAATGTTCCGACTCACGACAACTTACTTACTTACGTACTTTTCCACTTTCGATTTCACACTATCAACTTGGAGCGAATAGACTGGGCTGGTGAGGGGAGATCCGCAGGGTTTTTATTCCCTCAGTTTCCCCGCCGGCCCCCTCCTCACGGATGTCCGCTATGGCGGGCCCCTCTCCTCCAGGTGAGGCTGGAAGGTGGGCGGTCGAGCTGGAGATCCCCGATTCGGGCTTCTCTCGGACCTGCCTACGGTCTTTCCCCCAGGCTTACAGTAGTTTCCGTTGTCGTTCAGCATGTCATATTGATCACCCGTATTCATTTAGTTTTACCATTCATTTTTGCCTATATTGCCTTCTTTTGGTGTATTAATCTGTGAATAATATTATTCTGTATTATTCTGTAAATAATATGTATTCGCTCAGCAAAAAATTTCGTGAACAGCTCAAAATTGTTTCTTTTGCGTTTCAAGAAGATTAGATTCCAAAAATGCAGTGTCCGTCCACTCACGCTGTATCTTCCATATCTACCATTATTTTCGGTCTAAAATATTCGTTTTTTCGCACACAGGCTCCATTTGGGCCCTAGTTGTGTCCCAAAACTTTGCAGCCTCATCAGAATATCGGAAATTAGGGGTTTTCGGTGTTTTAGTAACATGAGATTGTTCGGTATCGTTTTCCATGTTTGAAATTGATCTTGAACTTGAGAATTTTTTGAGAACACCCGGAGCATTGTACGCCCAGCCGTTCGTTGAATGAAACGTTATACACCCAGCCGAGACATCAATGCTAGGGAACACCTGATTATAATCACGTATGGCTGAATGAAATCGAGTTGGTTGTTCTGTGGTATTATTTCATTTGAAGAATGATGGTTATTTTGTATTTTGTTGATAGGTACTTTCGTAACTTGAACAAACGTTATGCTTCAAGAATAGTTACAAATAATCAATGATAGTTGAATCCGCCGAATATTTATGTAACTGTCATTCCCGGGCCGGCTCCATTACTCGATTTTGGACTTCCCTGGGAGGTATTGACCACAGAAAACAGTGATTTACATAGAAGTGTAGGTAAATAATAAACCGTTGTGTAATAATTTGCAGCGTTTTTCTCTACCTTTGTCCACCAATTTGTATTCGTTTACATTATAATTGGGCCATGTATTATAAATTGAATATTTATAATTGTCCTAGGTACTGAATTACTATAATAAATTAATATATTTGTGGTTAATTGTACACATTTGAACAATGATTCTCAGTTATAATGTTTGTAGTCAGATCAAATTGATGACAAGGATAAAGCTATGGAATTTAAAAAAAAACTAGCCTTCTGCCCTTTTATTGTTGGTCCATTTATTTACGCCAACTCATTGTGCGCTCTGCGTTACTTCGAAAATTATTCTTATCATGGCTGGAATCTTCTTACATTGCTGTGTTTCTCAGAAACTGTCGTCACCTCACGGACTGGCATCTTGACCCAAGCTTCAACCCAAGCTTTAAAAAAAAAATACACGGAGCTGTTTGTATTTCCAACTTAGGTACCATCTATCATTCTTCTGAGCATCGCTAATTAAAAAAAGAAAAAACCAGTTTCTTAAAAAGAAATGTTTAACGAGAGCAACGTCTGGTTGTTATTTTCAGGTACAACCAAACGAAGAAAGTACATATGCTGAGTTCTGGAGGTTGAACCATTATATCTGTGGGACGTATACTGGGCGAACAGACTTCGAGATGTTGAACCAAAAACTAACATCTCTTGAGCCAGTGGCAGGTGCTAACAGAATTTATTACCTTGCATTGCCTCCTTCTGTTTTTGAAAGCGTAACCACAAACTTGCGTAACACCTGCATGTCATTGAAGTAAGTGTGTACAGAAATCTAACCAAGCATCTATGCCCGTTCGCGGGCTATTGATGAAATGTATACATACCTACCCACTCTCATACTTGCTAGGCAAACTGGCTGTTGAAGTAGGTTCAACCTGTAAAATTGTTGTATGGATATTTTGCCTTTTTTTGTAATACAAACATTGAGGGATGAAAAGAATTACAGATAAATACTCGTACAATTAGGAACGTGATAATTTCGTATAAAATAATAATAAATATTCAATGCCGGTAGTGTACATTCTATAGACGTCCATATTCAGATTCGTCTAATGTAGGTACTTACTTTCAACTTTTCCTTTCAATTACAAACTTAAATTTGAATGGTGCAGAGTGTAGTTTGTGTGCCCCCCCCCCCCCCTTCAAGCGACAGTTTCTGCCACAGTTTTTGGTTTAAAAAAATATTTTTAAACCAGTGCTTCGAATACTGTATTTCATTGTCAAAATGTTATAGCCTCATTTGATTATCAGTTTAGTATAACGCCTAAAAAATCTAATTAAATGGTGAAGAAGTTCCTTATGGCCCTCCACACTTGGTAAAGGAGGTAATCTTGACTGCCATTGCTTCCTTCAATTCTCTACATGTCTCCTACTCCTTTACCAAGTGTGGAGGGTCATACAGAACTTCTTCACCGGGGAAATAGTTCCGTTGGGCCCATTTTATTAAAAAGCTAGTTTCGGTGTTAAAGTAAATGGATAATCAAATGTGGCTATTGCATTTCTAAAGACAATCAAATGGGGTTTTTTAAAGGTAACTATACCCATGGTGCATTTCTGGATCTTCGAATTGTTTCATGCAGTTAGTAGGTGGTTATTTCAAGTAGGTACCTACGTAGTTTTTTGGTGTTTTCTTTTAATTCAAGTGACTAGAAAATATCACCTTTCTGGTACTTATAAAGTAACCATTGACATGTGCGTATGGGTGAAGTTTTTTGGAAACTTGGGATTTTCAGTTTTTAGTTAAGTAGTTACATTGTCAGGAGTAGCGGTGCGTGGGATTTGAAAACGGTGGGGCACCAGACCAGAACACAAAACCAACAGATTGATAATGTCTACAAAATACCCCAAGGCAACAACACCCTTCCCTTATTTACTGATATTACTGATATTCCCGTATTTACTGATAGCAGTTATATTCAGCAAAGCTTATCTCTTTTAATCAACACTCAATCTTCGTACGAAAACGTCGGCAATTTCTACTGCAAATTAGCCACCGAATTCATGTGTTACAAAAATATAGTAAATTAAAATACAGCAAAACAATGACCGGTCGGCTGGTACCTAACTGAATCTTGAATGGAGAAGCTATTGACTAGAAGCTAGGTAGTTATCTGTGTGTTGACGCCGATCAATCCACAAACAGCAAACAGGGCAAAACGCACGTAGGTACCACAAATGCAAATCTGTCATTGGAACCAGACCGAACACCAACAACATTTTTACTCGACTGAGCTTGCGCGGACGGGCCATTTTTCTCGGTTGCCATGGCGACACCAGGTCCCAGGACCTGCCAGTTTCAGGAGCCTAGGTTTTGATTTCGATTCCACGTCATTGATTACTGTCACTATATTCTGATAATATGCTCCGTCTGTGGAGCTACAGGGAGCCAACATGACGGAACCACATATTGAATATCCATAGCCAGAGAACTCTGTCGAGTCGCGGTTGAACTTCGTGAAAAATGCTACGTACAGTTTACTGAGGGAAATTCAAATGCCAACTGAACACATGGTTGATGTTTTTTGCACTTAAAGTTTCTGGGTGCCAGGGCAGTGGCCTTATGGACGCAACGCCCCTGATTGTCAGGTTTCCAGTGAATGATGAAAGATTTTCGTATTTGTAAAATAAAATAGTGGAGCTGTTGCTGACAACATGTAAATCGCTTCATTTCAGTAATGCATAATGTAACTTTATTACTTTCCAAGCCCCCCCCCCCCCCTCCCCCTCTGTCAAACGTTTGTCTCCCACACAGGCGCACACCTATGTTGTTTCCAGATTTGGTTTGAGATTGGTCTGAAATAGATTTGTTAGTGGTTATTTTTTCTCTAGGCTTTAGATTGTCCCCTACCTCAAGAATAGAAAACAGTAGGGCGCCTCGTTTAGAAGCATAGCTTCCAACAACGTTCCTTAAAAAGAGAAAAATGAATACGGGTGATCCTTTGCCTGGTACTGAGGGACCACTGTCCATATCGAAGAGGTGGCAGTCAGAGTTGGCACATGTACGGTTGGGCGTGTACGTCTATGTTGAAAGAGTAGGAAACAACTCTGCATCTTCTTCTTATATGTTCGAATATTATATCAAAGCATAAATTAATATCACCACAGTTTTCCTTAGGTTAAACACGGATAGGTATAATGTGTCTTTAGGTAATTGTGATGGGGGATGGGTAATTGGGATGGCTCACAATTGCAATAGAAATCATGCAGTCACTATGCAAGTAAGTACCTACCAGTTACTTCGTCATCTGGAATATGCAGTTCAGAATACCAAATTTCATTCAGTGGAGGTGTGCAGCCAGATATATTCATCGTCTGTCCCAACTATTCTACCACTCTGGGGCAACTCAATCCCTTGGGTCGTGTCTTGTTCATTCGGCTTTTCTGCAAAATTTGTTGTCTCCATTTCTTTCTTCGTTCCTATTAACTGGCATCGCAAGTGACCTTGATGATGGGGGGGGGGGGTCCATACTAGGAACATCACTGCGGTCTGGGCTTCCTACTCCTTAGTGTGGCATTCGATTATGCCTTAGTTCTACTTGCTGAGTAGGTAGGCACCTCCTCAGCTTGAATGACAATGGGAGACATTGTGATCCCAGAATTGAGCTTCTTTAACCCTGAATGGTACTTTGTATAGCACAATGGACCAAGTAAACATTGCTTTTAGCCAGTTTTGATCTTTTACCTCGAACAATTCTTAAGAGACTTTGAAAACCCTCACAAGTTCCCAATTGTTCCTAGTCGTGTCTATGTTCCTTGCTTTTATGTTTTTTGTTGATTTGCTTAAATAAAAATTAATTAACTACGTATTTATTAACTAGCTAGGCACCTACTTGATTTGTTTATGTACAAAAATTTCAAACCTAACTATGGAATATTTGAAGGTTTAATTAATAATGAAAAATTTAATTGAAAATGAAAAATGGTTAATGGCAAATAAAAAAGGTTTAATTGAAAATAAAAAACGCTGCGAAGTCCTTGTCTCATGGGTTTATTATTCTACAGAAATGTTGGCTGTTCAATTATTGTTTCCACCAGTTTTGGCCCCCCAAAACAGGAATTAGGCTGTTTTTTTTAAATTATCTTTTATTTGCCATTTTTTTGTCTTGATTCACCTGTTGATACTACTTCTAGTGTTATTATACAAATTTATGGTGATTTCAGACAATTACCAGTTTTTGACTCATAAAAAATGAATTTTGGGAGCTGAACCTTCGTTACAACCTGAATTCGTCACTCTTTGGCCACAAATTACTTCCTATTCGGTCTCCTCGCCTTGGAAAACGATACATCACAAGCTCATATTCACTAAACCCTCGAAAAACCCTATTTTTACACCCTGGGTATATTCCGATCTGGCTGCAAAGTTTCGGGACACAACTAGGGCCCAAATGGAGCCTGTGTGGGAAAGAACGAATTTTTTAGACCTAAAATGAAGCAGGTAGGTATGCATGATACAGCGTACGGCGGACGGACATTGTATTTTTGGAATCTATGCACCTTGAAATGTAAAAGAAAAACTTTTGAGGGAGTGTTATAAAAATTTTTGCTGGGCGAATACACAGATATATTATTCACAGAATAGTAAACCAAAAGGTTCAACTTAAAATGAGAAAAGGCCATATTGAATGTGTAAATACCTACCTACTACAAGTGCAATACATACTTACCTACATATTTGGGAATCACCTAAAAAAATCTTTCAGCTGTCTCTAAAGCTCCTTTATGGCGGTTTTCAGTAACAAATTCAGATTGAGCCAAAACAATGAAACGACCGTAACATGGGTGTAAAAACAGGGTAGAGTAATAAACATAGTACCTACATGTATTTAGATTTTTAGTGTGCTGTGATACATCACCATAATTTTTTATTAGGTGTATACAAGTAATACTTGATTATGATTATTTAGTTGAAATTAAAGGATTACAATGTGGTTTTCGTTTTCTTAACAGTTTTCTCCAAAGAAGTTTTTCCGTGAATTTTACACTGAATGTTATTCATAACAAAGCAATGTGCTAATTCAAAAATAGAGCACCTATTTGTTAGGGATAAATAATGTGAAACAAAATGAAGTAGCAGGTAACCTTCCCAGCCAAGAGGAGCAAAATTGTCCATCAATCTCTATCAACAAACGAATACTGTTTCTCGATTAATATGTGATTTATCGAATGTTATATCTAGACATTCCCCATTTCCTTCATGTCTATAATAATTTTCATGTGTACTTTTCTAGTGGTTGGACCAGAATTATCATCGAAAAACCATTTGGACGAGACTCAGAATCGTCCCTCAGGCTATCAGACCACCTGGCTAGTCTTTTTAGAGAAGAACAATTATACCGAATCGATCATTACCTGGGAAAAGAGATGGTTCAAAACCTAATGATCCTCAGGTATGTGGTAACAACTAACTCATCTGTGTGCTATGGAATTTTGTTTATAATCAGTTTATAGTTATTTTAAAAGTCTAAATCTTGTCTTTGATCATGGTTAATAAGTAGATAGTTACTGCACTTGCATGGGCAAGAAACCCAAGTATTTTTTGGTTTACAAAACCAAATTTGGCCATAAGCGTTGGTTTTTGATCAAGTGTTTTTGACCATCTTCCACTGAGAGAAAGTATCTCACTCAGTTGCAGTAAGAACGTTTCACAAGGTATGGAGTTATCCTTTGGTTGCCTCTTCTTGATTTACCTCACAGCCCCCCAAAATTCCCCTGAATTTCTGATATTATTTATCGCTTCCTGACGTTTTTCATAACAGTTGGCCTCAGTGATCTTTCAAAGAGCACCATAATTATCTTCATTTATGCACTTGTCATATTTCGGGAGTAGTGCATACTACTAAGAGGTAGCCATCCCCCCACCCCCCCCGGTATTACGTTTAAGGTTAGTGGGGCTGTAGAACAGTCAAAGAATTCGGGTAGGTATTATCTGGTACCTACCTATTCCAAGTTTGATACTCTGAGGTAGTATGCATTCTCCCCCTCCAGCTCCTGCACCATCCCTCCCAATATGGGGGGGGGGGGTGAGGGAGGGGCTACCCCTGAGTGAAGGATGTATTGCCCTCTTTAGTGAAATTTGAGGTTTAAATGGTTCCAATTTTGAAATTGAACTACATTTTAAGAGTGAAAAGACAGATATGCAAGGCTGCAGAACTGGCAGTGGTGTATGACCTAAACACCTGTCGCCTTCTCCCCTCCTTAACACTTGCCGTTAAAGCACTTGTCTTTTATATCAGTTTAGGTATTTTCGAAAATTTTGGAAAATTCACTCAGAATATTGTCAGAATACACGACTAGAAACTCCCCCCCCCCCCCCCCCCCCCCCCCGGTCAGAAGGACTTCTCAAACACTCGCTTTTCAGTGAATTTCTGTTTCATCAATTGTTCACAGGTTTGGTAACGGAATATTCAGCCCAACATGGAATCGTTTGTTCATAGCATCCATCCAAATAACCTTTAAAGAGCCATTTGGTACTGAAGGAAGAGGTGGTTATTTTGATGAATTTGGCATAATCAGAGACGTTATGCAAAACCATTTGGTTCAAATCCTTACATTGGTAGCAATGGAGAAGCCTGCTTCCATTCATCCTGATGACATTCGCAATGAGAAGGTGTGGTCACTAATTTAAAAAAAAAGGTTTTACGTTTTTGTCATTTTTATATGGCGAAAGTGCCATAGATACCATCAAAGATGGTGGGGGACTGTCTATGAATCATAAGATCATTACAATCACGTTTTCATTGTAATTATGACTTTTGTTGGTTAACCTTGTAAATCTTCCAGGTTAAAGTTTTAAAATGCATTAAGCCTGTCATGGTTGATGATGTTGTCTTAGGACAATATGTTGGCAATCCAGATGGAGAAGGGGAAGCAAAAGTTGGTTACTTGGATGATCCAACCGTTCCAAAAGGATCAACCACGCCTACCTTTTGCACTGCCATATTAAAAATTGATAATGAAAGATGGGAAGGAGTTCCATTCATCTTGCGCTGTGGGAAAGGTGATTATTTTTTATTTGAACGTGTTTTTTTTTCATCTCCATTGAAATTGAAAATTTCATTTTCATGATTATCTGTGAGTAGACACTAATGATAGGTACTAGGAACTTTCCCTACACCAGATTACTGTGGAAATCCGAGTATCTGTAAATTACACAGTATTGTGTATTAGCCATGAATACATTGTAGGGTGAAAGCACTTGAGAATCATAAGAAATTCCTTCTTTTAGCTCTCAATGAACGAAAAGCTGAGATCAGGATTCAATACAACGAGGTTCCTGGTGATATATTCGGAGGGAAATGCAAAAGGAATGAATTAGTTATTCGAGTGCAGCCAGGCGAAGCAGTTTATGTGAAAATGATGACAAAAACTCCTGGAATATCGTTTGATATGGAGGAAACTGAACTAGATCTCACTTATGGAAGTCGCTACAAGGTAAGGGCTGCTTTATTACCTTCCATTTTTAGGCTTGGCCCCTCAGAATCGGCCGATGCCTCAAGTTTTCGATCTGTCACTTCTAAGACAAACTTCTATAGTTTTATCAGTGAAGTACGTTTTCCCCCTTACATGACCATCTCGGACACCAATCGGACAATAAAAATCCGATATTCTAGTTCCTTCTGATAGTTGTGTTTATATGTATGCATACCCTCAAACGCCTATAATTCTTCTTCTTATGACGCCATCTCCGTCCGAAGGTTGGCGATCATGATGGCTAATGTCTCTCTGGAAGCCGCGGCACGGAACAACTCGAGCGATATACAGCCAAACCACATGAGCAGGTCCTTCAACCACGAATTTTGGCGACGCCCAACCGACCGCTTGCCCTCGATTTTTCCCTCTGTAGTCACCCTGACGACATCATATTTTTCCCCATGCATGACATGGCCAAGATATTGGGCCTTACGTTCCTTAATCGCAAAACGTCCTCATTGGTGACCATCCACCCAAGGTATCTTAAGGATGCACCTATATAAATACACTTCTAGTGCTTCGATCCAACCCTCCAGAGATGAGTTGAGAGTCCAAGACTCACAGCCATAGAGGAAAACGGAGAAAACAGCACATAAGCATTCTCATCCTTAGATCCAAACTGAGGTCTGATCTGACGAACAACTTCCTCATCTCGGCAAATGCTTTCTTGGCCTGAGCTATGTGGGACACAACTTCGGCTCGTTGATTACACTGGGCATTCATTAACGCACCAAGATATTTGTAAGAGGAGACCTGCGCTATGGCTTTTCCACCGATCCAAATTGTCGCAGCCTCTGGTGCCTTTGAGAAAACCATCACTTTGGTTTTAGAGGGATTTCCATTCAATCCATATGAGGCACTAGTGTCAACTACTTGATCCATGAGCATTTGTAACTCATTTTGGCTTCTTGCCAAAATAACCGTGTCATCAGCATACCTGATACTATTAATCGGAACTCCATTAACTGGCACATCCCCAGCGGATTCGCTAAGTGCCTCACGGAATACAGCCTCTGAATAAAGGTTGAACAAAATAGGGGAGAGGATGCACCCCTGTCTCACTCCTCTTCTGACGAGGATCCGTTCAGACCACACTTGCTCACCATGATTGTCAGTGAGTCTCACCGCACCCTCCTGTCCCCAGTATATGTTTGCTATGACTGCAATATCTCTATGATCAACTTCTGCCGACTTCAAAACTTCAATAATCTTTTCATGCTTTACACGGTCAAAAGCTTTGTGGTAGTCCACAAAACAGGCATCGATTTTGCAATTCATGTCCCTGCACCTCTGGGTCAGGACATTGAGGGAGAACAGAGCTTCACGCGTGCCTACACCACCCTGAAAGCCAAACTGGGTCTTACTGACCTGCGCCTCACACTTTCTGTAAATCCTCATATGAATCACACGAAGAAATATTTTCAACACATGGGGCCTGTCATGCGGTGATCATCACAAGATGAGGCACCTTCTTTCTTTGGCAAAGGTACAAAAGTAGACAGCAGCCACGATTCAGGGATTGAGCCACCCATGTAAATCACATTGAGAAGTGATGCAAGGAGAGCTAGGCCCTGTCCATCAGTCTCAGCCAGCAGCTTTAGAACCTCGGCATAAATAGCATCGGGGCCTACAGCCTGTAACAGTGTGGCTGTTCTCGATACATTTTTTCTTCCGGTGGAGACGGGATCGGTGAGCAGAAGCCTAATTGATATCCTTTCTTAACAAGCTCAACGCGTACAACTCAACAGTTGAGTTGTAGCAGTTCTTACCACAGACGTACAACTCAACTGTTGAGTTTTGGAAGGGACATTATTTGATGTTCATTGATTTGCTCGTTCTCGTCCATTACGCGTAGAAACCAGCCGTTCAAGAGATTCTCCCATCCAGTATGACCTTGACAATCTGGAAAGGAGAGCCGTTGGCGGCTCCCCACCTCCCTTTCATTTTTGGTTTCCCTTGTGGGAAACCCTCCTCCCCCCCCACCTCACTTTCATTAACTTTCGTACGTATGGGTGTACCAAGGAATTCTGGTACGCGTTGAATGTGTTAACCAGTGATAATCTTGCTGATCTAGGAGGGGGGCTTTCGAGAGTCCACCCCCACTGTTACACTCTGTCACAAGCCTTACCATTCTTCTGTCCTTTTATGGCATATGCTACCTCATCTTTGGTTATTTCTGGTCCCAAATCGTCATAATTTATATCTACACTGCCAGTTAGCGCCGCCTCTGCTCTGTCATCCGAATAGAGGGCCTCAACATATTCCCTCCACAACTGGAGTTGGTTAGAAATTCCAAGTACAGTATCATTATTGGTATCCCTCAGAACAGCAGCTCTTTTCCTGGCACTCTTACCAGCTAGTTCCTTGACCTTCGTGTAAAGGTTGAATGTATCGAACTTGGTTTGTAACTCCTCTATCTCCATGCACTTCTTCGACAACCATCTCTCCAAAGCTTCACGACATTTTCTTCGGATCTTCCTATGCATCTCCCAATAGCATGATGTATCGACTCCCTTCAATCGGCGTCTGTCCTGCATAATCTGAAGGATCTCATCAGTCATCCACGGCTGTTTCTTCTCATTCTGAGAAATACCAATAGCCTCTTTCTGGAAAGACCCCAGAGCTGCCTCCATAAGTGGCCAGTCAACCTCAGCATGGTCATTCTGAGCCAACTGCTCCTCAAGCTTGGGTGCTAGCTCGACCCTCAGACCAGGGTCACGCAGCTTGCCAAGATCAATTCTTTCACTCCTGGCACCATTATTAGCAGCTCGTCGGAAGCGCAGAAGTCGAAAATCCATCACCACTGGGTTGTGGTCTGATCCAATGTCTGCACCGGTGTAAGTCTTCACAGCCTTGACATACTTTCGATACACTTCATTACTAGAATACCGTCAATTTGTTTCCTGATGATGCGGTCTTTGGTGTCAGCAGGGGAGATCCACATATACAACCTGCGAGAGTGGAGCTTGAAAAACGTATTAGCGAGGAAAAGTCTCCACTGCGAACTGCACAATCCTATCCCCTCAATCGTTCCTCGCACCCAGACCATGCTTTCTAACCGTAAAAACTTTCAAAATGAGCTCAAATTTCGAGGATGTGTGCGGGTTGGTGTCCAGGTGGTCCCATATTAATTTCATCGACTTCAGACAGTATCAAATATCTGCACATGCGCAGACGTGAAGTCCTTGAAACACCCATAACTACTTGGAAAACGGCATCTAAATGGTATTATAATATGATTTTCATCCACATAGGACTGTCTCTTTCGCTCGAAATCCCTTACAGCGCTCATGATTACTAGATAGATAGGAAAAAATTAGCTGAAATTAGAGGGTGTTGTGGTTTGGTGTCTAGGTGGTCCCATATAGATTTCATCAAGTTTTCACAGTCCCCTATGTATGGTAACTACATATTAACTGCTTATATGCAAAATCCTTGAAACGTCATAAGGTGGTGTTCAGGTGGATCATACAATCCCATCAACTAGGGATTGTAACCTGTCTCAATATGGAGATGTAGTGTAGGGATGGTCTGGTGTGGCCTAATTAGTTTGTGTAGTCCATGGATTACACTCTACAAAATGTTTGTTCTACGCATGCAGTTCATAGAAATAAGTCACTATATATGGGATATCAGGTTTAGAATAATTCATCACACCATTTTAATAAAAACTCTGATACATGGACAATTGAAACACCAAGTACATCCTTCATGCAAGCACTGAAACGCCTGCCAAATTAGCATGATGTTGATGGAAGCAAGTTATATATGAATCCTGTTTTATCTTTGCAGGATGTGAAACTCCCTGATGCCTATGAGCGACTCATTCTGGACGTGTTCTGTGGGTCACAGATGCATTTTGTGAGGTCAGATGAACTTGCAGAAGCTTGGAGAATATTTACTCCACTTCTTCATCAATTAGAAGAAGGAAAGATTCGTCCTATCCCATATGTGTAAGTTGAGCCAAAATAAGTTGATACCTGTAGCAATTGTTAAGTAATTATTGGGAGGGGCTGAAGTGTGTGAGCTTTGTATCACTGTTGGCATAAAAGCTTGCATATTATGTGTTTGCTAATGGGGACAAGAGTTCAGTTGATGGAACTGTGAGCAATTGACGCCCGAGGGATGTCTTGCTATGTTATGGTTGGTTAGCCTGTTATGGGTTATCGTCTAGGGTGATAACAGATTTTTTAAAGAAGGTAATTATTTTTCAGATTGTATAATATGTAAATAGCAATCTCTCCATGATAACGTGGCTGCAAGTCATTATGGTTTGGCAGACAGAGACAGTACCTGTTCATGGCAAATTCCTACTTTTCTCTCTCATTGAATGGCATCAACCTCATATCTTTGAGAAATTCCCAGTTCTTAAACATTTAAAAATCACTCCACAGCTAAGGATTATTGTTACTTTGTCATGCTAATAATGAATTGCCACTCCGCAGCTATGGATCGAGAGGACCCAACGAAGGGGACGAAATCACAAAGAAGGCAAACTTCAAGTACTATGGATCATACAAATGGATAGAACCCTCGAAATAAGCGGCATAATAGAGAAGCGGCATTATACTAGACATAAAACTAAGATAGAGGGTATGTCACTGTACAGTATAGTGCATAATATTGAAGCATTCCAAATTAAGAACATTTTTCATTTGAAGGTTAATTGATAGGTGCATCTACTCGTTCCGACTACTTCATCTCTGGTAGGCAAAATTTCTACAGTGAAGATAATTAATAAAAGATTGAAGTTTCATTATGATGGGCAGTTAGCTTCACTTTTCATTATTATTATTATTATTATTAGGCATTACTAAAAACTAAAAACCTGCCTGTGACGAGTAAATAATGACATTATGTGTACCTACCTACAAACTACTCATATTGTGACGAGACATTCTTTATTTGTTTAATACTTGAAATCAGCTACTCTATAATAATAATATTTTATTGACAAGTGCCTTAAAGGACTTCATCGTGATATCATTATACTCGTTTTGTACTATTTTGATAATTCTTGTAATGATGATGTACTTAATTGTTAAGGTCGCAAAAATTAGTTACCATCCACAATAAAGAGGACGAGATTTTCTCACCAATAATAATTATTTTTACGTACAATAAATTTAGTAAAAGAAGAAAGTTGTAATTCCTTTTATACAGCCCATATATTATTCACATTATGTTGATTGTTACTGGCTAAGAATCAAAAATCTTTTCAGCAATTTTAGTATGTAATAAATAGGTTTGAACCCATTGCAGTAGAGTGGGTAGGTATTTTTTTCCGAAATATCACTCATATCAGAACTCCATATTATAGGAAACTAACTTAATGGGCCAAGCTCAGTTGTTATGTTATTCATATAACAAATAGATCGATTACAAAAATAAATGCAAAATCAGAACTCCGCTTCCAAGAGTGGTGGTTCCATGATGAGGGTGCCATGAACAAAACAAGGTTGAAAAACACTGGGCCAAAAATTTCATTAAATGAGGAGTACCCGCGACCTACTTATATTATACTTTCCTTCCCCTTTTTCTTTCTAAAGGTTTTGAGACCAACCATACTGTCCTACGATGGATACTTCTATTTCTATGAGCTTTCAAAGTTTTAACGAGTGACGTCATTCAACCCTTCCCACCTGGGTGGGACTCCCTTTGAAAGCTCATAGAAAAAGAACTATTCATCGTAGGAGAGTGCGGTTGGTCTCAAAATTTATTCTACGAACCTACCTTCATTTAAAAATAATAACAGAAGTCATGGGCACTCCTCATTTTCCTACTGGGGAAACCCAAGCCCCAAGCACGATACAAGAAATACTACCCTACTCCTGCAACTTAACCAGTGGCGGGTTTAGGATGTGGAAGGGGGGGGGGGGCTAACCAGAAAATGTTTGAAAAAATCTCAACCCGAATCGGGGTTTTTCTGACCATTTTTGTTTATGTATCTGTGTGTGTGTGTGCGCACGCGTGTGTGCGTGCGTGTCGGGAATTGATTGCTTTTCAATATTTTCTTAATATTTTGGCGCCCACTAGCTGTATTGGCGTTCACCCTGAATTGGTGGGAGAGGGGGTGGGGCATAGTTGTTGGAGGGACTACTGAAGCTAGCAAAGGAGAGTTTCCTATTGGAAGTAGAAGGCGTCAGGTTACCCCCTCTCGTTCTATCCCATTTTCCTTATTTCGAGGACTGTACCTTGGGACGCTTTCAGTTGCATCTATCGAGGCAATCACGCAGGACTTGAAGTAGTTCATAATAAAAGCAAATATTTTTGTTCTTTCCAAGAAGAAACGGATTTATTGAATCTCCTCACTCCTGATTAATCGACGTCAGAAGTAGGATAGTGTTTATTCAGTGCCCGCGAATAAACTTTTATATTCTTTGTTGTGATATCACTCCTTGTATGTAAAGATTTCGCAAATAAACAAATGAATGAATTGGTAGACGTGGGCAGGCAGCTCGAGAGAGCTGGAAGGGCCGAGTGGGAAGGGATCCCCACCATCCTCCACGAGAGTGGAGAATGGAGGGAGCATAGCCCCCAGGCTATAAAAACTCGCCTCCTGCGCCTTCCAAGGCATTCTACGCTCTCCATAAGTCACCGACTTATCTCTCTCCCTCCTTACCTCGCTCCTCATCTGAAAGATACCCAGACTGGTATATCCACTGGGGCACCTAAAGATCCCCAGACTGGTATATCCAGTGGGGCACTAAAAGTTCCCAGACTGGTATATCCACTGGGCACCTCCTAAAAGAACCTAGACTGGTATATCCACGAGAGTGGAGAATGGAGGGAGCATAGCCCCCAGGCTATAAAAACTCGCCTCCTGCGCCTTCCAAGGCATTCTACGCTCTCCATAAGTCACCGACTTATCTCTCTCCCTCCTTACCTCGCTCCTCATCTGAAAGATCCTCATCTGAAAGATCCTCATCTGAAAGATCCCCAGACTGGTATATCCACTGGGGCACCGAAAGATCCCCAGACTGGTATATCCAGTGGGGCACTAAAAGTTCCCAGACTGGTATATCCACTGGGCACCTCCTAAAAGAACCTAGACTGGTATATCCACTAGGCATGTCCGAAAAGATCCTAGACTGGTATATCCACTAGTCACGTCCTAAAAGAACCCAGACTAGTATATCCACTGGGCACCTCCCGAAAAGAACCCAGACTGGTATATCCACTGGGCATGAACCTTACCTCACCTTTCCAATCAAACCACGATATTCTTCAAAAACAATTTTCCAACTAAATTTTTTCAAATGTTCGATTTTTTAAATTCTCAGTTTTTCAAAATTTGAAATTCTGATTTTAAAGTTTTTTTCCAAGTTTTCCGACTAGATTTTGCCATTTTTTTCCATCAGCGTTTGATTTCTTTTCATCACGGGAAATTTGTGGAGTTTCGCGATGTCGGACCATGGAGACAAAGCAGTTGATACGGCTAATATCATTATAGACGTGGAGTACGTTGATAGCGCGAAGACCACCAACAAAATCAGGTACCACCGCCAACTCCTCAAATGGAACACATGGCAAATTTCTTTGGTCAGTTTTCAACCAATTTGAACATGAAATAAAATTGTCTACATTTAATCCATCTGTGGGAAATGCCCGAACATGGATACATGTGGCAAGTATGGTCATGAATCGCCCCGACATCCAGACTTCTGACTTAACATCATCCCTTACTGAGGCGCTACATGGAGCTGTGTCAGATTGGTTTGGGGATATTGTTCAGAGGACCAATATTGGTTCAGGGCTTGACCAATTTTTGAACAGAGCTTTTGAAATAAATTCTGCATGATTTGATACACCAACCGTGGTAATACATAAAACGCTAGTTGCTAGCTGCACAGATGGTTACAACACAAAGCACATCATGGATCAACTTATAAAGATTCGAGGTGCTTTTCACGGTAAAGGTACATTTTGCTTGGGACGACTGCAACGATGATCGTCCAACGATTATCGTTGCGTACTATCTCTTTGTTTTCCTTATGGAGCTGTTTTGCTTCGCACGACTGCCGCTTGGATCGTTAACGACGATCATACAGCGGGAACAGTCGTTCGAGAGTGGGATGGATATAATCGTCAGTCGTGAACGATTATTTGGCCGGACCTGTTGTTTTTGTAAAAAATGGCTTCTTTTTTGTAAAAAAAATGTTCTTTCTATAATGACTTTTAGGCTTTTTTAATGACTCAAGTTTTATATATTATTTTCTTTCTATAATGACTTATATGATTATGTTTTCTGTCGTCCTCAACTTTTATAATAAAAACTTCATTTACAATACTACCTACATTTGAATTTCCCAAATGGTCTTTTCATAATCTTTTCCAATAGAAGTACACACGTCTCTCATCACTGTCCTCATTTTTTTATTTGAAATATCAGAGTACCAATGTAAAAATCACTATATAAGTAAAATTACCTATAGTTACTCACCTCAGCGTAATAGCGAGTTTCTCTCCAGGTGTTACAGGGTACAGATTTCTGTTGTACGATTCTTTGGAAATAGAGTTCTTTATCAATTCCAACAAGTGATCAAACTGGTTCACAGAAACACGAAAAAAATCGGCGAACTTTTGGCTGTCTTCACGAAGGTGATTTTGTACCAATTGTTGATACACCCCTTTTGTATCTCTCAGGACAAAAATTGGGTGAATTCCCGCCCGTTTCATTCCATAAATATTCTCAAGCACTTAGACGTCCTCTATTCCTTCGATGAGAAGACACCGAAGCATCACTCTTCTTTGTACACTCATTTTACTCAAACTCATTCTTGAATCGAACTTCACAAGCTTCCTCTTGAACGGTCAGGGAGCGAATGAGAAACGAGAGGTTTCTCGTTTCGTTGCTCGAAAATCGTCGCTCTGAAAAACGCTCTGAGCAAAATGGTCACCAACGATTATCGCTCAACGATTATTCGTTCTACGATAATCACTGAACGATCATCGTTGCAGTCGTCCCGAGCAAAATGTACCTTAAGACCGCGGACGAATGTGGCCTGCTCTTGGCCGCAGCGCTCACACTGGCTGCGAGCCTGATGTAAAACGTTGTGCGTATCTGACTGACTGCATCACGAAGGTCGAGCTCGTGAAGCAACTAAATGTGGCAAAAGTAGTTGGTCATGCAAACCAAACACCACCAACAACGAAACGAAACAACAGCCCTTTCCAGGCCCATGGTCAACCCTCAAACAGCAACCAAAAGAAAAACAACAAAGTAATTGAAAGCACAAGGTTGATGGACACAGACAAGAAGGAAGCTCAAACGCCAAGCAGTACAAGCCTCCCAACAACAACGGCCAACAGCAGCTCCAGTTGCAGGCTGACTCTTCAGGCACTCAACCACCAAGGAGACGCTACTGCAATACTGCAACAAATGCAAGAATCCTGGCCACGACTGGTCCTAGTGCTACGACAATCCCGACAGCGGCCCGACCAGACCTGAGGCGGGCACGCACCCCAGCCTGCGCAGTCAGCCCACCTGGAGAGCTCAAGCACCAGGGTAAGAGTAATAACTATTTGTTTGATAGTGGTTCAGAGGCCAGCCTCTTATCAAAAAATCTAAAATATTTTACAGGCAAAATATATAAAAATCCTGTTTGTTTGTCGCGAATCGGCAGTCATAAAATTTTAGTAGACAATCAAATTTTGGCTACCATATCCGTCAATGATATTGACATACCGTAAATTCAAAATCCAAAATGAAATTTTATCGGGTAGAGACATTTTGGAATCAGGGATTTGTATCAAAATTTTGGTAGATCCTAAGTATTTAAAACGTAAAAATTCGGTTTCTAGTGGTAATTTAGAAATAGTTCCCGCAAACACAGTTTTCAAGGAACTTCCGCGGAGAGCGCCAGGGCTCCATGGCCCTTTCGGTGCAGTATTGCGCTGATAGACAGGACGGTTGAAAGTATATCGGCCACAGAGGGCGTGCTGTTGTGTACGATTCAAGGATCTACACAGCTGGTGTAGTTGAATCGGAGGTTGTTCTTCCTGAATACAGATGCATAGAGACCCAGCCAGGCTTCGATATATTTTGCAAACTTACTCGGATACCTTTACTTGGGGACTTCCTAGGCGTCTTGTAAATAATTCAGAATTTAACCCTTAGTTACAAGCTAGGCGGGGAGTAACGTGATATGATTATTCTCTTTTAGAACGGAAAAACAAAGATCTGTATTTGAAAATTTCATGATACACAATGAACTCACAAGACAAAATTTTTGCTATAAGACAGCGTCTCGAAACCAACCTAGGATACCATATTAAACAATTATGATAATGCCTCAGAGTCATAGTCCCAACACTTTCCCTCACTGAATAATTGTTCAGCCAGTAGAATTACCACATTGTAGTCCAACCATACCACTGAGCTAATGGAGTCTAGGTCTATGCAGAGGCTTAGCCAGCATGTCTGCAACCTGGTGTTCCACAGCGACTTTGCTGACACTGAGTTCCCCCTCTGTAACTATTTCTCTGACATAGAAGTGCCGAGTCTTGATAAGCTTGGTTCTACGATGGTATTCTGGATTGTGTGCCAACTTGATTTGCTGCTTCGTTGTCTGCAATTCTGGGATTTTGGATAGCCCTGTGATACCACTGAAGAGCCGTTTCAACCAAACAAGTTCTCTGGTAGCCTAGCCTCGCTTGCAGTCACTATTTCAGCCTCAGTCGTCCAAAGCGCAACTGATGGCTGCCTTTGGCTCAACCAGCTAATTGCACCACCAGCATACATACATATGACACCTCATCTCCCCCAGGTCCGCATCACTGAATCCCTCTAAAACTCCTGTTTTGTAGTTCCTCTTTAAGAGATTTAGTATGCTACCGTTCCTTTAATGTATCTCAGTAGCCTCTTCACCAAAACAACGTCAGAATGTTTCGGACTCTCCAGTGACCTCAACGCAACACCGACAGCATACGCTGTATCCGCCCTTGTACCTACCATCAGGTACATTAACGCCCCAACTGCCTGACAATATGGAAAATTAATATCTTCCGCTGTGTCGTCTTGAGTAACTTTCCCTGCTTCCAAACTCTCTTTAATCATGGGCTTATTTACTGGTTTGCAATTGCTCATCCCAAATTGTTCCAGTAGTTTCTTTGCGTAACTCTTTTGGCTAATTATGATCGGTCCATCAATTGTTTGATTAATTTCCAAGCCCAAGTATTATGATACTGGCTTCTCAGTGATCTTGAATTCTTCCCTCAATGAATTCATGAAGGCTTCCAATTGTACGTGGTCTGTGGCTGCAACCAGCCCATCATCCACATAGAGGGCCAAGACAGTTTTCCTTCCCTCATTCTCTCGCACAAATAAACATGGGTCAGCATCACTAGCCTCAAAACCGACATTCTTCAGAAATCGCCCAAATCTTTGATTCCAAAAACTGGAGCTTGTTTCAAGCCATAAAGGCTTCTTTGTAGCCGACAAACCCGTCCTGAAGCATCACCATACCCTTCAGGTTGATGCATGTAAATTTCTTCCTCTAATTCACCGTACAGAAATGCAGTGGACACATCGAACTGATGTAGACACAACCCCTAATTAGCTGCTATGCTCAACAGCGTCCTGATGGTGCCAGTTTTCGCCACTGGGCTGAATGTCTGATCATAATCTGCTCCTTTCTTTTGCGAAAAACCCTTTATGATCAACCGTGCCTCGTATTTGTCTACTGATCCACCGGGATTTCGTTTTATTTTATACACCCACTTACATGGTATGGCCTTTCTCCCTTTAGGCAGAAAAAAAGTCTCCAAGTATTATTTGAATGAAATGTGCTAATTTCGCTTTCCATTGCTCTGTGCCATTTTTCCTTTTCTGGTGAATTTACAGCATTCTGATATGACACAGGCTTGTCCACATCTGCGACAGCAGTCATTATGTATTCATCAAACCGCTTTGGAATTGAAAGTTTACAATGATCTCTAAAGCCCTAATTACACCTACCGAGTACTGGGCCGAGACAGTGCACTCGGCCGAGTAAATCGCAGTGTGATCGGCCCAGACAGTGCTCGGCCTAGTAACGGGCGAGTGATTTTGGGTGAGTCAGTGAATAGATCCATGTTCTATTTACTCGGCCCAGTAGGGACCCCCCACCACTCATCCACTCGCTCAGTTGCTTCTCGCCCATCCACTCGGCTAGTGTAATCAGGTTTGGCGGGCGAGCGCGCCTTTTAGTTTATTATTCCGTGAATGATACACCTATAAATTCGCTTAGAATTTTTTTTTATAGCACCCCCTCAAAATTTTTTCTCTTATGTTTGAAGGTGCGTAGATTCCAAAAATCCGCCATACCATCCATATCTACTTCATTTTCGGTCTAAAAAATTCGTTCTTTGACACACAGGCTCCACTAGGGCCCTAGTTGTTTCCAGAAACTTTCCATGTTTAGGTTCTAAAGAAGTTTCAGCTTTAAATTGACGTTAAATTTTGGTGTAATATCGTCGTTTTTCCGCACACAGTTTGAGCCCCGATTTTGGAACACATTTGGGTCCTAATTGTGTTCCGAAGCTCGTCCGCCAGATCGGAATACATCCAGGGGCGTTATGGGTGGCGGGGGGGATGGGTGTAAAAATAGTTTTTTTTTCACACCTTGTGAGATATCGTTACTTATCCATGTTTTTTAGGGCGAGAAGACCGAATATGAAGTTGACTTTGACTAAAGAGTGAAGAATTGAGGTTTTACGAAAGTTCAGCTCCCAATAGGTATTCATTTTTTTATGGTTCAAAAGCCTGGGTAACTGTCTGAAATCTCCGTAAAGTAGTTCAATAACACGACAAGTAGTAAAACAAGGGAATCAACACAATTAAATGATACTATCAATGATGAGAGATAATTTGTTTAAAAAAAAGGGGGGGGGGGGGGGCAACATTTCTTTAGGTATGTCCAGCAGAATAATAAACCCATGTGACAAGGACTTGGCAGCGTTTTTCTCTTTTTACTTTGCTGAGTCATATTGCGCGGAACACTACAAGACGCAACTGTCTCGTCTCTGCCCAGCTGAAATGTAATTACCTACTCGCCCCATCGAAGTAGCTCTGCTGAGTAGGTACTCGACGGACTACTCGGCCGAGCTACTCGGTAGGTTTAGGCCTTAAGTTCCATTTTCGTACAAGCAATATTTTCCTCTTCTGTGTTCTTACATTCTTCATCTTGTCGTATATTCTCATCTTCTTCAACTTCTCGTATCTGCTTCGATGAGATTTCTTTGATTTCTTCTTGCGCACTCTCATTTGCCCTCAGTGCAGCTCCAGGATCTAATGGTTCCTCTTTAAACACAACATCCCTAGACTGTATTATCTATCCCATTGTTGCTTGTTACGAAGCGGGGACTTCGGGGTGGAGCAGAGATGGTTTCGGTCGAGGCTTTCACCCCACAGTGGCATGAAGCCCCCAAAACCACCCCCGCTAAACCCTTCTCTCCCTGCCGTACTCCTATTCTTCCCTGAACTACGGGAATTAAATGCAAATGGCTAAGTGGCCTGTCTAATAATTGAAACTCAAAACCAAATGAAGTTACTTATCTTTACCTTGTTAACCTAAAGGGGGCGTTCCACCAACCGTTTCCCTCCCATAAATGAGAGAAGAAACAGTAAACAAAATAATGATTATTTTAGTTTACATCAAAATAAAATCGAGGTAGAGCTACTCTTATCTCACCCACCCAATTTTTACTGAAGTAAGTGACTCCTCTACCATCGTCCACCTCGTAGCTTCACCAAACGCATCATGTCCCAATGGCTAGTCGTGTACCTACTTCGAATTTCTGCAATTAAAAGACCTATCGGGTGATTATAAGATTATTGGCGATGGATCCTCCACTTCTGGAACGAACCTACTCTGAAAATCGGACCTAGCCTAACTTGTGAAAGTGATAGTGTAGTGTCAGAAAAATTACTGCAAGAATTCTAGATCACCTCCAGAAGAAAACAACCATCAATCATGGACTTACCTTGCTTCCTAGAACTCCACTATAAGACCTGAGCTCAATTTAGCAAAACTCCAAAAATGTTGGAGTATTATAGTTCAGGCTCTCGAATCTCCCTGACCCAACTTGCTTGTCTTTTGCGAACGGAAACATACCTAACATCACAAAGGGGGAAAGTTGGAACAATAGGGCAGTAATTCCCGAAAGATCCTTCTTATCCCAAGGCACTATCATAGGCCACGGTGGATTCGTGAGGAAATAAACCCCGATCCCCACGGAACGGATCCAGGCTTACTAGCTCCCGAAAACTCCGAGGTCCATCCCAAAAGACAAGGAAGTTTACGAAAATTCGGCTTTTCAACCTATTCGAACGAAAAGAAAAATGTTTTTCTGAAGATTTGAAAAGTTACTTGAGCTCAGGATCCTATGAGAAGAGCGGCCAAGCCGACAATGAGCAACCTATAGCCACATGGTAGGAGGTGACCACATTTATAGTTAAAATACGGAAACACGAAGACAAAACCTAGCTTCTCTCGGATATGTGGACGACACTCCTAGGGTAAAATAAATAAAGAAAAATGAGGGTCAAACCGAGAGGGAAACTAATTTAGTCTTAAAAACGTTCGGGAAGGAGAACTGGAACTAAAAGACCTGGAAAAGAATCCTAGATGGGAACTTGAAATTTCCTAAAATTGTGTGCTATCTATGAAGATGGGACAAGATGCTGCCAAAACTAAATCACCAGGAAAGGATACGGGTTTTGCAATTAACAGGTACAAAATCCATATTCAAGCCCTCAAGATTTATTGAACTAATGATGAAATAAAGAAATGAAAATGGAAAACATAGATAGGAAGTGAGTACAAAGAAAGCGAATACACGGATCCAAAAAAAATTTCTTAACAAGCTAAAAATGCACTAAAACTAAAAAAGGATAAAATAATAAAAAGCCAAACTTCTACCCACAAATAAATCTATAACACGATCTAATTAGAACCTACATTAACAATTTGGTCGATACATTAACAAATTTTTCTTTAATGAATAATTTTTTTTCCGTTAAGTAACGTGGAAAGGAAAATTCTCCCCTAAATCCTAGAAAATACTCTCACGGGATCTCCAAAGAAAAGAGCTTTGAGATGGAACCACCATCACAAGATTTGAATTAATTATAGTGTTATACATTTACTTCTTAGGCATGGAGATAGAGTTAAGTTAGAAAAAAACCCCTTGAGGGCAAAGTTAATTTAAAAGGGGAAAAAACCTAACCCTATCCCCATATATTCTTATAATACTTCTCACTTGGTCAAACCACAAAGAATAATTTGCATAAAGGCCAATTGCCCACGAGATTTTCGAAACTATTATGGTAAATTTGAAAAAGATATGGGTTTCTTTAAGTGCCTAGATTCTGTAACCCCGTTGCGTTTTAGCATTTTCAATTAGGAATTTATCTTAGGTTGAGATACTCTAATAATTTGGACTAGGAGGGGAGAACCAAGTTCTTACCTTAATTCAGCAGGAGGAGAGTCGTCCAGGGAATCTTCAGTCGCCAAGTGTCCAGATTCCGACTTCTCTCTTTCCCAAGTCAACTCCGGCCTCCCACTCCCCGTTTAATAAGAAAATCTCATACTCTGAGGAGAGGGGCGACCGAGCGAATCCCAGGAAAGGGGGCCTCGGTAAAACGGTGGATTGTTGACTGAGGCCATACTGAGAGAGATTATTTCCGAATTTTGGAGAGTTTATATAGTTGACAATCGAAGGAGGGACATGACGAAATTCGCCCGTATTTCATTAAATATTCTAATTTATTACCTACATTAACAGTTGTTTTGGGAATTTCGTCACGTCACATGCTTTTACACCAAATTCTATGTCCTTCATTTCCATCATATCCAACCAAGATTCCTTTGATAGCTTTCGCATCCAACTTTTGTCTATGCTGCTTAGGGACATGTGCATTTGTGCATAACACACAGAACCAGTTACTTATACGAAGATGTTTGATGCCTGGGGTTTTCTTCGTCCATAGTTCACAGGGAGACTTCCCTGGAACGCTAGAAGGCCCTGTGATATTCAGCATATAGGAAGCAGCGTTGATTATCTCAGCCCACAGCCGCTGGGGTATATCTCCATGTGTGTGTGTGTGTGTGTGTGTGTGTGCATCAAGGTCCTTCCCATCTACACTAGTGTCCGGTTCTCCCTCTCACTGCAGCCGTTTTGTTCAGGAGTGTATGGCATAGTAAGTCGTGTCCTGATACCATTTAATTCCAAAATATGCTTAACAGTCGCAATGTCAAACTCTCCTCCATTGTCACAAAGAAATTCTTCTATGGCATGTTCTAATGCTTTTGCTTCCTCTAAGAACACTTTCAACTTTTCAGGGACTTGTGCTTTGAACTTTGTCGTGAGTCCCTCCCGGGAACACTCCTCTAGTAAACTTAAGTTTTCTCCAATATTCTAACGCAAAACTTAGTTCCGTCAATAAACGAAACGAGTGGGGAGACAAGCCACAGAACCCAGGGTACACAACCTGGGGCCCCACCACCAACCCCTAACAGGGGGTTGGAGGGAGAGGCCTCCCTTTTCTATAAAACCCTGGATCCTGCAGCTTTAGCTTCATTCGACACTTCCTCTAACCAGCTCTCTCTTCTCTCCTCTACCTTGCTCTCTCTCCTCCTCTCTTAAAAGATCCTAGATGTCGGTGGTGGTCAGCCCATAACCGCCTAGGCAAAACCTCCTCTTCCAAAAGATTCCAGATGTCGGTGGTGATTCGCTCATAACCGCCTGGACACCTCTCCTCCAAAAGATCCTAGATGTCGGTGGTGATTCGCTCATAACCGCCTAGGCAAACTCTACCAGTCACCTCTCATCTCTCCCAAAAAGATCCTAGATGTCGGTGGTGATCCGCTCATAACCGCCTAGGCAAACTCTATCACTCACCTCCAAATTTCCACTCTCCCAAAAGATCGTAGATGTCGGTGGTGATCCGCTCATAACCGCCTGCGCACTTCCTCACGCCACCGTGATGAACCAATTTTAAATTCATCACAAACTTGATGAAATAATATAACAGCTTTGAATCTAGAAAAATCGTCTTTGAAAAGCACGTAATATCTATTACCTGAAAGGGAGTGTGGAAAAGGGCCACATACGTCTGAATGTATTAATTCGCCTGGCCAAGTAGCTCGCTTACGAGAACCGAACTTCAATCTGTGGGCCTTCCCATATATGCACCCCTCACATAGCTCACTATCTAAATCGACTTTTATTCCTAATTCATCATATAATTCTTCTTGACGTATTGTTTATTTTGGTGTCATAACCGTTCATGGTAAAGTGGAAGCAAGTTCTGGCGTGACACCTCATTCACTTGCTGACTCCGAGTATTCTTCAAAACCACCTTGAAAAGCCCTTCATGCCGTTTCCTTTCACCAATCCACATGACATTATGAAGATGAACGTACTATTAGGATTCCTGTCTTGAGCAGCAAGAACTGAGAATAAGTTTCTGCTAAGTTTTGGGACATACTAAACATCATGCAGCGTGATTTTCTTAGTCCGATCGTAGATATCTGCCTCCAAAACAACAGTGGCTTTTCCCTCTGCTCTAACTGATCCTCCATCCACCGTTTTCACACAGTGTGGAGCGTTAATAGTTCAAACGTTGCAAATATTTACCTTCTATTTGTTATACATGATTCGTAGCGCCATTATCGACCCACCAACTGTGGTTATCTGCAGCACACAAAGAGTGGAGGAATGCTGATTCGGCTAAAATTGGCATATTAATACCAGCAGCCATTTCGCCATCCTCGTTCTCAGCTATCCACTTTCTGCTACGCCTCTTTATGTGTCCTACCTTATTGCAATAATAACAAGAATAGGAGAACCTTCCAGAGTAGGTGCCTTCTCAGTTTGACTGTAAGCTACTGGAATTTACTGCTAAAATCTCATGACTAGCTTGTGCGTCTTTCCTTAAAGACCTTTCAAAAGCACACAGCTGACTACTCAAGTTTTCCCTGGAATCCCTCTCAACAGGCTATGGCTTTATACCTCCAAGTCATCCAGTTAGGCCGACCTTCAAGACACCGGATATTAAACTTTGTGTTTTCCATGCTTGAGAATAATTCGTACAGAGCACTTATACACGTGCTAGACCCATAACCTGGTAAGATTATTCTCTTTTAGAACGGAAAAACAAAGATCTGTATTTGAACATCTCATGATACACAATGAACTCACAAGACAAAATGTTTGCTATAAGACAGCGCCTCGAAACCAACCTAGGATACCATATCAAACTACTACTAGCATTAGACAACCAACATGACCAACCGCAGTCTGAAACTGACGCTACGGAACCTGTTGCAGGTCCTTCCTCGTCCTCAAAATAACTGGAAGTGTAGGCATTAAAGACATCACCTACAACCCTGGGTTACTGACTGTAAAACTTTAACAAGCCAGAATAGTGGAAGGTTTCCACACCCTTTCTCACTATTACGAATTTGACACCTATCGGTCAAGTAAACGACATAAAACAACATTTTCAGAGGACCCTAAATACTATCGAATCCGACCAAGCAGTAATAGACCAAGTTGCGTTACGCTCACGGACGATAAACTATACCTTAGGCGTCATCACGCGGAAAATCGAAGACACCTTAATTATACCAGCCAATAATAATAGGCCCAAACGAGGACTAATAAATGGTGTAGGCTCAGTTGTAAAATTTATTACTAGAAATTTGGACTCAACCGAAGGAAAGAAATATGACAATATATTAAGCCATTTAAAAAATAATCAGGAGGAATTACAAGCTCAGATCAAAGCTCAATATTCCATCAACATTGCAATGCTAGAAAATGTCAATAAAACCATCGACACAATCAATTATAACAATAAAGTGTTGCAGAAAGAACTGAATGAGCTGCGTGAATTAAATTCATTCACAACCCACGTTCAAATTGTAACCGAGATTTTTGAACATTACCAAACGCTTTTGAATATGATCCTTAACTTTGCTCAAGACCTAGAAAACTTTAGTATTTTGTAAACTCGGAAAACTACACCGTACTACAGTTGGCGCTCACGACCTCAGAACGGAATTATTAAGATTACATCAATTTTATGAAAATATAATCTTAAATTTCAGAGGAAAGGATCTGCTGGAAATTCAATCCTAGATCAAAGTACAGTGTTAAGTGGGCACGAACGAGATTGTATATTTTCTAGATATACCCGTTGTAAACCCGGATCATTTTGAGCTTTATTATTTAAAATCAGTGCCAACGAAAATAAGTAGGTAGGTATTGATTTTGCTACTATTATTCCGACGGTCAACTATGTTCTCAAATCAATTTTCTACCCATGAGATAATAGCCTTGAACGAACCTTGTTCAGATGGGCATTTGCAGTTATGCTAGTCACATTATTAGCGAAAAAACTTCTACATGCGAAAAGGACGTAATACTTTCTGGCTCTAATAAAAATTGTAATTATGGAAAACTAAATTTGAAAAGCAACTCTGTATCACTGGTTCTGGTAATCAATCAATATCTTCTAGTGTTCCCATATGGTGATCAAATAGATATTAACAGCCAAGAGGGAATCGAAATTCGAAACCTACAACGAATTCATTTGCTTAAACCAAATAAAAGCCTATCATAAGATATCATAATCATACGTTATTCGCTGCCCAAAAAGAAACAGTTGGACAACCAATGTTAATGAACAATTTAGGAACGGAAAAACTTAACCGCCTGCCTGATTCTAAAATAATTCTAAGAGACATCGATCTAAATTCTGTTCAACGTAATGCAATCAGACCCATTCCTGGATTCGATTATTCCCAACTTGCGATTCCAAGTGTTTGTACTTGTAGGTTGTACTGTATTGTACTTATTATTCATCACTGTAATATTTTATGTTACAATTGCGTGCTATGAATATAGAAAAGGAACATTGCCCATTCATACTAATGATACCAGTGCTTGAAATTGCTTGTTTTACCTGACATATTAGTTGAATTTGTATTTGACTGTACTTATTTGGTTTACTTACCGTTTGGGTTTCATTGTATTTTTATGTTCGCGTTAGAATGATTTCTATTCACCCAAGGAAGCTCCTGTAGAAGAATCAGCTTTCTAGGTACATAATGCAAAGGATAACTATCAGCAAAAATAACAAACCAACCACCGTCCACACACCGTCGTTTTTTAGCTCTTTTTAATAGAAACCTTTTCCTCAAAACTTTCATGATCTTGATCAAATTGCCTGGAAACGGATTTGACAATTAGAGGATCTTGAGGGGGCGAGGGCATGAACGGATGAAAACCCCTGATTATGGTCAATGTTAGTAGTTGAGCCCTGCAAACCTCTGACTGGAGGGAGAGCGTCAATGCGTCTCGGCTAATTAATGTATGGAGGGAATATACGTTTTCTCTCGTAATTGTTACAAGCTCGAAGTGAAAATGACAATTGTATGGAAATTTCGACAATTAGTACCTAGGTACCTGGAATGAACTTGACTTCTGAACTTGAATGTGAGAAGTGGGATGACTGGAAACAGTTTTCAAGAATGCTATGAGGAATCGGGAAGCGAAAGAAGAATCACTAATTAATTAGGAAATATATTATTTAGGTTTATTCTACACAGGGTATCTTATCACTATTCAGTATACCAGCGAAAGTCCGTCGAGATTAAATGTAGATGTTGGATTTGTAGACACAAACTGGCAAGATCATCCAACTCATTACTTTTGAGTTGGTTACATATTGGATACTCTTTTTTACATAGACAGTAATCATGATAACAGGAAGTTGCATGGCAAAATTCTCTATTTAAGGAGTTTGAAATATTCATCAGATACCTAAGTACCTATTCATTACCGTGATGATAGTAAAACTAAAGCTTATCATCTTTGCAGTTATAGTTCTAAGTTAAACAGTGTGGAGTGTTTACTCAGCAGTATTCGCTGTATGAAAAACATGTTTTCACAGTAGTCTCTCCATAAGTATATAAAAATTTAAGGCACGTTTGGTAACTTGTTGACAATATAGCACATAATTATTGCTTAGAACTCATGTTACAAAAATGAGTAATCCATCATATGATTTTTAATAAGAGCAATCAATTACTTGAAGGGAATTGAAGTTTGAAACTATTGGTGAAAACTATTCCAAAATAATTGGCATACAAATTATTCGCATCATTTCAGTTTAATTTTCGTGGGCTTGACCAATACAACAGTAAGTTGGGGCCTTTCGATTTCGTCAGCCTCAAGCGTGTAAAGTCTACAGTATATTGAATAGTCATTATTTACTTTAATTAAACCACCACATTAACTTCTGATCAATTGAACCCTGATGTTTTGGATAGCCCTGGGGTTACTTATTTCTATACGGATCCGGGAGGAGCTTATTATAGCACTCATAGGGCTGTATTCACAAACTTTCTTGGGCGCCAAAGGAAACCCTGAGAATATGCTAAAGGGAGCGAATACCTTACGGCCATAGTTATTAACTTTCAACATTATGGATGATCATAAAACTTCCTCCCAGAATTTTGATGACCTCGAAATCATGTGTGATTTCAGTAGGTACCTAAAGATTTTGGCTTTCGAGAATCTCAGCCTCCAAAGGAAGAGAAAAATCGTTTCAGATAAGATTTTATTCTAACTCCCATGGAAAAAGGAAGGTAGACGCGCACAGGTAGGTATTGACAAAGTAAGTTGTAAGTCACATGACCAGCATTAAATGTAAAACCTATGCTTCCCATGTTTTTAATTTCATTAATGTTCTATTAATTTGTTAAAATGAATATTTGTACCATTCTACAGTAACCTGTGAACTATTGTTATAAATATTAAAGGAAAACCTCTCTACTTGGAAAATCGATGGTTTATATTTACATGACGAACTGGAACATAATCTCCTTCGACCATACGGTGGTTTCAAGATTTTTACATTCCAAAATGTTTAAACATAAAAGAAGAGACGAGTACGACAATGAGCAGTTTTAGAATACAAATAGTGGGGGAAATTTGTGTGTTTCAGCATCAAAAATCATCGTAAATGATGGGGCAGATTGAAATCTGTAAAATCAACTGAAATAGAGGTAGGTGGTAATTTGATAAAACCACAGCCTGAAACGGCTGCTCATTTTATTTACTTTACTTTGCTTCAAAACTGTGTGAAGCTTTATTCTTCAAAGAGCTCATGCTTCGTTTCCTCAATGCTGAAAAAGTTCTTACGTAGGAGGACCCATCCGTTACTTTACGAACGTACCTTATGAAAGTAATTTCTTCATAGGAGGAACGGTTTGCTCATAAGGAAAGGAAGCTCTCAAGGAAGTCTGTGCATACAGCCTTATTAATCTCTACATTACGCTAGATCCTCCATTCCCCTCTTACTTGTACGGGCAAATATTCATAATTTCGGTTATGAATAATTACTTAATTGATATTTTGTAGATTCGAATATTCCACTGTTATAAAAATGATAAATTTCATCATTAACAACGGAATAATATTCAAAAACCTTCCTTAAACTAAGCACTTAAACATATTAAAACACATATGAATGGCTAGAAATTACTTAAATTATTTAATTTGGATAAAATGAGTAAATGAGGCTTGGCTGAGCATGTCAAATATATTTAAAATGAAGTAGGCAACTAATAATCGTTTTAGAAATAATTGTTTGGCACATAAAATCACAAATAACAAAACTACTAATAAGCTCCGAAGTCAAAAATAAGGAACTAAGAAAAATATAATACATATATAGATATATTGCAACTTAAGTTTTAAAAGAATGTATACAATTGTATATAGGTATCTACTGACTTGCTCATTTGGTTTGGCATAGATTAGTGGCTCTGTGGATTACTGGATGACTCAATATCCATGGAGCCAAGCTCCCATGTGTGCAGTGGGGGAGAGCCATAGCAATGACAAGCTGATAGGATGGTGGAGGGGAAAGTATCGACTGTGTGCCCAGGTAGAAACCAAGTATAATTGTTATTCAGAAGGTATCATCAACATTTAAAGTACTTACCTACCTAGTGTTTTTATCCAAAAACACACACTTCATGCTGATCCCCTCACTTCCAACAGTAAGAATCAGTAGAAGCCTTCTGCTTTTGGTGTCCAATCTAAGTAGTAATTTGTTACTACTTCTTGTTCAAAATACGAGCTGACGTTCCCAGTAATATTGCAATACTGATGTAGAATAAAATATAGCAATGCTCCAACTTGTCAACAGGAGCACAGTCCAGTTACCTAGAATTCCCGGTAGGTACAGGCGAGAAATATTAATGGACTAATGGATGGTGAGTATGAACACATCTCGTCAAGCAGCTGGAACCTGAGTCAAATCCTCTGGTGATCAGACTTCTTCACAGCTATCTTTTTACGCATTCTCGTCTTCAATTCAGTGTGACTGTAATATATTTCTGGATAGTATTCCTTGAACTGAAATTTATCACAAGACTATTATTATTGAAATAAAGTCGCATTAAACAGTTTGTATATATTATTATTTTATTTTTATTCATAATCAAGAAGACAGTTCGTCCGTTGTAAACATGGTATCAAAATAATTTCTAAGGATATAAAAACTGTACCATTTTGAGATGTTTCTTTCGTTCCTTCTCAGAAAGAGATTTATTAGCCAAAATTTGACCCAGCAATTCATCAAGGGCAGACCTAGATAATGCAACTCTTTGTTCCTCAAACGTATGTCCACTTATCTTCTCACAGAAACCGTTTTCCTGTATAACAAGAGGAATAAATCACGAGCCCATCAATCACATAAAAAATGACACCACAGTGTGGGTAGGTATTCCCTCAGCTTCTAATAATGCTTGATGTCCGATGGATGGGCTACTTATGTACAAAACGGATTCTTGGAATCAAGCTTTTATGTATTCAGAGTTGTGTGATGACAAACTCCCGGTATTTTTTCAAACAATATTTTAAGGATAGTTGAGATTTGTAGCTACCTACATGCTTGTTATGATAGTCTTTCACTCAGAAAGAGAAAATAGCAACTTCGGTGTTATGGAAAGTCTTAATTAAATTCAGGTATGACTCCCTGACCAAGTCCAGTAAAATTATACTGTTGGTCATACCATGTACACTGAACCCTTACTAATTAAATTATATTTATTTATTTGAGAAATAATTTATTCATAATGGAGCAGCATTTGGATGAATTTGTATTACAATTCAGATGAGCCAATGGGACAAGCAAATTTTAAGAAGTCGAATATGGAATAAGTAAATGAAATTGTGAGTTCCAACTAGATTTTTTCATCTACACATGATCATATTATACTCACGACCCGCAAGCCCCGAAGTTGCTGTTTTAGAGGGGTGTCCCCCTTTCAGAAAAAACATTTCAGAGAAAGATTACTGTGGTGTTGTTATGAAGGTTCGATGAAACTGCCAAGGTACTGAACATCCTTCTATGAAGGATGGTGACCGTATTTATAGAACAATGTATCTCCAGACCCTTCAGTGTATTGTGTGGCGTAATTCGAGTTTTGCCGTGTCCCACGCGTGAGACTGACTGCCCCCCGCTGATCTCCTCTCTTTAGAACCAAGTGGATCTTGGAGTATAGATAGACACAGTCTGGAAAGAACCTCACACCGCATGCTTTCCCTGTAGGTAGGTACATAGGGCCAATCTGAATTTGGAAGAAGAGTGGATTGTAACTTAATGTTAATGATAGGTATTTCATAGGTTACGTACCAACCAATCCAGTCTGATTCAAACTGGAACCATATACTTGAGTGAAACCATGACACACAAACCCACCACCTACCTATTTATTGTTTCTTTCATGCGTAATAATCGAAATAGCTATTTCTGATGGTTTCCACCAATTTTGGCCCCTAAAACACAAATTAGGTACGCTCCTTTTGGTTTATTATTCTGTGAAGAATACACCTATGTAATCGCTCAGCAAAAAAATTTTATAACACCCCCTCAAAATTTTTTCTTTTACGTTTCAAGGTGCATAGATTCCAAAAATTCAATGTCCGTCCGCCGTCCACCGTACGCCGTACGCCGTATCACGTGTACAGGCTTCATTTTTTGTCTAAAAAAGTTGTTCTTTCGCACACATGCTCCATTTGGGACCTAGTTGTGTCCCGAAACTTTTCAGCCCGATCGGAATATAACCAGGGATGTTATGAATGAAAATGTGCACAAAAATAGGTACTTTTGGTTTATTATTCTGTGAATAATACACCTATGTATTCGCTCAGCAAAAATGTTTATAACACCCCCTCAAAATTTTTTCTTTCCCGTTTCGAGGTGCGTAGATTCCAAAAACGCTGCAAAGTCCTTGTCACGTGGGTTTATTATTCTATTGGACTTACCTACAGAAATGCTGGCTGTTCATTTATTGTTTCTTTCACGAGAAATAATCAATTCTAATAGCCATTTCTGATGGTTTCCACCAATTTTGGCCGCCAAAACACGAATTAGGTACCTACGCTCCTTTTGGTTTATTATTCTGTGAATAATACACCTATGTATTCGCTCAGCAAAAAATTTTTATAACACCCCCTCAAAATTTAGATTTAGATTAGTAGATTCCAAAAATGCAATGTCCGTCCGCCGTACGCCGTCCGCCGTACGCCTTACGCCGTATCACGTGTACAGGCTTCATTTTCGGTCTAAAAAAGTCGTTCTTTCGCACACATGCTCCATTTGGGCCCTAGTTGTGTCCCGAAACTTTTCAGCCCGATCGGAATATACCCAGGGGTGTTATGAGTGAAAATGTGTATAAAAATAGGTACTTTTTGCGTTTTAACAACATGTTAGTAACATGAGCTTTTGAGGTATCTTTTTCCATGTTTTTGAGGACGAGAAGACCGAATATGAAGTCGATTTTGACCAAAGACGCGGAAATTGAGGTTTTACCAAAGGTTCAGCTCCCAAAATTGGTTTTTTATGAGTCAAAAACCTGGAAAACTGTCTGAAATCACCATCAATGTGTACAATAACATTGGAAAAAGTGTAAACAGGTGAATCAAGACCATTAAATGCCACTACCAATGATCAAAGATGATCTTAAAAAAAAAAAAGAAAGAAAAAGCGTACCTATTTCATGTTTTGGGGGCCAAAATTGGTGGAAATCATCAGAAATAGCTATTTCAATCATCCCACATGAATGAAACAATACATTTAACAGCCAACAAAAATCTCTAGAACTCCAATAGAATAATAAGCCCATGTGACAAGGACTTTGCAGCGTTTTTGGTTTATTATTCTGTGAATAATACACCTATGTAATCACTGAGGAAAAAATGTTTATAACACCCCCTCAAACTTTTTTCTTTTCCGTTTCAAGGTGCGTAGATTCCAAAAATGCAATGTCCGTCTGCCGTCCGCCATCCGCCGTATCACGTGTACAGGCTTCATTTTCGGTCTAAAAAAATCGTGCTTTCGCACACATGCTCCCTTTGGGCCCTAGTTGTGTCACGAAACTTTTCAGCCCGATCGGAATACACCCAGGGGTGTTATGAGTGAAAATGTGTGTAAAAATAGATACTTTTTGCGTTTTATCAATATGTTGGTAACATGAGCTTTTGAGGTATCGGTTTCCATGTTTTTTTGGACGAGAAGACCGAATATGAAGTCGATTTTGAACAACGAGTGGAAAATTGAGGTTGTACCAGTTGTTCAGCTCCCAAAATTGATTTTTTATGTGTCAAAATCCTGCGAAATCGTCTGAAATCACCATCAATTTGTAGAATAACACTAGGAAAAGTGTCAAAACGTGGATAAAGACGATTAAATGGCACTACCAATGATCAACGATAATTTAAAAAAAAAAGAAAGAAAAAAGGAGCGTACCACCTAATTTAAGTTTTGGGGGCCAAAATTGGTGGAAACCATCAGAAATAGCTATTTCAATTATTTTACATGAAAACAACAATAAATGAACAGCCAGCATTTCTGTAGGTATGTCCAATAGAATAATAAACCCATGTGACAAGGACTTTGCAGCGTTTTTTTCTCTTTTTTTTCAAATTATCTTTGACCATTGTGCCATTTAATCGTCTTGATCCACATTTTGAAACTTTTTCTAGTGTTATTATACAAACTGATTGTGATTTCAGTCGATTTCCCAGGTTTTAGACTCACGAAAAATCAATTTTGGGAGCTGAACAGTTGGTAGAACCTCAATTTTCCACTGTTTGGTCAAAATCGACTTCATATTCGGTCTTCTCGTCCCCAAAAACATGGAAAAAGTTATCTCAGATGCTCATGTTACCAACATGTTGCTAAAACGCAAAAAGTACCTATTTTTACACACATTTTCACTCATAACACCCCTGGGTATATTCCGATCGGGCTGAAAAGTTTTGGGACACAACTAGGGCCCAAATGGAGCATGTGTGCGAAAGAACGAATTTTTTAGACCGAAAATGAAGCCGGTACACATGATACGGCGTACGGCAGACGGACATTGCATTTTTGGAATCTACTCACCTTGAAACGGAAAAGAAAAAAGTTTGAGGGGGTGTTATAAAAATTTTTTGCTGAGCGAATACATAGGTGTATTATTCACAGAATAATAAACCAAAACACCTCACACACAAAATAGAAAACCACCTTAGATAGGTTCACTCATAAGTACATTTCTAAGCCAGCCTTCTTATAGGTTCTATAGGTTTTGCTTTTGGCAGCCTTCTTGCAGGGAATTCCCATAGTGCTTTGAAACCCCTAACCCTTCAACTCCCCTCATTTATGCTTTAACCTCAGTGCCCCCAGGGCCTGAAGCCTGGACATGTGGCTATACATGAATGCTTGGGGGTCTGAGCCGCACATATACATATGCTAACTGTGGCTGCATGCTTAGATCACCTACCTACCTATTGGTGTTGTGATGATAATGAGATTGAGGTAGGTGAGGTTTGGGTAGGTGATGTCGAGAAGGAGAGCGTAGGTTATGAGGTAGCTAGTATCCAGAAAGGTTACACCACATTGGGGAGGCCAGAAAGGTTACCGCCACGTTGGATACTAGAGGTTGTGCCCAGTAAGGTTACACCACATTGGCTAGGCCAGAAAGGTTACCACCACATTGGGATATTTTATGAGAGGTTGAGGAGGAAGGTAAGGTGAGAGAGAGAAGTCATCGAGTTCAAGTGAGATCGGTAGAATGACATCGGTAGAATGGAGGGAGAGCTACCTGGATGTGTCCTTCTTGTCATGTAGCTCGCCTTCTCCTTGGCTTTATTGGAAACAATATTAAATGTAAGTGGTATATTATAAAGGGGCACCACGACATAGGTCCCCCCAGATTGGACCAATAAAATGAAAAGTTAAAAAATTACAAAATAGAGAGTGCTGAAGGCGAGAAAAGACCTTTGGTGCTGAAGGCGGTGGACTTACAACTAGGTGAAAGGTATGTACAATAGCGAAAAAACATGGGATGGCGAATGAGTGAACTTATAGCTAGGTGGGACATATTTACAGTAGAGGGAATGCATATACAGGTGGAGGATTGTCGAAGTCGGTGGAGTGAGGCTCAAAGGCGGCGTCGAGAGTCCGGGACCAATCAGTCTTTCTGGCGTCATTCTTCTTAGCAGGTTGGGGGATGGTGTTTATCAGAGGCTGTTGATGCTGGGCGGCATGGTGGATATGGCGACGATAGAAGTTTAACATGCCTAAAAACCGCCGGAGTTCCGTGATGGTTTGAAGGCGGGGGACTGGCGGAGTGAGTTGACTTTGTCAGCGAGGGGGGTGATGCCGGCTGATGTGACGAGGTGCCCTAGGCATTTAACCGAGGGTTGGGCAATTACACATCCGTTTTTATTGATGGTGAGCCCCTCGCTGAGGAAGATGTTGAAAACTTGGCGGAGATGGTCTTAATGCTGGTCCGGTGTGGCGGATGCTACTGGGACCTCGTCGAGAAATAAGAAGATGAATGGGAGACGACGGAGGATTTGGTCCATTTCTGCGCTGCATTTCGGAGCCCGAAGCCCATCTTGAGATATTCAAAAAGACCGAAGGGGGTTATAAAAGCTGTTTTCGGGATGTCGGGGGGATGGATGTCTGTGTGATGGAACGTCCGGGAGATATCGAGGGTGCTGAAGATGGTGGCGCCGTGGAGGTGGGATGAAAAATCCCGAAGGTGGGGAACGTTGTAGAGGTCGGGTGTTGTGAAGGTGTTGAGTCTACGGTATTCTCCGCAGGGCCGGATTTGTCTGTCTGGTTTTTGTACTATGTGCAGGGAGGAGGCCCAAGGGGAGCTGGAAGGGCGGATAATTTTGTGGTGCAGTCAAAATGGGCCTTTCCTTGGGACAGCAGCAGCGGGCGAAGGCGTCGGGCTTTGGCGGAGATGGGTGGCCCAGTTGTCTCAATAAACTGCTGAACCATTGAGAGGTGGGATGAAGATCATGGTTCAGGTTTGTAGTTGTCGAGTAGAGCAGCGAACTTGGGGTCGGCTGGTGGGGGCGTAATGGAGTTAATGAAACCGGGAATTGGTTTCGTTGAAGCAGGGTCAATGAGGCGGGCATGCTTCACATCCACCTGGAGGCCGAAATATGACAGAAAATCAGCCCCCAGGATGGATTTTTCTATGTCGGCGATGGTAAAAAGCCACTCGTAGTTGTGACCGTTGAGATGTACGTCGGAGCGGTAGGTGCCGTATGACGGAATATGGGTCCCGTTCGCCGCGTAGAGAAGTTGGTCTGTCTATTGGGATCGGCAGTGAAGGACATTGTTCGATATTACTGATATGGCTGCCCCGGTGTCGACGAGGAAGGGCAGATTCGAGCGTTTGCAGCGTATGAAGAGCCGGCGTGACACCGGGGCAGTGTCAGATGCGACAACAGGGGGGTCTGCTTAGCAGGGGGTGGAGTCTTGAGAGCGGTTTTCAGTGGAACGGCGGCAGGTGGGGGAGGGAGATCGTTTGAGAGGTGTGACGGTATATGGGAATCCCGTCCATATTGGATCCAGGCTCTTCCCGAGCTTTTTGACACATTGCTGATGGGGCAGTCGATTCGCAAAAACGAATCGTCAACTCCTGGAGGCATAGTGTAATAATCAAACCAGTGTCTCCAGGCGCAGCTGTCACACTGCCTCCCTACCTTTCTTGAGTGGAGAGGGGGAAACTAAGCTGTATGAGCGGCGAGTTACACCCCCTCATCCATTGAATGGTAGCAGAGCACGGTTGGAGGTACGTGCTGGGTTCTATCCTAGGTACCTCCTCCATTTTATATCTTTGAGAGTTTCTCCAGAAGGGACAGCTCTGAAGTTTTCCAGAAGGAATGCTCTTTTTAATATCCTCTTTTAACCCTTTTTTAAATGAATATACACTTCGGCTATTCAATTTTCTCTTATAGCTCCATATTTTTTCCCTTTTCTGCTCTTCATCAAATTGAGCTATTATTCTTAAGGCGCTCAATGCCTCCGTTCATTGCCACCAAACTGTATTTCTAAGTTCTCCACCAGTAAATAATTATTATCAGCAGTACCATTACGATGGAAGCTATCAGCTTTGGAGTTTTTGAGATGAACCATGCCTGAATCAGAACTCCATGCTACTTTCAGTCCCGTGTCAATATTAACTTCATATACTTATTCTTCAAGTAAGTACGTTTTTAAGGGGAGGAGTGTGGCGGTATATTGGAATCCCGTCCATATTGGATCCGGGCTCTTCCTGAGCTTTTTGGCACGCGGCTGAGGGGGCGGTCAATTTGAGTGGAGAGGGGGAAACGACGTTGTATGGGTGGCTAGTTACACACCCTCAACCATTACAGAGGGGAAGGGGTGAAAATGAAACTTTCTTAACCCCTGCCGATGCAGGGGAAGATGTCAGAGTTGGGAGGGGAGGGACTGTTCCAAGGGTGGAGCAGGGAAGTGAGGCGCTCGCCAGTTTTGCCGGTGGGCATTGTCGTTTCCCTGGTCAGTGGGGGGAAAGTCGTAGGGGGTTGGCACTTCTGGGCCCGTGCTCCAAAGGTGACGTGGTACCAGCAGCGGGAAGGTTGATCGTCCGGCTGCTGGGGTTGAGGAGGGGGTCACTGCTGTGGTGTGAATGAGACTGAGGTAGGTGAGGTCGAGAAGGAGAGCGTAGGTTAAGAGGCATCTAGTATCCAGAAAGGTTACACCACATTGGCGAGACCAGAAATGTTACCACCACGTTGGATACTAGAGGTTGTGCCCAGCAACAGCTAGGGATAAATTCAGCCCCATAACAATCGACCAAATCACCAGCACTTCTTCCAGCACTCACCCATGTCAGGTCTGCAACCTTGGGTTGCCTGACACTATTGGATACTTGATAACGGATTGTGATGTGTTCGGGGCTGAGTGTGGCAGGTTCCTTGGTCGGGCTGTTCTATCTGGGGATGAGTTTCTTGAGATCTGCGCTTTGGCCTGCCCCTCTAAACGTTCACCAACCTTGTAATGGCCTTGAGGCTTTCTACAATAAAACTACCTATTCTATTCTATTCAGTCCACAAGACCAAAAGCAGCAAACAGGACAAAACGCACATAGGTACAACAAATACAAATCTGTCACCGGACCGAACGCAAACGCACAAAATTAGATGCAAAAATGGAAAACTGACAACAGACTCAACAGACAACTCAAAGCAAATTTGATTCACAAGACAACAAGAACAAATCGGGAGACATCGTATTGAGACGACAAGTTGAAGGGATCAAATCGATTGTGAACAGTAACGATTTTTGGGTGGAAATCAGATTCTGGCAACAGGGCCCACAGTGGGCGTGGCAAACTACATTTTTACTTGACTGAGCATGCGTGGACAGGCCACTTTTCTCAGCTGCCATGGGAACACTAGGTCCCAGGGCCTCCCAGTTTCAGAAGCCTAGGTTTCGATTTCGACTGCAGGACACTGACTACTGTAGCTATATTCCGATAACATGCTTGGTCTTCGGAGCTACAGGGAAACTGCAGCTAACATGGGAATCACCATGGATGCTCTACTAGAATACTGAATATCCATAGCCAGATAAATCTAGCTGGTTGCTGTTAAACTTTGTGAAAAAAGCTAGGTACAGTGTAAGGAGGGAAATTCAGATGCCAACTGAACACGTGGTTGGATTTTTATTTTATTTTTACTCCTAGTGTTTTTGGGTGCCCGGGCAGTGACTCAAGTGGCCTTATGGACACAACGCCCCTGTGAATTATGTAATATGTAAACTGTACAAGGAACTTCGTTTCCCTGATTATTTATTATCTTATTGGGTTCAAATTGGTATTATTGTTATATTACATCATACCTACCTGTAAGCCCCCTCTGTTGATACGAAACGTTACTGGCTTTTTGGTAGGGCTGATGGCCTGAAATTACGGAGGCACCAGTACGATCGTTTCGGGGGTTTATCAAAATACACAGAGACCACCTTATGTTGAAGGGAATCGGGATAACAGAGAACACGTAGGTACAGTTGAGTTACGTAATTAAGTATAATTAAAAGGAAGCAGAATGGAAACGTTACTATCAATACAACTTGAAGTGGGGTTCACTGAAGGTGCTCGTTTTCGAATGCTGAAGGCCAAGTGACGTTACTAGTTACTATTCGAGGATAAACAAAGGCTGATGGCAAAGACGTTACGTTACGTTACGTTATTCGTTACTTCAAAAGATAAGGGTGCTGAAGGCCTGGGAGGGACGTTACTTCATACACATATATACAATGAGAAATAGATAATAATACTAATGAAATAGGTAATGCAAGGTAAGAGATATTGACGTAATTCACTTAGTGTTACGGTATAGTTATAGACTCGTTACGAGGTGATATGTACAAGTATGATACAAAAAGAATAATAAAAGGAAAGAATTTGCTGAGTACGGATCGAAAACATACATAAGTGAAAGTGCGTTACTAAACAAAGGATTGTGACCTGTTGGCGTCGATGGCGTCTTGAATGGCGTTACTGCGCGTCACTACGTAGTTCACCAGGGGGGTTTTCGCAGAGGTCGCCCGAAGGTAAGACTTGCTAAGATTTAATAATGAGTCTCTGTCTCGGGGGGAATGGGAAACTGATATAACTGCAGTTTCGGGATAAACACACACTCCGTTACTCCAACAATTCGGAAACGCGTTACTACTATCGTTCGCACAGGGCATAGAAGCCTACAACTCTCACTCGTGACAAAAATACTTCGGTCTGAGAACAACTGAACACTTCGCTGGCAGAAAGACGACTGGCCAGGAGTAGGGGGACGGACGCCCTGAGCTGGGGTGTCTCCCCTCCACTCCGGGCCAGCGCGGAGGACTACACACCCTCGTTTGCGAGTGGGGACGACCGGGTGATAGGAAATAGTCCCTCAAAAGCCCGAGGCCGGACGGTGGCGCTGCCGCGGGAAGGCGGCGGCCTACACCCTTCCCCCTCCTGAAAGCCGTCGTCCTCGGCGGCGGGACTCCACCCGAAGAGACTGGGGATGGGGAGTGGCTTCGTCGGGTATGCCACTGTTAGATGCAACTCGTACTGACTTCTTCGGCAATGAATGCAGGCGGGGTCGTCGTCCAGGTGAGGTCCGTTGCAGGAGGTTCTCAACTTTCCATTCTTGTACTTCTTGATCAGCCGAGCCCAAAACTCCTTGCACGAGGAACAGCGAAAGTGCTGGAGTCGCTGGGCGGGGCGTTGGCAGACCGGACAGACTTGCTGCGGCTTCGGCGGTGTGGGTTGGTCGTCTTGAGTTGTAGGAGTTCCCACGGTTTGTAACTCCAAGGTGGATTGTGTATGCATCACCTGGCGTGTCCGGGTGGTCGAGTGGTTTGCCACTATTTTCAACGGGGCCACATGGGGAGGAGGACGTGGTCGAGGAGGAGTAGGCGCGTCTTCCTCCATCTCCAGCTCTGAATCGGAGTCACTTGAGGCGTTGACGGAGATAGGCTGCGTCGGAGAGCGAGCCGGAGTCGGGACTTTGCGGCGAATCTTCTCCGGACTGACAGATTCGCTAAGGCGCACTCGCACTCGGGACTTCAACTGCTCGTCCATGCGGGCTTTCTGTAGTTCACTGGCGAGGTACTTAAATCGCTCGCACTCCGCTTCGGTTTGGGCAATGATTTGTTGTGCCTGGTCACGCTCCTGGGCAAGTTTTTCGCATTCCAGACGGAGGCGTAACATTTCCGGCAGGAGGTCCGCCAGCTGCTCCGCCAATGTTACAGCGCCGTTACATATCAATCTTCGGCAAGGCAGGGTGGATGCTCTTTCGGCGTTGTGGAGCATCTCTGCCACACCCTCCAATAAAAAAAGTGCCTTGCGTTCGGGGTGCTTGGGGCCAACGTTCCCGGGAATAGCTGCCTGCTCCAGGAGTACGCCGGTTGCCTCTGCGTATCGCTTGCGAATTCTCGTCACGTACGGGCATTCGACCTCCTCTTCCATAACGGGGTTCTCGTTGACAGGTGACCGACGCATCGCCATGGCCTGTTGGTTGAAGTATAATGATGTTAGCCAACATGTCGAATTTGGTCACAACAGGTAAAAGTGTACATTGGGTTCTACCTACCTATCGTCCGTACTCAGTCTTAGTATTTCTGGTCTACATTTGAACAAAGGAACAATTTAACTAAAGTACTTTATTTACATACATGAAAACATTAACATTATATATAGATTTTTTTTTTTTTTTTTTTTTTTTTTTTTTTTTTTTTTTTTTTTTTTTTACAGTTTCCTTTTGGACCCAACCCTGGTGCACGCACCGATCCTAGCTACAAAACCCTTGCGATGCAACTTGCGGTAATCGCGCGGAGGACGTGGGCGTAGGCTGTACGGAGCCGTCGGAGGCGCTATTGTTTCTGTTTCACCCGGGGTTTCGGGTTCGGGTGGTGCAGGTGTTGACATGGGTTGCGTTATGGGTGGCGCCTCATCCTCGTCCGTACTCCAGCCGTCGTCGTCGTTTGGCACTGAGGGAGCGGGCGGCACGAGTCGTGTTGGTGGTGGATCCTGTTTTTGAGGTTCTGCGAAGGCGTCGTCCGGTATTCCGTTAACGGAAGCGGGTTTCAACCTATTGATATGAACCACCTGGGGTCGTCGCTGTAGGGCATCGTGAATGCGATACGTTACATCGGTCAATCGTTGGACTATCGTCCATGGCCCAGTCCAGGGGCTCCAAAACTTTTTGCAGACTCCCTCAGGGAGTTGCATGGCCCTGAGGTAGACACGTTCCCCCACCTCAAAGCTTCGGGGTGTCCGTCGCTTGTTGATGCGGTCGTGCTGTTGCTTCCATCGTTTCTCCAGCTGACGGGCGGCGAGTCGCCGGGCCCTCTCCAGCAGAGCTAAATGATGGTCCATGTCGGGTCGTTCATTTGGGGTCCATTCAATGTGGTTGGGCAGTCGAAGCTCTCTACCGAATGTCAAAAAATTAGGGGAATAACCAGTGCTTTTGTGAGGAGTTGCTCGATAAGCGGCCAGCACTATTGGGACCGCCTTCTCCCATTCTTTAGTCTTCGTAATTATTTTTGACATTATGTTTGCGAAGGTACGGTGGAATCTCTCGCAAACACCATTACTTTGTGGATGGTAGGCCGTCGTCTGCACCTTCTTAATTCCCCAATTGTCACATAGGGCACGTACCAGGGCTGACGTAAAGGCTGTTCCCCTATCGGTAACTATACGCTGGGGGACTCCGTGTGTCGGGATGTAATGTCGAACCAATTGGCGCACCACTGTGTCGGCGGTAGTATCTGGTACTACATAGGCCTCAGCGAACTTTGTGAAGTGGTCGACGATGGTGAGGAGGTGCTTCGTGCCGGTCCGGGTGGTTAATGGGCCCACGAAATCCATTCCTACTATTTCCCCTGGGCCTGTTGGGAGCAGAGGTTTCTGAAGGGGGGCAGTCTGTCGGATCGGATCATTGCGCCGTTGACAAGGTTCGCATTGGGCAATGAACTCGCGTACATCGCGTTCGATCCGGGGCCAGAATCCCAGTCGCCGCACCATATTTTCTGTCGTTTCGGCGCCAGGGTGGCCGGCCCATACACTGCCATGGCAATTGGCGAGTACCCAACTGCGCATGGTGGATGGTATCAGGGGGACGAAGGTGATCCTTCCGTCCCGAACGACTCTGGTTGTCCATAAGCCCTCCTCCATTTTACAATCCTCGGCCCTTCGTTGGGTAAAAGTTCTAACCCATTCGTCTAGTTCCTGGGCTACGACTAGGAGTTTCCGGGGTATTTCCAAGGTGACTGATGCGATATTCACGCGACTCAGTCCGTCAGCGTGCCCCATTTTGGTGCCGGGACGATACTGAGGGACGAAGTCGTACTCTCCCAACTTTAATACCCATCTCCCTATCCGGGAGGTTGGATCGCGGAGCCTAAGGGCAGCTGTAAGTGCCATGTGGTCGGTTTCCAATACAAACTGTCTACCCAGCAGGTATTCTTGGAAATGTTTGGTCGCCCATACCACGGCGAGGAGCTCCTTTTCTGTGGTCGAGTATCTTGTTTCGGCAGGGTTCAACTTCCTGCTGGCGTAGGCGATGGGTCGCTGTTCTCCATCCACCTCCTGTGAGAGTACTGCGCCTAGTGCCAGTTGTGAGGCGTCAGTGGCGAGCACAAAGGTTTTTGACATGTTCGGGTACGCGAGTACTGGTTCAGTCAGGAGGGCCTGTTTGAGCGTGTTAAAGGCCTCCTCCTGTGCGTCGGTCCAGGTGAATTCCACCCCTTTCCGCAATAAAGAGGTTAGGGGGGCGGCGATCTCGGAGAATTTGGGCACGAACCGTCTATAAAACCCTGCTAACCCAATAAACGACTGCACTTGTTTTACGGTCGTTGGTTGCGGGAAATCTCGTACCGCCTGGGTTTTTTCCGGTTCTGTGCTAATCCCTTGTGGCGAGATGCGATGTCCCAAATATCGAGTTTCGGTGTGAACGAAATCACACTTGTCTAAATTGGCTCGCAGCCTCACATCCCTCAATCGGTCAAGGACCCTTTTTAGGCTGTCGAGGTGCTGCTCCATTGTCGGGGAAAAAATTATTATATCGTCTAGATAGACGAGACAGTGTCGGTTGATTAAGCCATCCAGGGCATTATTCATTGTTCGCTGAAAAGTAGCCGGGGCGTTTTTGAGCCCGAATGCCATTCGCGCATACTGGAAATGCCTTCCCAGCACGGAAAATGCTGTTTTTTCGGCTGACTGCGGATGTATGGGTATTTGATGGTATCCGGCTACCAGGTCGATCTTTGTAAAATAACGACACTGACCCAGCATGGCTAGGGTATCGGTCAGATTGGGTAAAGGATATGCATCCGACTTGCTGATTTTATTGAGTCCACGAAAGTCCGTGCAAAACCTCCATTTCTGGGGTTCGCCTTCGGGGGTCTTCTTTTTTACCAGCACAACCGGAGCACTCCACGGGCTCTCCGAGGGTTCAATAATTCCGTCCTCCAACATGTTGAGTAGCTGTTTCTCTACTTCTTCTCTCAGTGCATGTGGAATCGGATAGGGTCTTTGGCTTATAGGGTCTGCATCACCGGTCTCGATCTCGTGTGTCACTTCCAGGTCGCATCCTCGTTTATCCGGTGGGTTAAACACATCCGGATACGTTGCCAGGAGCTCCATAAGGCGGCGGCGCTCCGGGTGAGGGAGGTGGACCGTCTTTTCCTCCAGGGCGTCGCAGATATCGGGAGGTACCCGCGGCCATCCCTCAGAAGGAGTGAGCTCTCTGTCGTCCAGGCCGTCATCCGTCCACACGGGCAACGCGCCCGGTAGTGGAACGGTTTCATCTGATGGGGACTCTTCTTCGGTGGTGCTCCTGGGCACGGCGAGGTCGATGGTTGCGGCGACGCGATCATGCGTGTTCGTTAAGTCAGGGTTAGTCACTGTACTGTCATTTGGGAAAATTTCGAATTCATTACGGTGGAGCGTTACTGCATCGTTACTGGGGGGTATGACTTTATTATTACTGGGAGAAAATTCAACTTCGTTACGGGGGAGCGTTACTGAACCGTTACTGGGGGGTATGACTCTATTATTACTGGGGGAAAATTCAACTTCGTTACGGGGGAGCGTTACTGAACCGTTACTGGGGGGTATGACTCTATTATTACTGGGGGAAAATTCAACTTCGTTACGGGGGAGCGTTACTGAACCGTTACTGGGGGGTATGTTGTCAGTCAGTCCGTCGTTACTGTCTGTTACGTCTGTGTTACCGCGATCACTTTTCAAGAAAGAGGGATAAAACACTTCACTTCCTTTTTCTGTTTGCGTTACTGCAGAGGTCGGAGGTTGTTGCTCGTGAGCTTCGTTGGCGTTCTCGTGTGGTTCCGTAGTGATTCGGTTGACTACGATGCATTGCTTTGTCCCTTCGTGTTGCAGTACGGCTTCGCGTTTATCCGTGCGTATGATAAGGGGTATTTTTTTCATAAGGTCGAGACCAAACAAATCGAGTCCAGTCCCTTCCCGTTCAAATACCAAGAAGGTGTGTCGTACCGCAGCTCCTGGTATCTCCAACAACACCTCTTGTTCACCACGAAATCGCAACGGATAGCCGTCCGCGCCCCATGCTTCAGCATTGGTTGTACGTAGGGGCGTGCCAGGGATAGGCGTTGTCAATACCGACACAGCTGCTCCTGTGTCTAGTATTAGATCACGCGTTACGCCGTTTAGTTTCGCTGGGATTCGCATCGGTCTCTGTAGGCGGTAATCCACTATCGGCAAGTGCCCCATTGGAGATCGCAACTCGATCTCAGTGGACTGCGTTATCATCTTGTTTCCGTTTGGGTGGGAAACCGGAGTCAACAGCTTTTTCTTGTGGCAGTCCGTTTCGAGGTGCTCTCTTACTCCGCAGTAGTCGCAGAATATTGTTTTCTGAGGGTTCTGGGGACAGTCGACTGGGAAATGTGTCGCTGCCGCGCAGAACATGCAAGGGTAACGGGGGCTTGGGCGTGAAAACACCTTAGTCGTTACGGGGGTGTTACGACCGTTCCTCCGTGGACATCTGGCTGCATAGTGTCCGGTCACCCCGCACTCGTAACATCGTCCCTCTGTTGCTGTTACGGCGGCAAGGTCCCATTTCGCTTCAGGTTCTTCGGACGTTTCGAGCGTTTCCTCGAGTTCTTCAGCTCGCTTTAGAGCGTCCTCAATCGTGTCGGGTGCGTTATTGATCAGGTGTGATCGTAGTTCTTTAGGTATGCCACCTACGAAGGCTTTCAGTACTCTTCGTTTCACCCAATTACGCTTCTGTTCTTGTGTTAGTTCTGTACCCTCCTCGTGTGCGGCAGATTGCGCTAAACGGTGAATCCGTTCCGCAAACTGGCGAAGCGTTTCGTTCGCGTTTTTCCTGACCGACCACAGGAGTGCAGCGGCCTTCGACGGGTTTTCACGTTCAAACCATGTCAACATGGCTTTTTTGACGTCATCGTAAGGCGTTTCGCTTTCGTTTAGTTGCGCGTTATCTATGAGGAATTGTTTTGCTGTTCCTCTCACTTTGGCGCGCAAAAGCCTCATTCGTTTCTGTTGAGATAACGTTCGAGCGACGTCCTCGAAAAAATGGAAGAATGCCGACACCGTTATGGCACCTGGTTCATCGGGATCCCACGACTCTACTTCCAAAAACATAGAACGCGGAACGTCCGGTTCCGTGCCCCTGTTTCGGTCCCGTTCCATGCTGAGATCGTTGAATGATCTCAACAACACCTCCAATTGCTCCATCATCCCACAAACGCCCTCCGTTTTTTCCGCCATTATGACCGTTACGGGTTACGAAAATGCGTTTCAAAATCTGGGTTGAAGACCCTTACTATGTACGTGCACCTGAGGTTTTTGTGTTGTGGGCTTATCGTAACGTTACTCTTTCGTTACCGACCCTCTTCAACTGTGGTTCCGTGCGTTATTATTTACGTGTGGATACGTGTGGGGCGAACCGCACAATAATCCCACTTGCTGCCACCAATTTTGTAAGCCCCCTCTGTTGATACGAAACGTTACTGGCTTTTTGGTAGGGCTGATGGCCTGAAATTACGGAGGCACCAGTACGATCGTTTCGGGGGTTTATCAAAATACACAGAGACCACCTTATGTTGAAGGGAATCGGGATAACAGAGAACACGTAGGTACAGTTGAGTTACGTAATTAAGTATAATTAAAAGGAAGCAGAATGGAAACGTTACTATCAATACAACTTGAAGTGGGGTTCACTGAAGGTGCTCGTTTTCGAATGCTGAAGGCCAAGTGACGTTACTAGTTACTATTCGAGGATAAACAAAGGCTGATGGCAAAGACGTTACGTTACGTTACGTTATTCGTTACTTCAAAAGATAAGGGTGCTGAAGGCCTGGGAGGGACGTTACTTCATACACATATATACAATGAGAAATAGATAATAATACTAATGAAATAGGTAATGCAAGGTAAGAGATATTGACGTAATTCACTTAGTGTTACGGTATAGTTATAGACTCGTTACGAGGTGATATGTACAAGTATGATACAAAAAGAATAATAAAAGGAAAGAATTTGCTGAGTACGGATCGAAAACATACATAAGTGAAAGTGCGTTACTAAACAAAGGATTGTGACCTGTTGGCGTCGATGGCGTCTTGAATGGCGTTACTGCGCGTCACTACGTAGTTCACCAGGGGGGTTTTCGCAGAGGTCGCCCGAAGGTAAGACTTGCTAAGATTTAATAATGAGTCTCTGTCTCGGGGGGAATGGGAAACTGATATAACTGCAGTTTCGGGATAAACACACACTCCGTTACTCCAACAATTCGGAAACGCGTTACTACTATCGTTCGCACAGGGCATAGAAGCCTACAACTCTCACTCGTGACAAAAATACTTCGGTCTGAGAACAACTGAACACTTCGCTGGCAGAAAGACGACTGGCCAGGAGTAGGGGGACGGACGCCCTGAGCTGGGGTGTCTCCCCTCCACTCCGGGCCAGCGCGGAGGACTACACACCCTCGTTTGCGAGTGGGGACGACCGGGTGATAGGAAATAGTCCCTCAAAAGCCCGAGGCCGGACGGTGGCGCTGCCGCGGGAAGGCGGCGGCCTACATACCTTTGATTTTACTGCAGATATTTCATTTTCAATCTCTCGGATAACATCAGAAGGCAACTCAGAGAAAATCTCCTCATAATTAGTAGCCATAAATTGAATAATGGACAACACTTTACTGTCGTCAGGTATTACTGCAGCACTGGTTTCTTGTCGTTTTAAAATTACACACTGCAGTTTTGAAACCATCTGAAAGTCATAATAACCCAATGTAAAACCATGGATGTTAACGATAGGTACTGTTCTCAAAATGTTACATGTAAAACACCTCGAAGCCAGCTGATATTCAAATGAAACTTACATGTTTGAAAGATAACTTCGAAGACTGAGGAACAAGCTTCAGAATTCTCATCAAGAGCTTCAATTGAGCTCTATTATTTGGTGGAATCAGTAGTAAAATGAGTTGGAAGACAGACACACATGCTTTTAAAACGGGTTGCTGCCATTCTTTCCTAGAGGTTGCGCATAACGAGTTCAGTTCTGAAAATTGTAATTAGGTAGTTTAAAGTTGTACATGGCAAAGACGTTCGGTAGAAACCTATGTTTAATTGAGTCCACTGAGGGTGTTACCTACCTATGGTGGTAATGAAGTGGGCCGTGATTGAAGGTAGGTATGGGAAATAGGTAGGCACCAGTTATGGTTTGGTTTCACGGGAGTTGTATGAACAAAGCGATGAATTGCAAAAATAATTGGGAATTGAGCATACACAAAGAGTCTGGGGGATGTGATAAACTGCAATAGATAGATGATAAATAATTATGGAAAAGCTTTGATTTCAGTGAGGAAGAGCTTTGATTTCCGTCAATCACTCTTTTAACATTGATGAAAAACAACTAGACTTTATATACCAACCTTCCAAATTAATATTTTCATAGGAATTTGCCTCAAAGATGTCTGGATTGGAACTGGTCGACGCAGTGTAAAATGTACTTGTGGAATCTTCAGAAACTAATGATTTCTTGCTCTGGCTCACTTTGAGGAGTCTGTTTACTGACTCCATTGCATATTTGTAGTCCAATGTACTGTCACAGTGCGTAGAATCGTCCAGCGATGAATTCAGCCCATGATTTACATAGACGTGTATGTTATCCAAGTTGTCTGAACTTTTGCTTTTCATGTATCTTCCAAACTGAGGTGATGTTTTGAAACAGTGGTGTGGAAATGAGCTTTGGGTGTGCATCTCCTTTTTAGTAGTACCCTTTGGTTCAGACCCAGGCGAAAAAAACGAGAATGCAGCATTGTCTATCCCTTCATAGACTGATTTAGTGGAATCCTGGCAATTCATTTGATTCTCAGTCTCAAATCGTTTGATTATTTGTAAAGGTTTCCTCTCTTTTATTTGCGGTTTGATCTTCAGAGATGAAATTGGTAGCTCACAGTCCTTATAGTTCACGGAAAAGGACGATTTTGTGCAAAAACTTGAATATCTTTTCAGATGGATAATATCATAGGACCTCTGTGGAACTACTCTCATAACAGGGTCATCAGAGGTGAACGCCGTTTCCAAACAAGAATTTGCCATCCTTATTCTATTGCTCATGCCTCTTGACTTCTTACGAGGGCTCGATATACAGTCAAGGAGGTGTTCTTGGGAAGCTGTTATTCTCAATGATGATTTGTCCACTAGACTATGCAACTGGTCGAAATACAGGTATGTATTTATGATTAAGTCAAAGAGAAAAGGGCAAATCAGTGGTGTCCCTAATGTGGCAAAGTAATCTGAAATTATCTTGAACAGTTCTATTTCAAACTCGGGATACGTGCTCTTAATATCAGGTTTCGCTGCACCTGCAAAAATCAAGAGGAATAATCAAGGTGCTCAAACTTAATATTTTCAAGATTATGACAGTAAAAGTATAGGTAGAAAGGGAGAAAAACATTTGTGATCATACAGTTGATGAGATTATGGATAGCACTCAAAATCCAATGAGGGAGTTCGGTATTCCACTTCAGCTTCACCCAATCTGGGCTGGCATTAGTCACAACCCATTTTGCTTCGATCCTTTCACTTGGGATGAGGGCAGAAACTTCAAGGGGATTGAGCATTTCTTTGATTCTGGAATAGTAAAGAATAATGGACTGTAAACTAAGTGAATCAGGAAATTCGACAAATCAATTTTATTTTACAGTAAAACAAGTAAACAGGCAATATTTGGAATAATGCCAAGGAAATGAAATTATATGAAATTATACATGCTGTATCTACACCGAAACTTGCCTGTTCCAAGCCAGATGAAAAAAGAGGAGGGAGAGAAGTAACAACCTCGTTAAAAAACCTGAGTTCTATGACCCTGTAAGGACCCTTAGCCAGGGTTACAGACGACCAAGTGCTAACAGTGGAAGGAGCGGATGAGAACTATCTTGAGTTCCAATGGTCCTGAAGGCGGAAGAGCCCACTGCCTTGTGGGTAGGGCAAAGGCTAAGGGTGGGAACCCCTACACAATAAATCCGGCACATGTCCAGGCCTGCTGGATACTCGGGAGCATTGGGCTAAGTCCTCCCTGATAAACTCTTATTACAGAAACCGAAATGAATTTGCACCGGTCTGATCTTCAGGTACAGACCTTTGGCATGAAACTGAAAACTCGTCTTGGATTTTGGAATGTGTGGTCACTAATGGAACCAGGGAAGCTGAATGTCGTTGCAAGGGAAATGGAGAGGTATAATATCGAGATATTAGGGTCTGAGTGAAGTAAGGTGGAAGGAGTTTGGGCAGATAAAGACCAGATATTGTCTTACCTTCTTATATTCGGGTCGAGCGGGGAAGGATGCCAAACATCGGAATGGTGTGGGTATCCTCCTATTGAAAGGTACCAGCAAGAGCTTGGAATGGGAACCCATACCAGACCAAATCATCATGGCTGGCTAGCCTCAGTGTTCTCCAACTGAGGTTGCCGAAACGATCATAAAGGATGAGATCTAACACAGCCTGAGAAATTTAGTAACCAAGAAACCAGGCTGTGACATCCTTGTTTTTAATGGGCGATCTTAACACCAAGGTTGGCTCAGATAACGAAGGGCTTGAACAAACTATGGGCACCCATGATCTGGGAGAAATGAATGGAAATGGAGAGATCCTCCCAACATTCTGTGCAGAACATGATCTTGTGATTGGAGGAACGCCTTTTCCTCATAAGAATTGCCAAAAGATCACATGGTTGTCCCCTGATGGCCAGACCTGGAACCAAACTAATCACTTTGCACTAGGCCAAAAGTTCACACAATCCCTGCAGTGGGGGTGCTGACACTAAAAGTCGAATTTGAAAGGCAGATGGATCTTTTGTTCAGCAGTATCCAATACCTATGGAGAAACAGGAATATATCCCTACACATGAAACTTGGACTTTTCAATACGAATGGAAATTCAGTGCTCCTGTATGATTTTTGTAAACCGTTGCCCACGTCGAATTCTAGGAATGATCTCGGATGGAAGGAGGAAAACTCTATGGAACGTCGAGCATTGGAGTGGAACTTGCAAGGGTATCGAAGAAGAGCCCCACGAAAAATGTGGAGAAGATCTGTGGATGAAGAGGCGAGTCGCGTGGGGAAGACGTGGTAGGAAATTAAGGCCTTGACTAGAAACAGAGACGAATGGCGCAACTTCAAACAGGCCCTATGCTCCTCAACGGAGTAACAGGAAATAAGTGAATCACATTGAAACTACTCATGCAGTACTCTATCTCATTCACAGTGAATATGGCATACCTGTTCAAAATTTGGTGCTTCCACTCGCTATCATTTTCCACCCCAGAACCATCACCATTTTCATCATTATTCATACAAATCGTTGAATTCAAGCTGCGTAGTCTTTTGTTCATACACGTTAATGGGAGGTTCCCTCTGAACGCTATTAAATTTTCAGTGAACCTGGGAACACGTGCTAATAAGATGATGGCACAGAAACAAAAATTACTACCTACCTACCTACTGAAGATTGCTCACAGATTTAACAAGTTCTAGGTCAGAACAATCAATGTTTTTGATGGGGAAATGATACCTATTTTGTATAATGAAAAGACATAGTATCATGAATGAGAGCTAGCTTAGAGAGTATGTCGCAGAGTAAGTTGGTCTAAATGAACAAGAACCGGTCGGATTTAAAAGGGAAGTAGGTAAGAGGATACATTGAAAATGGCTAATTCCTATTCTCAACATATTATCTATTAAGTAATTACAGGGAACGCCCACTAGAAGATGTGAAGATATTCACACTAGTCACTCCAAGTTTCTTGCGCAACTAGACCAAAACCGAATTGATTACAAAAAGACACTTAGATATCTAAAAAAAATTTCCGTACCGCAAATTATTTTTACCTAAAGCACTCGCTCTCCGTCAGCTCTCAATTCATGGGAATAAGTACATCCAGGCTTTTAGCAAACAAAACTTGTAATACAACCATTCAAATATCGATATTTCTCAACGGTTACACAACTAGACCAACACCTCACCCAAAAAAGTTATAATTTACAAGGGGAAAACAAACTGGGAAACATATGTTTTGACATCTGGGCTGATAATTGGGCCAATAAAAAGTTACATTCGTGCAACAACTTATAAACCAAAATATTCATACTCGTATGTAACTAAATAAATAAAGATATATGTACATGCATGAATGAATTCTGTAATGGTCGGTGATTTGAATTTCATTGCCACAGGCTATTTTTAACTAAGTAGGTAGTTACCTACTATAAACTATAAGGTTTATACATTTTACTAGTACCATTTACACGACGAAGTACCTACCTGTACCTATACTGTAGGGATGTAAGTATAGTGCTGATTCTAGTCTGTTCAGTGATCGCTGGGAACATTTCGGTACCTACCCTGAGAACACTGACGCGTTTTCTGAAGGGACATATTTCGGCCTTTTTCCGGGCTCATGAGAACATCTAGGCGGTCGCCGGCATGACCATATATGACCCAATTTTCGAAATTGACCACAACTATTTTAGGTACTAACGAATTTAAGTTTCGTTAGGCACCCAATTTTACTATCGTAATACCTTTTTATGATTCGAACACCACGCTGAGCCGATTTTGGTGAGATTAAATATCAAATGTTGACAATTTAGCAATTATGGCTAATTTTAGCGATTTTTTAATTCAAATTTATGACTCGAATTTACCCAAATTGTTCTGTAGGTTGTGTTGATGTAGAGATGTAAGTATAGTACTGATTCTATTAAACGGTTTTCTGCACTTCAGAACCCTGGGAACATTTTGACAGATTGGGAACACTGATGCGTTTTTTGAAGGGGATTATTCCGGCATTTTTGCGGGCTCATTGGAACATTTAGGCGGCCGCCGGCATGGCCGTACGAGCTAAATTTTCGAAATTAACGACCACTATATTACCGAATTCAAGAGAATTGCTACCCAATTTTTACTATTGTAATACCTTTTTAGTAATATTTTTAGTAGGTACTGAAGCCTTTTTATGATACGAATCACCATGCTCAGCCGATTCTGGTGAGTTACACCTACCAAATGTTAATAATTTATAATTTTGCCAGATTTCAGCGATTTTTGAATTTCTTAATTTTTTTGGATTTCTGACATTCTCGATTTATATGTACGCAAATTGTTTTGAAAAGAAACATATTAAGTACTAGAGTAAAGAGGGGTAACGGGATCCAGGGGTAATGGTATCCTTCAAAGTTTTAGAAAATCTGAAGTATTCTCCAGTAATGTAGCTGGCTCTGAACTCTGGAAGCTGAGGAAATAATCTTATCAACATTTTGCCAGCTGATTAAACAAATGCCGCTCATTTCGCGTTTCAAAGGATTGAAGGCGTTCTCTTATCATTTTTGCCATGTCTTCAAAACGAGGTAAGTCACTTATTTTTTCGTATTTTTCGATTTTTTTCTTCTTACAAACGTTAGAACTACTCTCTACTCTTCGATTCGTGTTTAGTTTTTCAAAATCCGTTCAGAAATAAGGTGTCAGCGTGTTTTTCACCAAAATGTCAACAAGTGGGGTAATGATATCCTTGGTTATGGGGTAATGGGATCCGCTATTTTGAGTGGACCCCATTACCCTATAACAGCGGATGCCATTCCCCCACAACCTTTTCTCTCTCACCCCCCCCCTCCTTTCCAAAAGAAAATCAGCGGATCCGATTACCCCACTGGGGGGATCCCATTACCCCGCTAGTGGGGGAATGATATCCAAAGCACTCTTTTGCTTTGGCGAGCAATTAGTAGGTTGGCTAACCGGTAAAAACAATTTCGAATTATCACAATTCAATAAATTTGTGGTAAAATGAGACCAATGTCACATCTGCATGACTATTCTGGACGATGATGCTATTGAACGACACAATTAAGGGTATCTCGTTCCCCCACCTTACCCTACCTATTGCAATAGGTTTTTTTTGTCTCGAGTTACCATGCTATACCTACAATCCACCACTCTTAGTAATTTTATATCAATTTAATGGTCGTTTTAGCCATTTTTATTTACGTCCTCCCTCCCCTCACTTAAACTTCACTCACTTTTGAAAATTGCTAATCTTCGTTACCGACCATCTATTTGCCATCACAAACATTTTGGCGAAATGTGGAATTTCTTATCTCCTAGCCATTATCTGATAAGGGCAGAAGAATATATGATAATATACATACATTCCTCCCCTCAGCCCCTATAACCCATCCCCTTCCACCCACCCATCTCAGCGCCAATTGAAAAACGCTGCAAAGTCCTTGTCACATGGGGTTTATTATTCTACAGAAATGTTGGCTGTACATTTATTGTTTGTTTCATGTGAAATAATTGAAATAGCTATTTCTGATGGTTTCCACCAATTTTGGCCCCCAAAACACAAATTAGGTAGGTACGATCTTTTTTTTTTTTTTTTCAAATTAACTTTGATCATTGGTAGTGCCATTTAATCGTCTTGATCCACGTGTTGACACTTTTTCTAGTGTTATTCTACAAACTGATGGTGATTTCAGACGATTTCGCAGGTTTTTGACTCATACAAAATCAATTTTGGGAGCTGAACATCTGGTACAACCTCAATTTTCCACTCCTTGGCCAAAATTGACCTCATATTCGATCTTCTCGTCCCCAAAAACATGGAAAACGATACCTCAAAAGCTCATGTTACCAACATGTTGCTAAAACGCAAAAAGTACCTATTTTTACACACATTTTCACTCACAACACCCCTGGGTATATTCCGATCGGGCTGAAAAGTTTCGGGACACAACTAGGGCCCAAATAGAGCATGTGTGCGAAAGAACGACTTTTTTAGACCGAAAATGAAGCCTGTACACGTGATACGGCGGACGGCGTACGGCGGACGGCGGACGGACGTTGCATTTTTTGAATCTACGCACCTTGAAACGGAAAAGAAAAAAGTTTGAGGGGGGGGGTTATAAAAATTTTTTGCTGAGCGATTACATAGGTGTATTATTCAGAGAATAATAAACCAAAAGCCTGAGTAACACGCCTGAGACGCCCAAAGGGCAGTACGAATTTTTGTTTTGGCACACCTGCGTCGCTGAGAGCCATATGTCTTCTACGTATACCCACCTAGGTCCCTCCGAAGGCCGAGGAGTGGAGGGCGCCTTTGGCTTATTGTTATTATGATTATCAGTAACCATTTCATTCTAGTTGATGTCAATTAAAATTATTAATTATAATATTAACTCACTCATAGATATGCTTGGAACTATCCCGAAATCTCCCTTCGCTACCCAATGAGCAACCTCTGGCTCGTCTTATCAAATTAGCATTGAGGAATTGGTTCAGCAGCTCTTTAGTTTGCTCCCTAGTCACATTCGGGTTGAACAGACTGTTTGACTGGAGACATTTGTGAAGGAACTTGACCGCCTCAGAACCAGTAAAAGAGTTCTTGTGTTTGTGGAACCTGTGTCGGTGCTCCGAAAGTTGTATGCCATCCCGAAAACTAATCACAGCCTCATTCCACTGAAATATGAAAAAAGTAATTGTTAACTGCGACTTAACAACTAGATTCAAGAAAATCGTATCGCACTAGTTTGATTGCATGCAAATTTTAACTTAAATTAAGATTTTTAGTTTGTCAGTACAGGTATTAGTACAATCAGCCTGTATTTTTGCTGTCTCAAATGAACTATGCTACACTAAACCACTGATCTGTGAGAAAATCAAAATAACAGTCATACCGCATAAACATAATGTAAGCGAATTTTCTAAGTAACGTCAATATATCATTTTTTATATAATCATGAAGTGTATAATATATCACCATTTTACACGACTTTAGGTTATTTTGAACAATTATTACAACTTCACAGAATTATATAGGATGAAGGAGGTTCGGCGAGAGAAACAAGATGTTTATGGGGAACATGCACGTATTTATTTTTATTTTATTTTATTTTTTTGAATAATAAATTAAAGTAGATTCCATCCTGTGAATCTTGGCACCAACCGCACCGTCCTATGATAAGTAGTTCTTTTTCTATGATTTTTCAGATTTTCAACCAGTTCTGACGTCACTGCACCCCTATAGCCTGGGTAGGACCCCTCGGCCTACTGGGGCTCCACAACTGGTTGAAACTTTGAAAAATCATAGAAAAGAACAACCTGCTTATTATAGGACAGTATAGTTGGTGTTAAGGTTCTCAGAATGGAATGTTCCATTTAAATATATATATATACACAGGGTGTCTAGTGTAACTATGTAACAAACTCAGGGAATCGATTTTACAGGTAATTTGCAACAAAAAATGCCTCGTACAGTTTTTTCTTACTCAAGTAAAAATCCGACTTTTTTCACTTATAAGATTTTTTCGTCTTCTCGACCTTGTCTCTGTAAAACGGACCTAACTCCCTTAAATTATTATGCAAAATAAAATCTGAGGATACCGTTGGAAAGAGCGTTAAATTTCCCATCTCTTTGATACAAAATCCGATTTTTTTAGTCTGGCCTAACTGGTAAAAAAATGGCGAAATTTAAAAATTTGAAGATTTTCTTAAAATCACCGTTTTTTTCTTTAGTAGTTCACCTTGTTATTACGGAGGTCATTCGGTGGGCACTCCTTAAGAAAAACTTGCCCAGAATCTCAGCTTTCCAATGGTATAAGAAAAAAACTTTTCACAGTGGAATTTGGCGGAGAAAATGACGTTTGAGTCCTGAAAAACGTGGGTTTTTAGGGGAAAATCAACGTTTTCCACCAAAAGCCGACTTGCTCCATAAAAATTAGTTCGATACCTATCGCAATTCATGCACACTTTTACGCTGAATCGAATGGTGACACTCTCATGCCTCCACAATTAGGATAAAACTCATTTTTTTGTATTTCATTTAGTGGCGAATAGGGTTTCACAATAAGTTTTCAAAATGTCCTCCTCCTTGCTGAAAACAAAGGCGGCATCTTTTAACTACGCTTCTCGTGACGTCCCGTAGTTGATGAGCATTTTGCAACGTACCGGCACATTGCTGCACTCTGGAAAAACAGAATGCATTAATTTGAGTAATCGTTTACGTAGCAGCAGAGTCAGGTCATTGTATCCACAGAAATTTTGGTATCTACCGTTTTATGTATTTTCAAGAACTTTTTCTTCAATGCATGGAAATTTCTGTGGATACAATGACTTGACTCTGCTGCTACGTAAACGATTACTCAAATTAATGCATTCTGTTTTTCCAGAGTACAGCAATGTGCCGGTACGTTGCAAAATGCTCATCAACTACGGGACGTCACGAGAAGCGTAGTTAAAAGATGCCGCCTTTGTTTTCAGCAAGGAGGAGGACATTTTGAAAACTTATTGTGAAACCCTATTCGCCACTAAATGAAATACAAAAAAATGAGTTTTTTCCTAATTGGGGAGGCATGAGAGTGTCACCATTCGATTCAGCGTAAAAGTGTGCATGAATTGCGATATCGAACTAATTTTTATGGAGCAAGTCGGCTTTTGGTGGAAAACGTTGATTTTCACCTAAAAACCCACGTTTTTCAGGACTCAAACGTCATTTTCTCCGCCAAATTCCACTGTGAAAAGTTTTTTTCTTATACCATTGGAAAGCTGAGATTCTGGGCAAGTGTTTCTTAAGGAGTGCCCACCGAATGACCTCCGTAATAACAAGGCGAACTACTAAAGAAAAAAACGGTGATTTTAAGAAAATCTTCAAATTTTTACATTTCGCCATTTTTTTACCAGTTAGGCCAGACTAAAAAAATTGGATTTTGCATCACAGAGATGGGAAATTTAACGCTCTTTCCAACGGTATCCTCAGATTTTATTTTACGTAATAATTTAAGGGAGTTAGGTCCGTTTTACAGAGACAAGGTCGAGAAGACGAAAAAAATCCTAAAAATGGAAAAAGTCGGATTTTTAGTTGAGTAAGAAAAAAAACCACAGTCATGCAGCATGGCTATAAGAGCGAATTTTCGAAGAAATAACTGATTTTATGTAAAATGTGATGTTTGGGATATCCGTAACAAATTTTTGTTCCATTTTGGTTTATTATTCTGTGAATAATACACCTATGTATTCGCTCAGCAAAAAATTTTTATAACACCCCCACAAAATTTTTTCTTTTCCGTTTCAAGGTGCATAGATTCCAAAAATGCAATGTCCGTCTGCCGTACGCCGTATCATGTGTACCGGCTTCATTTTCGGTCTAAAAAATTCGTTCTTTCGCACACATGCTCCATTTGGGCCCTAGTTGTGTCCCGAAACTTTCAGCCCGATCGGAATATACCCAGGGGTGTTATGAGTGAAAATGTGTGTAAAAATAGGTACCATCTACGAACTTAGCCTGTCGATTGCCAAGACAGATTTTTCGTGCAAATTTGAACTTTTTATCTCAATTCTTTCGAGAGTTATCGTCTGGAATGATATATATATATATATATATATATATATATATATATATATATATATATATATATATATATATATATGCGTGGTATGCATATATACACCACGGAATTTTATATATATATATACATAACTTTTGGTGTCTTTCGGCAGTGAATTCAGGATGGTCTGAAACGGATTTTGGTATAAAAATCTTTCGGAAATTCGAGTTTTAAAAATTTTGGACCGAGAACAATTATAATAGCTTCCTTTTCTTCGAAAATTCGCTAAAAACTCTACTAGGCATTTTTTGTTGCAAATTACCAGTAAAATCGATTCCCTGAGTTTGTTACATAGTTACACTAGACACCCTGTATATTATATATATATATATATATATATATATATACATCCTGGTATCATTGTGGCTACCACACACAGAAAAGTTGCATTTAAAGTGGCACCCGTGTGCATGCGACATCCGTATAAGGGTGCCACTTTGAAATCACTACGTAGTTTGGAGGTTAATAGAAGAAAAAAATTGAAACGCTTCGGAAGTGCTGCAGGTATCAATTATCAACAACTATCGATACACAGAAGGGGGTAAATCGATAAGAGGAGTCAGATATATTGATTTGAAAATTGTCACATGGGTGCCACAAACATAGCAAGATGGATAACAATTATACGGCGATAGTTCCCGGTTTTTCCAAACGCAGCGCTGGTGCCAGTCGAGAATATACACAGTATATCATAAAATTGACGAAGACCTATCATTGCGACCTCCGGAGATTTGGCAACACTGTTATCAGAGAATCAGTCGACCAGCCCAAGCCCCTCGTGGGCTGTAGGGCCATGGTGGCTTGTCAGAAGAGCACTTTTGGAGTATCAACTCATTTAGCCCAGTCAAATTAGAAAAGAAAAAAAGGTACCAGCGGGAAAAAATCCTAAAAATTTGAAATGTGGCATGCTTGTTGATTGGTACATCATACAACCGTGAAATATTGGCACTTCGTGCAGTTTTGGGCCTATAACATCCAAACGATGATTCTTACAGAAAATTTCACTCGGACAAAAATTAAAGAGCATTAAATTCTACTTAGAACGATTGTCTTAAACATCAAATTTGGTTCAGCCGTTTGGCTGGAATTGACGGTCTAAACTCGGAAATTTTTTCCATTTTGACTGAAAAGTGTGTTTCACACGCCTCCAACTAAAAATGGGTATTCCAAATGAAACATATCATATAACTAAAGTTATACATCATTCAATTCTGCGTTCAAAGCACCCATATGTTTTATTAAAATTGCAATTTAAAATTTTAATTGATCTAAACTTTAATATTTCAATTAAATATTTTGAAGTCCATCTTTGGCATCGAACATGGTTGGAGAGGGGGGGGGGGGGGGGTAGCCCCCTAAAAATTTTATGGTTACGTTTCAAGACATGTAGAATCCAAAAATATATGAACCGATAATTTCTGTCCGTCCGCAGTACGCTGCGCTGTTACCATAAACCAAAATTAATTAAATTTGGTTGGTAGGTTCCAGTTGTGGTCTTTTGATCCGCGAAGCTCAGCGTTACCGGCGGCGGTCCGCTTTTGTTCAAATTCAGTAGATAGTTGGGGTGGTGTAGCTCCTAGGTCGTCCCCTATGAATTTGGTGCTCTACAACTTTAGTTACCTATATAACACTTTTCATTTCGAATAATCGTTTTTGAGTTTAGGACAACTTCTGTCTGCCAAAAAACCTCAAAATTGTAGGACTTTTTCCAGTTTTTAGCTTACCTATCTACAAGATTTACCTGAACGGTCCATCTTACATGAATCATCTTAATGAAGTCCATCTTTGGCATCAAACATGAGGGAAAAGAAAAAAGTTTAGCCCCCTCAAAATTTGACGGTTTCGTTTCAAGACACGTAGAATCCGAAAATAGATTAAACAATAATTTCTGCCCGTCCGCTGTACGCCGCGCCGTACCAGACACTTTTCTTTGTTACCACAAACCAAAATTAATGAAATTTGGTTGGTAGGTTCCAATGAGGGTCTTTTTTTGTTCCGCGAAGCTCGGCGTTACCGGCGGCGGCCGCCCGATTTTGTTCGAATTCAGTGATAGTTGGGGTGGTGTACCCCCTAGATCGTCCCATATGAATTTCAAATCGCTCGGATCATTAGTACGACCACTGTGCTTGCGTAGACGCAAAATCGAGGTACTTGATTTCTCATTAACCTGTGTTTGTTCATGTTGCTGTCTGAGGACAAGTACGGAAGCCTTACCTATTAATAAAGCGTTACCTATTAATTTTGAAAAACTCACGACTTCTTTTTTCCCTATTTGTAGAAGTATGCGTAGAAGCTAGGTTAGTACAAAGTCGGTTATACAGTCGTATTCTATCATTCTTTGACCGCCCGATTTCGATGGCAATTTTAGGAACGGTTCTTCAAACTAGGCGTAGGAATTTTCGTTCTACTATTTTTAAACTACACATTATGCTTCATGCATTACAGCAAATAACTGTAGATATAATTTTCGACTCTACCGCATATTTAGGAAAAGGACCTGGAGGGAAGAAACGTAAAAACTCTGCAAATTATTAAACAACGGTTTATTATTTTCCTATAAGGATGCCCCATATCCGAGCGGATGGGGAGCCCAGCCCGCAAATGTTGCCAAAATCGGATTCGAACTGAGGATATTATGCGCGTGCGAAGGGTTTGCGGACGCAAACGGATAGACATACATCGAACCAAATTTTTGTTCAAGTTGCTAAAGTATGTACCTATCGACCAAATCGAAAACACCATCTTCCTCGAAACGAAATAATATTGCGGAACAACCAACTCGGTTTCATGCAGCAATTTCTTTTCAACCAATTAAAATTGTGAATTGAATATTTCAATATAGGAACGCTGCAAAGTCCTTGTCGCATGGGTTTATTATTCTTCTGGACTTACCTACAGAAATGTTGGCTGTTCATTTATTGTTTCTCAAAAACACGTTTTTTTTTACAAATTATCTTTGATCAATTATAGTGCCATTTAACTGTCTTGATTCACCTGTTGATACTACTTTTTGTGTTATTATACAAATTTATGGTGATTTCAGTCAATGTCCCAGGTTTCTGACCCATAAAAAATGAATCCGGGAGCTGAACGTTAGGTACAATTTCAATTCTTCACTCTTTGGTCTTTAGGAGAATCAACTTCATATTCGGTCTTCGTGCTCTGAAAAACATGGAAAACGATACCTCGCAAGCTCATGTTCACCAAAACCTCAAACACTGGAAAACCCCTATTTTTACACCCATCCCCCCCCCCTCCCCCACCACTAATAAACCAACAGGGGTCCTCAATGAATTCAGCATGACTTTGCTAAGGTACCAGGCTTTCATTGAAAAATATGATGAACAATACCATCGCAGCTAGAATTTTAAAAGAAACATTTAAAGGAGAACTTGTACTGTTGCCACATTTCCCAATGATTCAAACAGGTCCCATTCGAAATCAAACGTTTGCCGACTCGGCGCGACTCGCATTTGCAGTAATAGTCAACAAATCAAGGAGACAATCGCTAAAATTGTGTGGATTAAATTTGGGAATACAATAGTCTTATGAGTCAGATGTTTGTTTCCAAAATTTAAAATTTTAATATTTGTCTCCCGAGCCTATGCGGCCTTGACAGTTGACATACAAGTGTCTTTCAGTTCAGGATATAGTGTAGAATCAAGAAACAGAGGAAACAAACGCGGTAAAATAATTCAGAAGTTGGTTGCCAAATAGACTTGACATTTTAAAATTTGTCTGCTGAACCTACTAGTTCAGTTGGCAGACAAATGCCTTTCAATTCAGGATATGATGCAGAATCAGATAATACTAGTGGGTCCACTGACCAGACGCATTTCGCAATTTTGAAAATAAGCTCACTGCCTATAAACCATGCTCAATAATATATATTTTTCGGAGCGGTTTATGGCTTAATATTTAGCAGTTGCTGTAAGGATGACTGGCAGAGCGTTGAAAGTAATTGTATTCGATTCAGCACGCCGGAAAACATGAAAAACTATACCAAACACACATTTTCTGACAGATGACAGAGATGACAGGCGTCGTTCCCTGGTACCATGGTGGCACCAAAACTACACAGAAAATTCTGGAGGCCTAAACACATTTTTCTGATAGACGGTACCACTGGTAACATGGTGGCACCAATAGCAAATTTGGAAGGCCGAATGAGGCTAGCCTCCAAGTTTCAAGCCAAAATACCCAAGATTGCGGCTTGCAGCGCAGTACAGACATACCCCGTAATGTTGACAAGTCTGAGGCATCTCTGACGTTCGGCAATAAGACGCAACACGCAAACGTGATCGTAAGATTTAGATTCCTAAATTTAAAATTTCGGAATTTACAGAACGTTCCCACCCGAATTCAGCCGGCACATTTCATCCCACTTGACATTTATATTGTTAAAGAAATTGTGGTCAAATGGGTCAGATTTCCCCCTTTCTTATTCCCATTTTCAACATACGCCACTTCCGAATAAGACCAGATCAGGTCATTAGACTCAAGAAATTCATCTCATACAAGTTGAAAAAATTAATTCGAAAAATACACCTTACACTTTTGGTAGAGGTCTTGAATCTGAATCCATCACCCATTTTATCAACTGAAATGGCCCATTTGGATCCATTAGGCGATCAGGGCTTTCCTGGGAGACGCACGAGGGTAGGTTTTGACCACAGAATTCAGTGGTCTTTAACGTAGGTGTTTCTGTACCGGTAAGTCATAAACCGTTGTGTAGTAATTTGCAGCTTTTTTCTTACCATTTTCGGATTCTATGTAGGTACCTTGAAACGCTTTCAAAATAATTGTATTAATGCTCGATTCCAAAGGTTCTTTATTGAAAATAATAACCCGAAAAAATAGTACTAATTTATCCCATAGATAGAAGAACAAAATCGCTGCAACTTATTACAGAACGGTGTATAATTTAAATCACTGTTTTCTGTGGTCAATACCTACCCTCTTGGACCCCCAGGAAAGCACTAAATCGAGTACTGGAGCCGGCCGGGCAGTTACAGTTTCATAAATATGCAGTGGAAGCAAGAATGCTGTGATTAATAAGTTATTTGTTGATATTCATGAAGCGTGTGTTAAGCTACAAAAAAAGGTACCTACCAATTAGAAAAATAATAAATAACAATACCTAATTCTTCCGATCAAATAATATCTTGGAACAACCAACTCGACTTCATACAGCCATCCGTGATGGATGCATACCGTTTCATTCACGATCATACTGACGAAGGTTTTCGGTGCAAACTTCAGGGCCATAATGTGAACAAACGGCTGTACATACTCCAGGTGGTCTCAAAAATTTCCTAAGTTCGAGATCAATTTAAAAACGAGCCCTGAAATAACGGAGCCCTGAAAATTTCAACCCCTATTGGTTTATTATTCTGCGAATAATACACCTATGTATTCGCTCAGCAAAACATTTTTATAACACCCCCTCAAAATTTTTTCTTTTCCGTTTCAAGGTGCGTAGATTGCAAAAATGCTATATCCGTCCGCCGTATCACATGTACCGGCTTCATTTTAGGTCTAAAAATTCGATCTTTCGCACACATGCTCCATTTAGGCCCTAGTTGTGTCCCGAAACTTCAGCCCGATCGGAATATACCGAGGGGTGTTATGGGTGAAAATGTGCACAAAAATAGGTACTTTTTGTGTTTTAGTAACATGTTAGTAAAATGAGCTTTTGAGGTATCGTTTTCCATGTTTTTGGGAACGAGAAGACCGAATATGAATTGGTGAAAACAATCAGAAATACTTATCTATTTAAATTATTTCACATGAAAGAAACAATAAATGAACAGCCAACATTTCTGTAGGTATGTCCAATAGAATAATAAAACCATGCGACAAGGACTTTGCAGCGTTTTTTTCTCCCCTTACAGCAGAGCTACATGGACCATTCAGACCCCAAATAGGACCCACAAACCGAATTTCATTAATTTGGGTTTATTATTATGAATAATGAACCTTTGGAATCGAGGACGAAAAAATAAAATTGTTAACCCCCCCCCCCCCCTCCCCCAACCCATTAAACTTTGAAAGTTTCCATTTCAAGGTACCTGTGTAGTATCCGAAAATGCAATAAAAAAATTTCTGTCCGTCCGCTGTACGATGTATTTAGCACTTTTCTTAGCTACCATGTGATTCGATGCCAAATTTAATGATCTTTGGTTCTAGTGGTGGAAGGTAGGATGTACGGTTTGGAAGATATACCTAACTAAAAAATTTAGAAAGTGCCAAAATGTCGGTGTTTTTGCTCTCAAAATTTAAGCTCACTACCTGTGACCGTGCAAACGCAGATTCTTTTACTTAGCATCAACTGAAGGCATTAAACTTTTATTTAGCATCATCTGAAGGTACTAAAACGATTTCCGATTTTTCGTCAATTAATTCCTGGAAAAATCCTAATTTTATTGGCCTAGGATGTTCCTTATAGGTACGTATACAAATGTTTACTCTAATGAAACAGTGACGTTTTAATACATACACAGCTCAATTAATTGAATTAATTGAGTTGAAAAATCGACCGTATTGGGTACTGTAGAGATGGATTCCAACAATTAAATTAAATGTCTTTTATAACCCTGAATTTTACCTCAATGGGTACCTATATCCCGGGGGGAACTTTTTACTCGGACCTTACTCAATCTTTAGTACCTTTAGACTTCGCATGATTACTGTGAGAGGTGAAGAGCTAATCGCTGGTCGAGTAAGCACAAGCTTTGAAAAGCTTGCATTGGTGCCCACCTGAGACGAGGACCAGTTGCCGCCAACTTTGGGGTTACTAAGATCTAACGCTGTGGCCCGCATGGTCACCCCGGGCCACGATTCTACACTACCAGGTTAAATGCTTTCCCCACTAGAGATTTGGCAACAGCGCATGGTGCCATATTGATAGCACTATGTTCAATGTATACACAAGTGGGTTCTGCAATGATGTGAATTCGGATAATGTATACTTCGGGTGCCGTATTGATCTAAGAATGAAAAGATGCCATAATGATAGCATTATGGGATTTCATTTCTGTTTGCAATTTCAAGAAAAAAATTACACCCATCACTTTCTATCAATGTAATGGACCAGTATACGCCTTAAAAATTAGATATATATTATTGGATTGCAAGGGTGCCACAATAACGCGTTATGTGCGGATGCCACTATGATAGCAGGATGTAAATATATATATATATATATATATATATATATATATATATATATATATACATTTGTGGAGTAGGTTGCTGATTGACCAATACTAGTCGTTTTTCTTTGTTTTATTTATTAAACCGACGTTTCGGTCTGGATCAGACCCTATTCATGCGTATCTACAAACAAGAAAGTTAGACTAGACTTAAATGTTAGCTAAAAATTTTGAAACAGGATATGAATGGGTAACTTAATTACCTACTACTTACTATTATCCTGTTTCAAAATTTTTAGCTAACATAAGTCTAGTCTAACTTTCTTGGTTGTAGATACGCATGAATAGGGTCTGATCCAGACCGAAACGTCCCGTTAATAAAGAAAACAAAGAAAAACGACTAGTATTGGTCAGTCAGCAACCTACTCCACAAATCTGCATTCAACTAGTCACCCAACAATCCAACATATTTATATATACATATATAAACAGCTTTTGTGACCCATGCACATACCCCGTTCCATGTTTCGACGCTTCATTACATTATTTTAGAGGAATCTACAAAAAAAATATATAATACACAGTGGTTCGTTATATGTCCGATAGAAATTTTGGGAGGAACTTCATTTCAAGTTGAAAAAACGTAGGGTTTCACAAGAATCCAAGGATTTTATCTGTCTGTGTAAACAATAACATTTAAACGGCATTTCTCTTCCCTACATACCTCGGGATGTAAAAAAGAGAATAATAATGTCGCCTCTCTTTAAAATTGTTACTTACTCGTCGGTCCAACAATGAATTATGACAATATAACAAACCGACAACTACTCTACCTCCCGGGCAGCAGAGGAATGTGGAAGGGGTGAGTTAAGGAGGGGAGGGAAAGTTATCCTCTGCTCCCTTGGTGGCAGCTATCCCTGGAGGAGCTGGAGACTCCATGGAAGTCGGGGCCACGACAGTCAGCGGCAGCACGACCGGAGAGAAGGCAGCAGGACCGTGAATTAAGTCGGTGACAAGCTGGTGAGGGTACAGCTTAGGAAAAGAGACCAAGTGGTACCCAATACAGGAGAAAGTCAGGGCCAAGGAGGAGGGAAAGGTCTGGCTTTCAAAGAAGTAGAGGAAGGCGAAGATGGCAGCTGAGGGGAAGTGGTATGGGGGAGCTGTGAGGGAGGGGGAGAGGTCTGACGCGTGAGTGGCAGTCAAGAAACTGACTGAGGTTACTCCAACCCAGACCCTGGTGAAATGGGCTAGGACCTCTGACCCACCCAGTGGCTCTAGTTCAGGAAGTATGCGAGAACCTCCTGCAAAGCAACAATCAGGAGAAGAGGCTGTAAACCCTACGACTCCAGCCTCGTCCTTCCAGATGGACATTGCGTGCCAGAACTACCCTGAAGGTATGTTGGATGCAGAACAAATCTGGCTCACACAGCAAGAGTTGTTCTGCAGGATGCTGGCCAAGAAGGTGCCACCTAGAATTTCATGGCACCAGATGAAGCTGGGGGCAGTGGCCCTGGACCGCGTAGATGAGGCGACAGTGGAGTGGCTCCGGAGGACCGTGTCAGACATTTTTTCGTGGAAGGGAGCAAGTCTCGGCCTCGGCATGAGGATGTGGTTGTAGGTGTCAGGGGACTTCAGAGACATCTTCCCCACAGAGATAATAGAGGGGCTTGAGCTACATAACCCTGACCTTGATACTGGGCTCTGGAGGGTTATCAAGCGGGATGTGGCCCTTATACAGGAACCCTGTGAATATAGGGGAAGACTTGCTAGGCTAGGGGAAGCTGAAGGTAGGTTGATATACGACAGGACTAATGTAAAACCTCACAGCTGCATTTTTATTAGAAGGGGGGGGGGGGGGGGTACCCTATCTGTTAATGAATGAGTACTATTTCAGGGACAAGACATCAGTGGTGATGAGGCAACACGAGGCAGGAGGATCTAGAGAACTTGTCCTAGTATCGGTATATCTGCCTTATGAAGAACCTGAACCTCCTGCAGAAGAAGTGACACGGATTGTACAGTTCTGTCCCAGGAGAGTGCTGCAGCTGGTGGTTGGAGGGGACCACATAGACTGGGGGAGCTCGGGCATCAATTCAAGAGGTGAGGGTCTGTATGACTACTTGGCGGCGGAGAACTTGGTATTGGTGAATAGGGGAAATGTACCCACATTCTGTGAATAGGGTTAGGGCTAAAGTCATAGATTTGAAAGTGGCAACAACATTAGCTGCGTCACGTATTAGGAACTGGCATGTATCAGAGGAAATACCATGCTCTCATCACATGTACACAAGATTCGGGGTTGTAATGGGGGGGAGGATCATCAGTACATACAGGAATCCTAGGAAAACAGACAGGGACTCCTACAGGCAGGATTTCATTAAAACCTAAAGGAGGAGAATTCCTCCATAGGCACAGACTGGATTTAGAGGTGGCAAGGGGTATGCAGATGACTAGGTCATACTCATACAAGGTAGATTCCAAAGCACAATACAGGAGCTGGCACAGGCAGCTGTGGGTATTGTCGAAAGGCGTGATGAAGAGGGGCTACGAGTCAATCCAAAAAAGACTGTACAGTTCCCATCACCAGGAAGCATATTACACTGAGCTCATGGAACCTGAGGATGTTTGGGCGGAGTGTGGGAGGGAAGGGGGAAGCCCAATATCTAGGCATCACACTGGACAGCAAGGTAACTTGGAAACCTGAAAACCACACCTAGTCAGTATTGGCACAGGCAGAAGGGGTACTTATGTGTGCCCAAAGAGCCTGTGGTACAAGATGGGTGTTGACACCCAAGATGGCAAACTAGTTGTACACCACAATAGTAAGACCTCTGTTATGGGGCACTAGTATGATGGGGGGGAGGGGGGTGAAGCAGAGATGTGGCTATGAGGAACTGGGCAAAGTAGTCTTCCCAGCAGCAGTGGGCAGTGTGGGCAGTAGTCTGGGGTAGTAGTCTTTTGATTACCGCAGCCATCAGGACCCCCCTCCACCACCCTACAACAGGGATGTAAACCCTGCTTGGCCTCCCACACTACAGCTGATTCGGCTTGGACTCCCACACTGCAGCCGATACAGCTTGGATTCCCACACTGAAAGGCTTCAGCTGAAGTTGCGGCTCATGGACTGCTTGCATTGAGTTCTGGAAGGAAACGTACTCTGGTGGACTGTGCAGCTGGAAATCCTCCATACGAGGAGCAATTCCGGTAAATTACTTTGGAAAAAGTTCAAGGTCAGAAGATCTGAAGGGATAAATGGACGGGTACCAGGCTTCCAGACCGATCTGGAGACATTGTACTGTTTATCGATGGCTCAAGAATGGATGGGAAGTCAGGGGCTGGTTTCATTGGGGTAAGGCCACGCACCAAGGCATATTGGCCCCTAGGTGTGTACGCAACTGTACCTATATCAGGCATTCTTTGCAATAAAGGAATGTGTGGCAGAGACTGTGAGGAGGAAAACCGGGAGGAGGAACATACTCATATTCTTGGGCAGTCAGGCAGCACTGAAACCCCTTGTAGCAGCACAAACCAGGTCAAGACTGGGTAGAGAATGCCAGGAGCAGAAACAAAGTTACCTTGATGTGGGTCCCAGGAGACACAGGGGTAGAAGGCAATGAACAAGTAGATAAGCTTGCAAGACCACCACACAGATTCCGGCTAAAGATACTGTGGGCTGGAAATAGCCTCGGGGATTGCTAAATGCTCGCTCAGAACCTCCTTGATGGAATGGGTGAGGAAGGAACACAGGAGGTATTAGAAGCACATCCCGGACCAAAGTTTTGGGAAGGTGACAATTGGAGCGCCATGTAGGAGAAGAGGCTCAGCAGCATTAGAACTACCAAGGAGGAAAATGCGACTCCTGGTGGGGATGCTGATTGGGCATAGGTGCTTCCGTATACATTTGAGCAGAATTGGGGCTTACAAAGGTGACCCTGCGAGCATACTATGTGGAGATTGTTCTGTTTAAATTAATAATTATTAGGAACGTGGGATATGAAACGATTTACACGTACTCGGTTTATCAACTGACCATCTATTATCATCTTATTCTTTTGCATGCTTGTCGCTCCTATTTATGTGTCTTAATACACAACAATCCTCCTGGCGCATTTTAAAGCATTGAATTTCATTTAAATAAGTACATTATTAAACCAGAACCCAGGGGACTGGGTCAGGGAGTACTTCAAATGAACATCACAGGCGTGGAATACTACACCAATAGACAGTAGCTTCCATGAACTAACTTGAATTGTACTAATTGAATTGTAGAATTAAATCATCAAAAAATTCATTACATTGCAATACATAAATGTACATAAATATATATTGATGTGCATAGACTAGATGAGTTTGAAGTAGATTTTCATAAATGCTACTCTTATTACAAATTGATACATGCAATCGATTACTTACAACAATGGTAGAACTGCATGCTGTACATTCACTTTTTTCTTTCTTTTTTTTCGAACTTTTCTTGTAGTTGTAGTTTTTTTTCTTTTTTTTTCACTTACACTTCACTTGGGACGCCGGGGTGAATATTTTTCTCGGTTTTCTTTGCCGAAGAGGATACCGCCTCTCCTGGGTGGCTGCTGGAGGTGTGGTTGCGGACTGAGTTTGCCTCGACGACACTGGTGTGGTCCTGGCTGGTTGGGGGATGCCTGACTGAGACTCTGACCTCAATGATGTTTGGCTCTGTGCACCACCAGGCTGTGTTGAACCACTAGTGGTGGACCCTCTGCAACTAGCTCTCCCTCCAGATTGCAGTGACTCCGCTCCAGGAGAATTTCCTGGTTCAAAATTGCGAACTAGTTGACCAATTTCATTGCTAGGTGGTGCTGATGCTAATGTTGGCGGATCTGCTAGCATGAGTTGGTTGAGATGACGCTAATGACGCCGACCATTGCTGTCCACTTCATAGTGAAGATCACCCAGTTTTGTGACGATTACGCCGGGTTGCCACGATTCTGAATTGTTCTTGAACTCTCTGAACATAACTCTATCTCCTGCTGAAAATGATCAGTAATATCGAGCCGCGAGAATTTTGTGGCTCCTTTGAGCTTATGGAACAGTTCTTCCACTCTTGGAATTGGGTACTCGTCCACTATGAGTTGCGGGTTTAATGTGCCTTTATAGTCCCCTGTTAGCCTCATTTTACTACCTTTCATAACCACATGGATAGGGGAGGCCCATTCGGACGAAGATACTTGCTGGTAATGTCCTGAAGAGATTTTTTTTTCAATTTCAGCAGCAAATGCTTCACGAAGTGCATATGGAATTTGTCTCGCTCGGGAGAATTTCGGCTGAAACCCTTCACGAAAGGTGCAATCAGCTGGGGGTCCCACGAGAGTACCTGCAACCTCACCAAACAGATTATGGTATTTCAGGAGTAAAGAATTTAATTTGACATTAGTTTGGGGCCTTGCGGATGGATTTTGCTGTGGAAGTGTTGTGGCTGCTCCTTCGGAAATTTTAAAGAATTCTTCAAATGACAGCAAATCCGCAAATTCGGCAATCCATTCGCGTCCAAAGATGCTGTCTGTTTCCATCGAAGTCATGTATAAATGAAGGGACCTTGTTCGACCACGAAACGACACGTCCACAGGAAGGTAGCCCAAGCATTGAAATCTGTCGTTCGTATAACTGACAAACGAACGGGAGGACGGCATGAGCTTGAAATTTGGAATAATTTCCATCAATGTCTTTTGACTGATCATTGAACAGACACCCCCCGTGTCCAACTCCATTTTGAGTGGTTTTTGGTTGACTGTAACAGAAACTATCGCTGGGGGTGGCCGCTTGCTGATTACTCTTTCACTCACTTTGTTACAGTGCTCATCTGTTGAGAAGAAGGTGATCCCAGAATGAATTTGGAGCTCAGCTGGGTCCTCAGCCACAGAATGTTGCGGAGCCTGAGTTTCATCTTCGTCAGTCACTTGGCGAGTTGAATTTGATCGCTTCGGGTTTCGACAAACTTTTCTGGAGTGCCCTTTACGTTGGCACTGCGGGCAAACTTTAGACTTGAACGGACAGTCCCTTCGCCAGTGCAATTCACCACAGCCATTCCGACGGTTCCACTGGTTTGCGATTGTTCGACACACTACGCTTCCTTGATTCCGACCCCCAAGGTTGAGAGTGGGATCTTGCACTATGGGGGGGGGGGGGGGGGGCTTACTGGCACCCGCGAATTTGTGCACCTTATCTTCGGGTTGGCATTTATCTTCTAAAGAAGCTTGCTTGGTGGCTTCAATGTCCTCGGCGAGCGTTAACGCTTCCTCAAACTTCTCTGGTTTTTTCATCACGATAGTGTCACGTATGCAATCATCTTTAACCCCATGTATAAACTGAACTACCAGAGAATAGTCGAGAAAGTTGCCAAATTCGCAATCGCGCGCTCCAACTTTGAGTTTCCTAGCATAGCTACTTACCAATTCGGCAGGGTCTTGCACCATTTTGCGGAATTTAATGGCCTCACTGTACTTATTGGTTTTGTCTTTGTGGTACTTCATGAGAAGTTCGGTAATTTCGTTGTATGTCTTCTTATCAGGGGTCTCTGGGTAAATTAAATCGCAGAGTAGGTACGTTGCTTAGTTCTGGACCCATATGAACTCGTAGGTACCTACCCCAGTCGGCTTCATTTATTTGACATAGTTCAAGCTGCAATTTGAAACGTTCAAAATAAGACGAGACCTTCCCCTCTCCCCCAGATTTATAGTGCTCGAATGAGAAATGAGCGACTGTTTTTGCTTGAGGCGCCTGTGCACTTTGTTGAGCTTGAACTTTAGCTAGCTGGGTAACAATACTCGTCAACTGTGACAACTGGGCCGCGAGCTCAGCAACCTGGGGTTGTGTGGGTCCACCTCCTTGCGACATCTTATCTCCCCGACTACACAACAAAACTCACGACACACGAGAACCGACGGAACGAACTAATAATAAAATTTTGGTTTTATCCTCGTCGCCAATGTTCTGTTTAAATTAATAATTATTAGGAACGTGGGATATGAAACGATTTACACGTACCCGGTTTATCAACTGACCATCTATTATCATCTTATTCTTTTGCATGCTTGTCGCTCCTATTTATGTGTCTTAATACACAACAGAGATGAGGACGAAACCGTGTTCCATCTACTCTTTCAGTACCCAGCACTGGAAGTATGACGATTCACAATCTTTGGATCCTTGGCATCAGAGGACATTGTGTCGGTAAACAATCTAGTAGGGAGGATCATTAGTCTATTAGAGGGAGTAGACTGGTCCCAGAATCTTTAGGCTGCTCACAGGGCAATGACCAACATAATAAGCCTAGGTTTCGGTGCAGCAGAGAGGGTAAAGTCCTCCTCCTTGTCACTGTAATTCATCTAATGTAATCTAACCAGCTGATCTTTCACCGATTTTTTTGTTCGTGTTTGTGTAAGTTTGAGCTCCATAAAACACTAATTTTCATGACTAGTTAGTGGTGATGGTAGTTTCCAACATGAAATAAGACATATACGTCAAAAACGGGATCAGACGTTCAAAAATGTGAGTTAACAGGGAAGTTAATTATTGCTGACGAGAAATAAATCAACAATCTATTTGTCCACTATTATCTGAAGTACGAAACCCCGTGTTGCGGCAGTCTTCTCCGTCTGATTTGAAGTTTCACCAAATTTTGCTTTCGAATGCACCGAGTAAGTGGAAGCTTTGTGATCACTTTTGGGAGGAAAACGGGAGTCTAACCAGTTTGTAAGAACTGGATTCTTTGAGTTACCTAACACTTGAGAAATACATATTTACATGGATACGACAGCCGGAACTGAATTCATCAGAAGATATCAAAATTATGATTCCTGTATGCCATTTACAAATGTAATTTTTACATAATCTTTGCATCGCAGGAGGAGGGCGGTACCATTCGACCATCTAACTTTGACTAAAAATTGTCCATGTAGACACAATCATTATTTAAATGGGCTACCTACTGAAAAGACTATCATCCCAAAAACTTGGTTTTTTGTTACCTACCTACCATGAATGTTTTCCTCCACTGACGCGTACAGAATATCCAAACATTCCCTATTTCTAGGGCCATAATTTTGAGCTAGAAACACAAAGACTACAGTCCCCACCACCTAATTTGAAATGGGTACGACCGGCGCTGAATAAGTTGGCATAAACGAGCTATGTACAAAGTAGGAGTATTCCCTTCTTCACAGCTCATTCATTTAGTAGTATATACATATACGACTTAATAGTAGTAGTAGTTGTATATGTATGTAGAATACAGTAATATATTATATATATTTTTCATATAATATGTTCTCTATTACTGCTGAATACGATTGTAAACCAATCAGTATCGTAGAGATTTTGTTCGATACCACTGATTTACATACACATACCGCTACGTATTTTCTTTTCAACACTGGTGTGAGTTGGCTATCTCGCTGTATAAATGTGTAAAAACTCGCATGGGGGGGGGGGGGGGGGGGGGGGAACAGCGTTGAAAGAAATTTCACGGTTTGGGGGGGAAGGAACAGGTTTAAAGATTTTTTGTATTTGGATTTTTCATTTAAATACCTACTCACTAGGTAACCAGTTTCTCAGGATTTTTTTGTACATTTGAAGAAGGATTTTTCGTTAATAAAAAATAGCATTTTGAAGAATTTCATTTCGTACTAATTTCGAATTCCAAGTCATCAAAGGTTAATTTGGAGGAAACAGAGCCAACATGAGAAAAAAACAGATCATCTGAAGGAGTTTGAGTATTTTAAAGCTTGCCTCGCGTCGAATAATGCACCACCAGCTTGAAACACACAGTGGTGCCAAATTCGACGCAACCCGGCTCTTTGACTGTTGCGGCTAATTATGCACAACCCTGTATACTGGGCATCTATACATGTATATTGGGTAAGCAACGGAAACATTTTTTGTCGAACCATGGTGTTCGTATACTACTTGGTATTAGGTATAATGGGCAATTTTTGTGGATTACAAATTCTCTTTTTTTCCCCAAATTCTGTTCAACAATGGAAGTTAACAATTATTGACCACATAATGGGGTGCTTACGTCGGAAAGTCTAGGCAGAAAACGAGTGTGAAAATTGGACTTTCTGATTTCCCGCTAGAAATTACGTATCAAGTAAATTGTGGAGTAGTTCTACTCAAATGCCACTTAGAGCGCTAGTGCATCACTTTAAACGATGCACAGAACCGCAATAGTTGGGTGGATGGAACTGCCAATTTATAAATAAATTAAAAAAGCATGTCCTCAATATTAAACCGAGGGCAGGTCCACGAAAAGTCAGAGCAAAGGTTCTTGAAGGTTGCCAGGAAGGTTTGCAATTTGTAATGTGAACCTTCGTGAACCTTCGTATGAACCTTCGTCTATGAAGCTTCGCTCCAGCTCCTTGGCGCATACCAGCAGCCAGTCAGATGTTAATAGACCCGTCACGTCATTTGTTGCCGCACTTATGCTTTTAATCACACTCATTTGAAAATATCGCTTATTTTTCAAATTTCAGAATGTAGGCTCCAAAGTACAATTTTTCCAAGAGTTCTGAATATTTTTTTCAAAAAAAGTTGACGAAAATTCCCCATAAGTGGTAAAATTAATACATATCTTTTAAATTTCCTGTTGGTGCCAACCTACCAATTTTAATATTTGAAATATGTAGATTTTGAATTGGCTTTTATCCATTTAATTCATACCATCAGAGGCAGGAATAAGTATAATTTAAAAAAAATATATATATATATATGTATTTTCTACAAGTCTAAGGTAAATAGGCACCGATACCGTTACGTCAGTTCAAAGAGTTTGCATTTCTATACCTACCTATATGTGTTTGAACCTTGGCTTCAGTAACAGATAAGTGTACCTAGGTTCGTGACCACCTCTGTTTATAATTTTGCTCTTTTGCTCTTCTTCTTCATTACCTACAACACCAGACAAGACTATTTTAGAGAGCTGGGAAGATTGAGAGTAGCTGTATTTTAATCTTTGTAGGGAATCCTAGAATGTGAAAGCAGTTTCATCACTTTTTCTAACAGTCTACTAATAATAGTAAGTAAGTAGCTTGGTGAATTGTACAGTAGGATTTTTGGGAATTAGTCCAGTCAAATGGTGTTCAGAAGTGACGTTTTCATAACAAAATTGAGGTAGTAGGTTTTTTAACTGATTATTATGTGTTTTGGGTTGCTGAATCCGAATTTCAAGTTTTCTGCGGTTTTTCGCTTATATCTTGGGAACGAAGGATCTTACGTAAATAGCCACTCTAATCAAAGTTGAAGAGCATAAAATTCTGCGTCGAATGATGTCCCCAAGTTTCATTGTCGACCAATTTATAAGGCCGCAATCGACGATCAAAAAAAGACAATTTTTTCCAACTTTAGTGAAAACTGCAATAACATGAATTTTAGACGTCTGTGATTCGTGAATACTCATTCGATATGAAAAACTCATAGAAAAAAAGTTGTAGAGCATTAAATTCTGCGTTCAGCGAGCACCTAAATTTTAAATTTGGACCAACCTATATACATATAGCAACAATTTTTCAATTTTTTCTCCGCTCATGTGACCAATATGAAGGGTTTCAACAAATACAACTCTGCCTGTTCTTAAAAATGTATTAACTTACTACTGCGCTATAACTTATCTATAATAGTGTAACAAATCTAAAAAATTGTACACCTACATAATATTTTTGTACATATATATATTTTTAAAAAATGACGTTCCGACGAGGTATGAGTAATAGTTTTGGGAGGTTCCATTCGTCAACTGGAAAAGGCAATTATTATAAGAATATCAGGTATGGAAAATGTATAGAAAATGTATAGAAAATACCTGGTGTTCATGGCAATTGTTCACAAAACCTCTGTCGCTTTGCTGTGGAAGGACCTGGCACAGGGATATATTGTGAGGACGACGGCCCAGGCACAGGCTCGTCAGCTGTCGGTTTGTATTATACTGTCAGGCCGTGATGGTAGCTCTTCAACTGAAAATATAAACATTGAGTTATTTGTCTATAAGGAGACATGGCCCATGAACCACATCAGTGCGTAAATGTATGAAATTCGAATTGAACGCAGGTGAATTTTAATGGTACCTTGCAAATTTCGGATGGCTTGACCTATGAACGAAGTGTCGTCTTCTTCTGCTTCTTCATCTTCGAGGTCAGCTTTTATGTCCACATTTGTGCATGCATTGGTACAGTTGATGCAGAGTCGGGTGCAGAACAGGCCTGCACGCCTACAGCCGCAATGCCCACCACAGTAAGTGCGGCTCTTGCAGGATATCGACTGCATCAATTTGTCAGGAGCTGGGGGTTTTAGGGTTGTTACTGGGAGCAAGCCGTTTTTGCTTGCCTTCCATCCCCACAGCTCTGGAGCCAGACTGTTTCCAAGCCACTGCTGCACTTGGAAATACACCCGCAAGCTATGCTGGTGGGCTGCAGCAGCAGTGGGGGGGATTGAAGCTATGTTGCTCGAGACTTTGAATGCAGATGTCACGAAAGATCACGAAGAGATCACGAAAAAATAACTTTGGATGGACTACGCTACAAGCAGTACGTGACATCTGCATTCAAAGTCTCGAGCAACATAGCTTCCATCCCCCCCACTGCTGCTGCAGCCCACCAGCATAGCTTGCGGGTGTATTTCCAAGTGCAGCAGTGGCTTGGAAACAGTCTGGCTCCAGAGCTGTGGGGATGGAAGGTAAGCAAAAACGGCCTGCTCCCAGTAACAACCCTAAAACCCCCAGCTCCTGACAAATTGATGCAGTCGATATCCTGCAAGTGCCGCACTCACTGTGGTGGGCATTGCGGCTGTAGGCGTGCAGGCCTGTTCTGCACCCGACTCTGCATCAACTGTACCAATGCATGCACAAATGTGGACATAACAGCTGACCTCGAAGATGAAGAAGCAGAAGAAGACGACACTTCGTTCATAGGTCAAGCCATCCGAAATTTGCAAGGTACCATTAAAATTCACCTGCGTTCAATTCGAATTTCATACATTTACGCACTGATGTGGTTCATGGGCCATGTCTCCTTATAGACAAATAACTCAATGTTTATATTTTCAGTTGAAGAGCTACCATCACGGCCTGACAGTATAATACAAACCGACAGCTGACGAGCCTGTGCCTGGGCCGTCCTCCTCACAATATATCCCTGTGCCAGGTCCTTCCACAGCAAAGCGACAGAGGTTTTGTGAACAATTGCCATGAACACCAGGTATTTTCTATACATTTTCTATACATTTTCCATACCTGATATTCTTATAATAATTACCTTTTCCAGTTGACGAATGGAACCTCCCAAAACTATTACTCATACCTCGTCGGAACGTCATTTTTAAAAAATATATATGTACAAAAATATTATGTAGGTGTACAATTTTTTAGATTTGTTACACTATTATAGATAAGTTATAGCGCAGTAGTAAGTAAATACATTTTTAAGAACAGGCAGAGTTGTATTTGTTGAAACCCTTCATATTGGTCACATGAGCGTTTGGAGAAAAAATTGAAAAATTGTTGCTATATGTATATAGGTTGGTCCAAATTTAAAATTTAGGTGCTCGCTGAACGCAGAATTTAATGCTCTACAACTTTTTTTCTATGAGTTTTTCATATCGAATGAGTATTCACGAATCACAGACGTCTAAAATTCATGTTATTGCAGTTTTCACTAAAGTTGGAAAAAATTGGCTTTTTTTGATCGTCGATTGCGGCCTTATAAATTGGTCGACAATGAAACTTGGGGATATCATTCGACGCATAATTTTATGCTCTTCAACTTTGATTAGAGTGGCTATTTACGTAAGATCCTTTGTTCCCAAGATATAAGCGAAAAACCGAGACAACGTCCGAAATTTCGAGGTTTTTGGCGTTTTTCGACCTGACGCCGACCAGCTAGGAGGCAGAAAACTTGAAATTCGGATTCAGCAACCCAAAACACATAATACATCACACATAATAATCATTTGACTGGACTAAATAAGGAAAATCGACAAGAACTAAGAAGCGGAAGAGCGTAATCATTCCAAAGGAATTTGATGACAGCTCGACGTGATTTTTACAGTCATTCCAAATCCATACAAGCCGTTCTTCAAATAATAGGTACGTACAGTTGGTTGGAAGTAGACGTGAAGTCAGATGATCAAATTCTATTTTTAATCCATTTTAAGTCCATGGCGGTGGATGCAGTGCAATATTTTTGAACAAAAATAGCACGTTCCTACAACTTATTTCTCTACTACAATTTATTACATACTTCCCCGTTATGGTACTTCGTAATTTGCCTGGACTAGCCTTATTCAAGCATATTACTGCTACTCTGTGTGTGTATGTACCTACCTATTACGTCTTAAAATACTTTACAATATTCAGCGACCTACCTAGGTATTAATTATAAGTCATGTTTCGTACGATTTTGCGGTTCTGTTCTTCAACGAAAGAAAACCACCACTGATTGATTACAGAAAGCGGTTTGGAAAATTTTGTTAGAACATTTTAAAATTCTGGTAGAAAATTTAAATATTAAAATATTAGGATTTTTCAAATTTAATTCAATTTTTTAACTGACATGTTTTAAATTTGAAATCATTTAATATTTCTTTTAAATTCAATGCAATTTTTAATTTAATTCAATGTAATTTTCTAATTTAAATCAAAAATTCTGTTAGGAAAATCTAAAATTCAGGGCTTAATTTCAAATTACTTGACTGAAGAAACTAAACAAACCCGAATAAATGATCTACTGAGCGCGTCTCTTCCCCTGAAACATGACAGTTCCTCAGGGAACTGTTAGGACCTATATTTTTTATTTTTTATTTGAATCAAATTTGCAGTGTTAGCCTAGAAGGTAACCTATTTGTATTCGCTGATGATTCAGCCATAGTTGTATCCTCGGATACTTGGGATGAAACTTTTAGGAAAGCTGAAAAATGCTTAATTATTGTGAATGAATGGCCAAGTAAACTACATTGTGAATGACTTTTAAACTATAAAAAGACAGTTTACCCAACTTTATCACAAAGAAGACACTACAACCTAGTTCAGAACTGGAAATAAAAATACATTCGCAAGGACATACATGCTGTAATTTATCATAACATGTGTCATAACGTTGACAGAGTTGTATCAACAAAATATTTTGGAATTATGATCCAGAATGATCTAAAGTGGGATTTCCAAACAGACAAAATTTGCCAGCAGTTACGCTTATTGTGCTACTACTTCCTTAGACTGAAACCTGTGTTTAAAGTTAACAAAAATTGTCTTCTATGACTTGTTAGCTAAGAGCAGGTGCCTATACTTACACATTGCCCCAGCTGTTGGGGAACTATGAATAAAGAGCAAATAAATAGAATATAAGTTCTACATAAACTTATATTAAAAATTATTCTTGGTAAACAGAAGAGATTCTCAACATCCGCTCTGTACTGCCGTCCTTAGTAAGAACGTCCTAAGCCCGTTTTTGCGCTTTTTGAGATAAGGACAAGATCTTGAAGAAATCGATTAGGCGCACCTTTTGAACTAGTCTAGAATGACCTAAGCCCATGAAAACGGCCTGAAAAATCACTTTGTCCTATGTCCATTTCGCAAGTTTAGCTGATCATACCAGGCTAGAACGTCCCAAGTGAGTCGTACTAGGCTTAACGTCCTATATACGGAGAGAAAGACGGACATAGGACAGTCTACCTTAGTACAATTGTGTCTAACTTAGTTCAATTGTGGCTGGCACTAGGCCTAGTGTCCTAAGTGTTGAGGAATAAAAGAACGCCTGTTTATGATGACGTCAAGTTGCACCAAGCCACAAGTTGCACAGTACCTACAACAATCGGAGTGCTCAACATTGCACCAAGCCAAGGATCAGTTGTTCGTGATTTTCGCCGGTTCTATAGATTTTTCACCCTTATAAAGTCCCACTCTTTTTTGACTAAAATAATTTTAATCGAGTCCCTCTTTCTGTCGTCAATCACCATCCCATACAGCGTCAGGTGGGGTAATATAGATTTTAGCCCTTAATACCAATTTTTACCCCCATAAATCAAAATTTTATCCCTATTCTGTATAAAAAACAAGTGAAATGATATTTTTCTGATGATACCCTTCTATTCCACTCTAAGTGATTTTTATAGAAAATGTTCGCGATTTTAGGTGGTTTTACAGATTTTTGACCCCCTTAGAATTTTTGAAAATTGCTCATCTTCGAACTCATCTTTTTGTTGGGTGATACAAACATTTTAAGCTGCAATGTCCAGTGGTGATAAGCCAGGAACGACAAAAGGTCGCCAATCAAGCGTATGGACATAGGCTATAAAGTCCTATGTCCATCAAACTAGCTAAAACTACCAATTATCGCTAAGATAAAAAAGTTCTCGAGGTTTGGTTATGAAATGACAAATAGGGGAATAGATATGAAAGATAGTAGTGAAAGGGATATCTCTAGCTTGAATTATACGGACGGCACCGATGATTTCACTAGAAATCCTTTGCCTCAAAATGAGTAAGATTGACTTAGGACGTTCATACTAAGGACGGCAGTGTAGGTACTGGTCTGTCATCATGCAGACAGTTGTACGTTCTAGTTTCGCTTAAATTTGTTGTAAAAAATACCCACCTCTTTCCAGAAAATTCAGTATAATTCTCTTAATATTCCCCGTAAAAGGTTGTCTTTTGCACAAAAACAAATTAATTACTTCGCTCCTAAACTGTACAACAATTTCATCCTTCGTAATTCTACATTATTAAATTCTTCCACGTTAAATTCACATAAGCTGAATAACAAATAATTAGCACTAAAATGGTACGACGAAAACTGACAACAAAGACAGAGTACTTCGCTCAAATCAGAAAATGTATGGTTGTAACTATAAATCACTATAACCGTTTAACCTAGTCATTCTCCGACCAATTATGAATTACACAAAAATGACATCTTCATGTAATGACTTTCAAGAAATTGAGAAGGTATGGAAATAATTTAATTCAACAACATAATTAGGTAATACTTAAAGAGCTGAAATATTGCCCGCTGTCAGGCCTTGACTTAGCGGGATTTCTGAATCTAAAGATTAATGTGTAACAAATTTTGTAAATTTACTTACGTTATGTTATTGTTCACAAATAAACAAATTCTCTCTCTCTCTTCCTTCTTACTTGTTTAATGATTTTACCTTTATGGATTCTGTTCATGGATACGAAACTCGTAACAGGCTTCTTCAGGTTCCTTTACATAGAACGAGCATTTATAATAGGTCCTATACTGCATATGCTGCTCGAGTATACAATAAAAGTGAAGAATTATTTAGAGATGCAAGCCTAAGTTTGAAGGCATTTAAAGGAAAATATACAAAACTTTTGTTAGAAAGGTATAACAAGCGGAAGGAAGACTGAGGCGTAATCTGAATGATTGGGTACCACGTCAAAATTTATGTAACGAATCCTTAATTTTTAATTTAATTATCTTATTATGATCTGATTTTATACAGTAAATATCTTATTATTTGTTTTATGATAGATTGATAGAGGCATTATGATATTATCTACCCTGCTTCCAGGGACAATGTAAGAGAGGGCCTTAAGGCCCTAATTGTTTATAAATAAAAAGCTCAATCAATCAATCAATCTCTCTCATGGACATATTTAGATCAAAAGACAGACGTGAACTTACCAGCGCAGTTGCTCTGTAAGGGCCGAAGTCATTGCATGTCATGGTGATCCGTTGACCGTCTTCGTCTGGGATCAGCACCGTTAAATTTCACACGATGGATGGGACAATCTCGTTAATTATTGAGACCCGCAGAGACCGCCAGATGCATCAGGACGGGATAACGCACAAAACACCTGCCGAAGTTGGAACCAGATCCCTCCGTAGTAAACAATACGACACCTGACCGCACTGCCCCCTCCGAGCCGCTGGTTGTTTTGAATGGGTCGGCAACCGCACTGGCTGTTTGTAACGGTCGAAAAATTCCAATGCAGGTCCCACGTGTTCCCCTGAAGAGAGCGTACGTATCCGAGTCTCCCCCACCCAACACCACCGACTACCACAACGAATCGCACGACCACGTCAGCTCCACTGGCACTGGACTATTTTCATGAATTTTCTCCGACCCTGTAGCGCGATTCTGCAACTCGTTACCTTTTTGTTGGTATGGAGTGGGTGTCACTATCCCTCTCGTGTAACGACACTCGGATAGCGAAATTGGTATTCAGGAACTTATGATACCGAACTTGAATAACAAATTGTCGTTGCAGAATGAGATACCGACGCCGTTAGCTTGTCTACGAAATCTGAGTGTAGGGCGAGCAATCGACTGGAACTTATTCTGTCTCCATGGTGATAAGCAGTGATGAAGTGAATTGAAGAGTGTGGGTGTGCGCCGGAGTCAATGATTGTGTTTTGAATCCCCCGAATTCACTCGGTAGCCGAAATAAATGCTCATACCTTGGAAGTAAAATTGCAGTTTGGGATCACTTGACACTTGGGATAGATTTTGATTTCAATTTGTTGTATCGTCTTTTGGTATTAATAAAGTTTTTACCATTTTTAGCTTAAATTTAATATGTATTATGCCAGTTTTATTTTTATAAATTCATGTATGATTTTGTTGAAATTTTTGTTTTATAATTGGTACCTACTCGGAAATTCTGATAAATATGCACATTTACGTTATTGTCAAAATCCTATATTTTCTAATTAATTAACAACCTATTAAGGTCACTTGCATTTATTAAAGAAAACGTAGGGGATCGGTATCTACAGCAAAATTAGGTAGGCACGTACCTGGATTTCAGGGGATAATCCATTCAGTCTGGAGCATTGGAGCAATGGTCGAATTTCGGTTCATGGCCAAGTGTCGACTTATCCTAAAGGTTTTTCTGAACATGCAGGGATCAAGGGAATAAGGATTTTGCCCATCTCTTAGCACTCTTCTTTCAAACTGAGGGCGATACCTCTGTTCCCTTTCTTGCAGAATTTCAATTCCCAAGCAAGGAATTCGAGCGTCATAATGCCTGACATTATTATCCAAAATTCATAAGCGCACGAAAAAATACGGTAGGTAGGTAGGTAACAATTACATATGTGGTGAAATGCGATTCTAAAAAGTAGATAACTACCCAAAGTGAAATAGAGACTTCTATATCACTTATAGAAGTCTTCTAGATATCACTAACTTCCTAACTACCTACCTATCAAGTAATTTTAACGTTCAACTAATTTCACCTACCTAGTTACCTACGGTAAGTACCTACATTGGGCGTATTACATAAAATAAAATTGAAAAAACATGCCAAAAGAAAAGTAGGTACACTTACCGTTACGTTAAACACCGTAAAACTTTCTACCGCCGAAAAGCAACGTCATGCCAAGTTTTTTGGGTGTAACAAGCATTCGGTATGGATAACGGGGGGGTCTAGAGCCGTCGAAATGCAAACGACCCCGCAACGACAATTTATGGACGATTAAGCGATAGCTGACGATATTGAGCCCTTACAGAATACCAATCGTCGGTATTTAGTGGCATCAATATTTTTTGTTATGCTAACGATATTTCATCGTCGTTACGATGCCATACCGAGTTGCAGAATCGCACTGCTGGCCCCCTCCTTCCACCTCATACTTGCGGTTGATGTGATCGAATTTGCTATGATGTAGGTGCTGTACCTACCTAGTAATTGGTGCTAACATTATCAAGAACAGATATTAAATATATCAATAAATTTTATTTCATTTATTAACCTTTTGAGGACGAAAGCATCGTACCGATGCTAACCTCCCAACTCCCCATTGGACGATCATTTACGTTTCCTCATTTTCCTGCTGTGGAAGAAAGCATCGGTCTGATGCTGAATTCTAAAGTCTCCGCTGGACATAGTTTGGCGCCAACCTTCTCTGAGACGAGGGAAAAATGGTGTTCCCAGTTGATTCTGATTCACCAGTACATAATATATAATCATTTTTTATTGAAAAAAATTGAAATAATTATTAGGTACTTTTTCTTCCTGGCGTTCACTGATGAAAAAATTCATTCTATTTCGACGTCTAAAATATTGATATTGAATTTGAAATATTACTACCTATTCTTTGTATAAAAGTGACGTTGTTCAGAAGCAACATTTTCACTATCTTCTTTTCTGCTAATAAGAATGATAAACTACGAATGATTTGATGATTGAACTATTTAAAATGATTTAATGAAAGTTTAGGAACATGGCAAAACTTTTTTGTTTTAAATTTCATAAATCTTCTGGAGTAGGTAATGAAACCTCTCAAAACAAGTCCTGGGCACGAACTAATTCACTCGCGACGAAATCGTGGAAACCCATTTCAAAGAAAAAAACGCTGCAAAGTCCTTGTCACATGGGTTTATTATTCTACTGGATATACCTACAGAAATGTTGGCTGTTCATTTATTATTACTTTCATGTAAAATAATTGAAATAGCTATTTCTGGTGGTTTCCACCAATTTCGGCCCCCAAAACTTGAATTAGGTACGCTCCTTTTTTTTTCTTCAAATTATCTTTGATCGTTGTTAGTGCCATTTAATCGCCTTGATCCACGTGTTGATACTACTTCCAGGGTTATTCTACAAATTGATGGTGATTTCAGACGATTTCGCAGGTTTTTGACTCATAAAAACTCAATTTTGGGAGCTGAACATCTGGTACAACCTCAATTATCCACTCCTTGGTCAAAATCGACTTCATATTCGGTCTTCTCGTCCCCAAAAACATGGAAAACGATACCTCAAAAGCTCATTTTACTAATGTGTTACTAAAACACAAAAAGTACCTATTTGTATACACATTTTCACTCATAACATCCCTGGGTATATTCCGATCGGGCTGAAAAGTTTCGGGACACAACTAGGGCCCAAATGGACCATGTGTGCGAAATAACGACTTTTTTAGACCGAAAATGAAGCCCGTACACGTGATACGGCGGACGGCGTACGGCGGACGGACATTGCATTTTGGTTTATTATTCTTCGAATAATACACCTATGTATTCGGTCAGCAAAAAATTTTTATAACACCCCCTCAATATTTTTTCTTTTCCGTTTCAAGGTGCGTAGATTCCAAAAATGCAATGTCCGTCCGCCGTCCGCCGTACGCCGTCCGCCGTCCGCCGTACGCCGTACGCCGTCCGCCGTATCACGTGTACAGGCTTCATTTTAGGTCTAAAACGCTGCAAATCCCTGCACAACGGTTTATTATTTTGTATAGAATACCCTTCCGTTACAGATCACAGCTCTATGTATAGATAACCCGTCTATATAATATGATACGTACTATTCTATACATATTATGTAGATCGCAGACCCTCCTTAGGTTAGTACCTAACCCCGTACTCGTTACTAGGTACCTACCTAAATCACGATTTAAATGTTGCTAAAATAATTCTGCCGATGACAAACAGTACCTAACAAAAAGAAACACACATAATGAAGTTCTGAAAAGAAATTGTTGATGAGGAGTGAAAAAAGTTGCGAAAGTACCTACCAACAAACTCCAGCCCCTTCTACGTAGATGGTGTAATGAACCGTTGTGTAATAATTTACCGTTGAGTAATGATTTACCGTAGTAATAATTTACCCATCAATAATACTTCAACGTTTGTTCAAGTTTCACTACCTACCAACAAACTCCAAAAGAGCCATCATTTTTCAAATGAAATAATATCACAGAACAACCAACTCGACCTCATACTCCGCCAATATAATCAGGTGATCCCTAGCAATGATTTCATCTCCGCCAAATTTCCTATTGTGGGCGCGTCTCTGGTTACGAGATTTGGTTTGAATTGTATACAATTTCATTCACACTGGAGTCGAAAATGCCTGTCGGTGCAAACTTCGGGGCCTTACTGTGAACGAACGGCTGGACGTACGACGCTCCGGATGGTCTTAAAAAACTCGCAAGTTCAAGAACTATTTAAAACCGTAAAAATATTCACGTAAAAAAATGGTATAGGAGTTTTGAAAATTTCAACCCCTATTTTGAACCCCTTAGAGATGACTCACAGTAACGTCGAGCTTCGAGGACCAACTAGACAGCGACCGGAACCTATAACCCGAATTCATCAATTTTCTTTCATGGTAACTAAGAAAAGTGGCCCGTACGGCGTACGGCGTACGGCGGACAGACAGAAATATTTTTAATGCAGTTTTGGATTCTACATACCTTGAAACGTTAACCATCAAATTTTGAGGGGGGGTAAGAATTTTTTTTTTCATGCTCGATTCCAATGGTTCATTATTGAAAATAATAAACCAAAAGTCGTTCTTTCGCACACATGCTCCATTTGGGCCCTAGTTGTGTCCCGAAACTTTTCAGCCCGATCGGAATACAACCAGGGATGTTATGAGTGAAAATGTGCACAAAAATAGGTACTTTTTGTGTTTTAGTAACATGAGCTTTTGAGGTATACCGTTTTCCATGTTTTTGGGTACGAGAAGACCGAATATGAAGTCCATTTTGACAAAAGAGTGGAAAATCGAGGTTCTACCAAATGTTCAGCTGCCAAAATTCATTTTTTATGAGTCAAAAACCTGGGAAATCGTCTGAAATCACCATCAATTTGCAAAATAACACTGGAAGTAGTATCAACATGTGAATCATGAAGGTTAAATGGCACTACCAATGATCAAAGATACATTGAAAAAAAGCAAAGTCCTTGTCACATGGGTTTATTATTCTATTGGACATACCTACAGAAAGGTTGGCTGTTCATTAATATTGTTTCTTTCATGCGTAATAATCGAAATAGCTACTTCTGATGGTTTCCATTAATTTTGGCCCCCAAAACACAAATTAGGTACGCTCATTTTTTTCTTTTTTTTTTAAACTATCTTTGATCATTGGTAGCGCCATTTAATCGTCCTGAACCACGTCTTGACACTTTTTCCAGTGTTATTATACAAACTGATGGTGATTTCAGACGATTTCCCATGTTTTTCACTCATAAAAAATCAATTCTGGGAGCTGAACATTTGGTAGAACTCAATTTTCCACTCTTTGGTCAAAATCGACTTCATATTCGGTCTTCTCGTCCCCAAAAACATAGAAAACGATATCTCAGAAGCTCATGTTACCAATATGTTGCTAAAACGTAAAAAGTACCTATTTTTACACACATTTTCACTCATAACACCCCTGGGTATATTCCGATCGGGCTGAAAAGTTTCGGGACACAACTAGGGCCCAAATGGAGCATGTGCGCGAAAGAACGATTTTTTTAGACCGAAAATGAAGCCTGTACACGTGATACGGCGGACGGCGTACGGCGGACGGACATTGCATTTTTGGAATCTATGCACCTTGAAACGTAAAAGAAAAAAGTTTGAGGGGGTGTTATAAAAATTTTTTGCTGAGCGAATACATAGGTGTATTATTCACAGAATAATAAACCAACAGAGTTATTGAAAAAATGGTCTATTTCCACTAATACACGAAAAAACGCGAAAAACACTATTATACTGGTTTCGGTGATCAAACCATCGTCAGTAACAAACAATAACTGTAACTCCGTTTTTCATCGAAGTCCTGGGTGCAGAGCAGGGTTCCCTGGGCAGGTCTTGCAATAAAATCGTGTAAGTAGTTGTCCGCTGATTCGGCAAACTGCAGATCCTGCACGAAGAGTTGTAGTCCCGAATGTGTATTGCGTGGATCAACATAATTATTAACGAATTTCATTTGACAAAGGCTCGTTAATTGGTCGCTGTTTGATTCTTCAAATAAACACAGTAACAGCTTAACTTTGAACACCTGAAGCGGGAGTTATTGGCTCTATATTGGAATATGAAAATTGTTCGACCGGATTTATCATTATCTGAAGGAAATTGTCGTGCATTCAAGGAGTCGAAAATAAATTAGAGTAAAATAAAAACGCTGCAAAGTCCTTGTCACATGGGTTTATTATTCTATTGGACATACCTACAGAAATATTGGCTGTTCATTTTGGTTTATTATTCTGTGAATAATACACCTATGTATTCGCTCAGCAAAAAATTTTTATAACACCCCCTCAAACTTTTTTCTTTTACGTTTCAAGGTGCATAGATTCCAAAACGCTGCAAAGTCCTTGTCACATTGGGTTTATTATTCTACAGAAATGTTGGCTGTACATTTATTGTTTGTATCATGTGAAATAATTGAAATAGCTATTTCTGATGGTTTCCACCAATTTTGGCCCCCAAAACACAAATTAGGTAGGTACGATCTTTTTTTTTTTTTTCAAATTATCTTTGATCATTGGTAGTGCCATTTAATCGTCTTGATCCACGTGTTGACACTTTTTCTAGTGTTATTCTACAAATTGATGTTGATTTCGCAGGTATTTGACTCATAAAAAATCAATTTTGGGAGCTGAACATCTGGTACAACCTCAATTTTCCACTCCTTGGCCAAAATCGACTTCATATTCGATCTTCTCGTCCCCAAAAACATGGAAAACGATACCTCAAAAGCTCATGTTACCAACATGTTGCTAAAACGCAAAAAGTACCTATTTTCACACACATTTTCACTCATAACACCCCTGGGTATATTCCGATCGGGCTGAAAAGTTTCGGGACACAACTAGGGCCCAAATGAAGCATGTGTGCGAAAGAACGAATTTTTAAGACCGAAAACAAAGCCTGTACACGTGATACGGCGGACGGCGGACGGCGGACGGACATTGCATTTTTTGAATCTACACACCTTGAAACGGAAAAGAAAAAAGTTTGAGGGGGTGTTATAAAAATTTTTTGCTGAGCGATTGCATAGGTGTATTATTCACAGAATAATAAACCAAAATGCAATGTCCGTCCGCCGTACGCCGTCCGCCGTCCGCCGTATCACGTGTACAGGCTTCATTTTCGGTCTAAAAAAATCGTTCTTTCGCACACATGCTCCATTTGGGCCCTAGTTGTGTCCCGAAACTTTTCAGCCCGATCGGAATATACCCAGGGGTGTTATGGGTGAAAATGTGTGTAAAAATAGGTACTTTTTACGTTTTAGCAACATATTGGTAACATGAGCTTCTGAGATATCGTTTTCTATGTTTTTGGGGACGAGAAGACCGAATATGAAGTCGATTTTGACCAATGAGTGGAAAATTGAGTTCTACCAAATGTTCAGCTCCCAGAATTGATTTTTTATGAGTGAAAAACCTGGGAAATCGTCTGAAATCACCATCAGTTTGTATAATAACACTGGAAAAAGTGTCAAGACGTGGTTCAGGATGAGTAAATGGCGCTACCAATGATCAAAGATAGTTTAAAAAAAAAAGAAAAAGAAGAGCGTACCTAATTTGTGTTTTGGGGGCCAAAATTAATGGAAACCATCAAAAGTAGCTATTTCGAGTATTACGCATGAAAGAAACAATTAATGAACAGCCAACCTTTCTGTAGGTATGTCCAATAGAATAATAAACCCATGTGACAAGGACTTTGCAGCGTTTTGGTTTATTATTCTGTGAATAATACACCTATGTATTCGCTCAGCAAAAAATTTTTATAACACCCCCTCAAACTTTTTTCTTTTACGTTTCAAGGTGCATAGATTCCAAAAATGCAATGTCCGTCCGCCGTACGCCGTCCGCCGTCCGCCGTACGCCGTCCGCCGTCCGCCGTCCGCCGTATCACGTGTACAGGCTTCATTGTCGGTCTAAAAAAATCGTTCCTTCGCACACATGCTCCATTTGGGCCCTAGTTGTGTCCCGAAACTTTTCAGCCCGATCGGAATATACCCAGGGGTGTTATGAGTGAAAATGTGTGTAAAAATAGGTACTTTTTACGTTTTAGCAACATATTGGTAACATGAGCTTCTGAGATATCGTTTTCTATGTTTTTGGGGACGAGAAGACCGAATATGAAGTCGATTTTGACCAAAGAGTGGAAAATTGAGTTCTACCAAATGTTCATCTCCCAGAATTGATTTTTTTATGAGTGAAAAACCTGGGAAATCGTCTGAAATCACCATCAGTTTGTATAATAACACTGGAAAAAGTGTCAAGACGTGGTTCAGGACGATTAAATGGCACTACCAATGATCAAAGATAGTTTAAAAAAAAAAAAAAAAAAAAAAGAGCGTACCTAATTTGTGTTTTGGGGGCCAAAATTAATGGAAACCATCAGAAGTAGCTATTTCGAGTATTACGCATGAAAGAAACAATTAATGAACAGCCAACCTTTCTGTAGGTATGTCCAATAGAATAATAAACCCATGTGACAAGGACTTTGCAGCGTTTTTTGTTTGTTTCATGTGAAATAATTGAAATAGCTATTTCTGATGGTTTCCACCATTTTTGGCCCCTATAACACGAATTAGGACGCTCCTTTTCTTTTGGTTTATTATTCCGTGAATAATACACCTATGTATTCACAATCCATTCTATGTATTCAGCAAAAAAATTTTATGACACCCCCTCAAACTTTTTTCTTTTCCGTTTCAAGGTGCGTAGATTCCAAAAACGCTGCAAAGTCCTTGTCACATGGGTTTATTATTCTATTGGAGTTCTAGAGATTCTTGTTGGCTGTTAAATTTATTGTTTCTTTCATGTGGAATGATTGAAATAGCTATTTATGATGATTTCCACCAATTTTGGCCCCCAAAACATGAAATAGGTACGCTTTTTTTTCCAGATCATCTTTGATCATTGGTAGTGCCATTTAATGGTCTTGATTCACATGTTTACACATTTTCTAATGTTATTATACACATTGATGGTGATTTCAGACAGTTTTCCAGGTTTTTACTCATAAAAAAACCATTTTGGGAGCTGAACCTTTGGTAAAACTTCAATTTCCGCGTCTTTGGTCAAAATCGACTTCATATTCGGTCTTCTCGTCCCCAAAAACATGGAAAACGATACCTTAAAAGGTCATGTTGCCAACATGTTGGTAAAACGCAAAAAGTACCTATTTTTATACACATTTTCACTCATAACACCCCTGGGTATATTCCGATCGGGCTGAAAAGTTTCGGGACACAACTAGGGCCCAAATGGAGCATGTGTGCGAAAGAACGATTTTTTTAGACCGAAAATGAAGCCTGTACACGTGATACGGCGGACGGCGGACGGCGTACGGCGGACGGACATTGCATTTTTGGAATCTACGAACCTTGAAACGGAAAAGAAAAAATTTTGAGGGGGTGTTATAAAAATTTTTTGCTGAGCGATTACATAGGTGTATTATTCACAGAATAATAACCAAAATGCAATGTCCGTCCGCCGTCCGCCATCCGCCGTATCACGTGTACAGGCTTCATTTTCGGTCTAAAAAATTCGTTCTTTCGCACACATGCTTCATTTGGGCCCTAGTTGTGTCCCGAAACTTTTCAGCCCGAACGGAATATACCCAGGGGTGTTATGAGTGAAAATGTCTGTAAAAATAGGTACTTTTTGCGTTTTAGCAACATGTTGGTAACATGAGCTTCTGAGATATCGTTTTCCATGTTTTTGGGGACGGGAAGATCGAATATGAAGTCGATTTTGACCGAAGAGTGGAAAATTGAGTTCTACCAAATGTTCAGCTCCCAAAATTGATTTTTTATGGGTGAAAAACCTGGGAAATCGTCTGAAATCACCATCAGTTTGTATAATAACACTAAAAAACGCTGCAAAGTCCTTGTCACATGGGTTTATTATTCTATTGGACATACCTACAGAAATGTTGGTTGTTTATTTATTGCTTCTTTCATATAAAGTAATTGAAATAGCTATTTCTGGTGGTTTCCACCAATTTTGGCCCCCAAAACTTGAATTAGGTACTTTTTTTAAATTTTTTTTTTTCAAATTATCTTTGATCATTTATAGTACCATTTATTCGTCTTGATCCACTTGTTGACACTTTTTCCAGTGTTATTCTACAAATTGATGGTGATTTCAGACGATTTCCCAGGTTTTTGACTAAAAAAAAAATCAATTTCGGGAGCTGAACATTTGGTGGAACCTCGATTTTCCACTCCTTGTCAAAATCGACTTCATATTCGGTCTTCTCGTCCCCAAAAACATGGAAAACGATACCTCAAAAGCTCATGTTACTAACATGTTACTAAAACACAAAAAGTACCTATTTTTGTGCACATTTTCATTCATAACATCCCTGGGTATATTCCGATCGGGCTGAAAAGTTTCGGGACACAACTAGGGCCGAAATGGAGCATGTGTGCGAAGGAACGAATTTTTTAGACCAAAAACCTGTACACGTGATACGGCGGACGGCGTACGGTGGACGGCGGACGGACATTGCATTTTTGGAATCTATGCATCTTGAAACGTAAAAGAAAATACACTGCCAAGGTGATGGCACAGGAGCTTCCTCGTCACAATCAGAGTGACCCATTATAAAATAGAACAGACTCGGAAGCAAAATAACATAACATTACATTACTTTACATAACATTACATAACATTACATAATATTACATTACATTACATTACATTACATTACATTACATAAAGTGAAATATACATATTACATAACATTACATTACATAACATAACATTACATAACATTACATGAAATATACATATTACATAACATTACGTCCATAATACATTACGTCCATTATACATAATTGCGAAAGTTATGCGTGTTTGAAGAATTTCACGTTAGCGCATGCGCAGGGCGAACCGCTGGCTCTATCATGTTGAAATTTATATGGGACCTCAATGGGCCCTACCCGCTTAATCCCTGAGACTTGCATTGAAATTGGGTGAAATCTTTGGTTACCATGGCTGTAACAAGGAAATTGAATCTATTTCACGCCAGCGCATGCGCAGAGCGCACCGAGGGTCCGATCATGCTGAAATTCATACTGGAACTCACTAGGCCTTGTCCAAACAACCCTTGAAAATTTGAGCGAAATTGAATCAAAATTGTGAATGTTATGCGTGTTTGTTGAATTTAACGTTAGCGCATGCGCAGGGCGTACCGCTGGATCAATCATGTTGAAATTGGTATGGGACCTCAAGGGGCCTTATCCGCACCATCCCTCAAAATTTGAGCTGAATCAATTCAAAATCGTGGAAGTTATGGCTGTAACAAGGAAATGCGGACAGACTCACAGACTCACAGACTCACGACTCACAGACTCACAGACTCACAGACCCACAGACCGACAGACACGGAACCAAATTTGTTCAGTAGGCTTTGAAACGCAAAATGCAAGTGGAAATTTTGATCGCTGATGACAAAAATTTTTTGGCTCACGAAAGTGAACACAAGGCTTCGCAGACTCGGAAGCAAAATTTTGAGGGGGTGTTATAAAAATTTTTTGCTGAGCGATTACATAGGTGTATTATTCACAGAATAACAAACCAAAATGAGAAAAAATGAATCAGCATCACTACAATGCTTTCGTCCATTCGGGGGTTTTCTGTTCAGCATCGGTATGATGCTCTCGTCCTCAGGGGGGTTTTCAAAACTCGACAGGTTCGTCTTGTAGGTTGTTTCACCTGAAGCATCGTACCGATGCTCTCGTCCCCCAACTGTTTTTCAGGCCCACATCTTTCGTCCTCAAAAGGTTAAATGTCAATAACAATTGATATTGAATATATCAATATATTGATTGAATATACCAATAAATGTAAAATACTTTACCTAGTACTTTACTATTTTCAATGAATTAAATACCTACCCAACAATTGATATTATAAATATCAACATATTTTATGGTGATGATACTGGGATTGGGTTGTGCGTATGTTGTGTTGGTTTATTATTTTCAATAATGAACCTTTGGAATCGAGCATGAAAAAAAAAGTTAACCCCCCCCCCTAAAAATTTGATGGTTTACGTTTCAAGGTATGTAGAATCCGAAAATGCAATGTAAAAATATCTGACTGTCCGCCGTACGTCGTACTTAGCACTTATCTTAGTTACCAATGCTAACATGAACGCACGAACCAAAATTAATGAAATTTGGTTCGTAGGTCCCGTTCGGGGTCTAGTTGGTCTTCGAATCTCGGCTTTACTGTCAGAAATCTCTAAGGGGTGAAAAATAGGGGTTGCAATTTTCAGAACGCCGTAGCTCGAAAACGTTCAATAGAAGGGCATGGTTTTTTTCACGTTTTCAAATTGATCTTGAACTAAAGAATTTTTTGAGACCAGCCGGAGCATTTTAAGACCAGCCGTTCGTTTGCACCGAAAAACTTCATCAACATGATCGTGAATCAAACTGTACAAATCCGGCCCAGATATCATTGCTAGGGAGCACCTGATTATAATCACGGATGGCTGTATGAAGTCGAGTTGGTTGTTCTGTGATATTATTTCATTTGAAAAATGATGGATCTTCTGGATTTTGTTGATAGGTACTTTTGCAACTTGAACAAACATCGAAGTATTATTGGGTTTATTATACTATCTACGTAGAAGGGGCATCAATACAGATAAATTATTACACAACGGATTACCATTTACCTTGTGCTTCATGAATAATTACAAATAATAATTCATGATCGAATTATTGAATCCCGCGCATTTGTATGAATGAAACTTTAATTCCGGGGCCGGCTCCAGTACTCGTTGTAGGGCTTTCGTGGGGGGAGCTCCGAGGGTACTGACCACGGAAAACAGTGATCTAGGCGGAAGGGGCATCTATACAGGTAAATAATAAACCGTTGTGTAATAATTTGCAGCTTTTTTAAAAGTGATTTTAAATTACCTACCTAATTTATTTATTTTGACTTAGGTATGTTTTGTAGTACCTATTATCAGTTCCTAGTGTCCTGCCATGTTCTTCTTGCGATATTATTTCTAGGTCAGTCAGACGCGGGAGCGTCCCGCCCGCCAGGAAATCGAAAAACTCGTTGCGACCAACTTTGTTTACACGACGGACCAAGTACGGTTTATTCCCCTCACCCTCACCCCACCATGGCCCCTCGGGGGGAGGGGGGGATCACCCGTGTTTATGTTTCGTACACATATTCTTGAGGGGCTTGTCAGATGTGTACAAAATTTCAGCCCTCTGGACCATCAGGTGCCGGAGTTATGGAAGTTTGAAAATCGCTATTTATAAAGTTTTTAGGACGTCCCTCAGTAGTAAGAGACGTCCTTCTGTCTTTGATCTGGTCATAAGAGGACAACACTCAACCCAGAATGTCAAGAACCACATTCGAATCCGTTTCAGACAGTCCTGAATCCAAATCCTTGGGAAAAAATAGGTGAGTCAGTGTGTGTGTGTTGTGTGTGTATATGTATGTGACAGAATCTTGTGTGCGCTGCCCAGGCCGCAGTTCTCAAGCGAATGACGTGGTTCTTTTTCTGTTCGATGTAGAAAACTGTCTAGTTGTGCGCTACTTCGCCGGAAATGAGAAATTTAAGGTAAGGGTAGCGAGACAGAAGGCGGCGCATAACGCAGCTCGCCTTCTCCTTGACTTTATTGGAAACAATCTTATATGTACAGTTTGGATATATTATAAGGGTACCATTACAGAAGTCCCCCCAGATTGGACCAATAAACTGAAACTTAAATGTTAAAAATTGAACAGGGAGTGCTGAAGGCGAAGAAAAAAATTCGATGCTGAAGGCAGTGACTTAGCTAGGCGAAACATATTGATAATAATGAATGTATACGCAAAGGTAGGTGGATGAACTTAAATCTAGGTGAAACCTATTGACAATAATGAGTGTATATACAAAGTCTGAGGGATGATCAATGTCTGTGGGGCGAGGCGAAGTCGGTGGTAGGTCGGGATGAATGTTGTAGCGGGGCATCTGGACGTTCCTTACCGAGTGCTGTGTGGAACCTGAGGCTCCACTGTGATGGAGCGGAGCTGGGCGATAAATCGGGTCCTCCAGGAAGGTCTTGTCCGTCTGTTGCCTCGTTTCCCGGGCCTTTCCTTCCCCACGGAAGAAACAGGGGATATCCCTGGCGGTGGTGCAGTCGTCGCGATGGGGTCAGTCGTGGCGGGTGAAGGCATCGTTGAATCGAGGGGGTTGTAAGGGAAGTGTGTCCCGGTGGCCTTCGCGATGTAATAATCGTGGATAATGACCCACCGGGACACTTGCCACTGCCGGGGCCGGGGAGGTAGTCCGGTAATCATCGGTGGGGGCGTCCATGGAGGAGGTGAAGGCAGTCGGAGAGAGCGACGGAGTGGTGACAAGGGTGATGGGACCTGGACGTCGCGCAAGACCATCACTGTTCAAGTCGAGGGAGAGAATGTGCATATCGGTGGTGGTCGTTGCTTGAGGCTGATGTGGTGGGGAGTCAGCGAGGACGTAGGCTGGTTTGCAGCGGGTGAGCGGGTAGGGGTTCCCATCAATCAACAGAGTAGTGGAGTTTGCGAGGTGCGGATGACAGTAAAGGGGCCAGCATAAAGTGGTTGGAGGGTCCTATGTATACCTGGCTCAGGTACATTTGGGTGGCTGAGTAGAATCGTTTGGGGTAGGAGGTGTCGGAAATGGGAGTTGGCTGCGTTTGAACTCTGCTGATTGATGGGTCCTTTAAGAAGATATCGGCGGGTAGTCGTAATGGAGCTGAAAAAGTTTGTTCAGGCAGGGCCAATCCCATCGGTAGGTCTGGCGGCCGTGTTGAGACTCAATAGTATGTAGGGTAGGGCTTTTGTCCATGAGGCAGTGTTGCTGGAAGTTGAAAGGGCCTTCTTGAGAACAGAATGCCACCGCTCTACCTTGCCATTAGATTGTGGATGATATGCCGGCGTTCGTTGTTTTGAGATGCCGAGGGAGCGAAGTAATTCAAGAAATTGGGCTGACTCGACCTGCCTGCCCTGATCGACTGTGACGATCCACGGGCAACCGTACCGAGCCAACCAGTTGTGGAGGAAGGCTTTGGTAACTGTGTCCGCAGTGACGTGGGTGAATGGTATGCACTCAACCCAATTCGTGGCACCGTCAATAATGGACAGGCAGTAGCACTTCCCTTCAGAGGGGGGAAATGGGCCGATAATGTCGAGATGGACGTGTTCGAAGGGTAGCGTGTAATCGAATTGTTGAGGTGGAACGTCGGGATGGGCCGAGACCTTAAAACTTCTGGCACCCAAGAACCCAATTACCAATGTCTGTGTTCATATGGGGCCAGAACTACTGCGTCTTGATGAGGTCTTGGCTAGCTTGGATTCGGGGGTGGTGTAGGGCATGGTAGTGCTCGAACAACTGCTGCCGCAGTCGGGTGGGACGTAAGGGCGAGGGGTGTCGGTACTGATGTCACACCATAGACCGTGCGGCTGCAGTTGTTGGAGTTTGTCGGCTTTGATGAGGTTGGTGAGGGTGGGGTCGGTGTCGGGTAGCTGGCGTGCTTCGATGTGCTGAGGTGAGGGAAACGGCAGTAGTTCATCTGCCGGAGTGGGGGATGGGTGGGTGTGTCAGCGACACAGTTGTCCACCCCCGGCGTGTACTGGATATTCGTTGTAAACTGTACAATGAATTCCAACTGCCGGAGGCGGCATGGGGACGCTGAATTGCGGGTTTGAAGAAGAGCGTGTGAGAGGCTTGTGATCCGTGACGACAGAGCACTGCCAGCTATCTACAAAGTCTCAGAAGTGTTTGATGGCTTCGTAGATGGCAAGAAGCTCTCTGTCGAACGTCGAGTACTTCTTCTGCGTTTCCGAAAGCGTTTTGGAGAAGAATCCCAGAGGGTGGGTGTTGCTGCCGATGTGCATGTGGAAAACTGCGCTGATAACCCAATCGGAGGCGTCAGTAATGATGGAGTGGGCGGGGTGGGCAAGGAGAGGGGTATTGGCGAGGTCAATTTCACAAGCCTCGAAGGCGGCGTCGAGAGCTTGGGACCATTTGATCTTCCTGGAGTCGTTTTTCTTGGAAGGCTGGGGAATGAACATGAATGAAACATTAAAAATGTTTTCGAATGCCTGTTAGTTCCTGCGTAGGGTGTTTGGCTGCCGCTCGGCTATTCTGACCTATTTGAAGTTTACCGCCTCGGTTCAGAACATTCGACATTCGTACTACGCACAATGCTTTGGGTTGCAAGTGAACGGAAAAATAGAGAGTTTTCGCAATGGTTAGGCTACCAGCCCATTGACGGGCTAAGGCCTACGTACGAAGGAAAGTGCGAACTGCGCATGCGCACGTTTGGATGGGAACGACCTAACTTAGCTAGTCAACGTTGGATGCCACCGTCTACGTAAACGACCTAGCACTAGGTCGTATGGGCCGTTTCCCGTACTAACCTTCCACCAAGGAAACCTCATCGCATGGATTGCCTTCTTCCATGGCATTTGTGATTATTTGTTTGTGTTGTGTACGTGTACCTGATAGTGTGGGTCTTTTTTCTCTCGATTTTCCATTTTTCTGCTATATAAAAACCCTACATTTCTATATTTTTTTGAAAACAGTATTAGGAAATATTTTTGTGACCCTTGAAGACTGGAAAATGTCAATAAATTGTACCTGGCTAATTTCTCTATGTCTATGAACAACCTTACAGTTTTTTGGCTAATAATGTCTACATATTAGCCACTAATTTTTGCCAAATAACATTAATTAGTCAAACCTTTAGTTTTTTGGCTAATTTGTCTCGTGTCTATGGACAACCCTACATTATTTTCCATTTGAAAATAGTAATACGAAATGTTTCTGTGATCCTTTAAGACTGGAAAATCTTAATTAATTGTATCTGGCTAGTCTATGAAAAACTGTATAATTGTACTAGTGAAGATGAAAACTAAAAACTGCGTGTTAAACTGAAATCTTCAAGTGATGAGAAAATGATAACAGTTCAATGTTAACGTTAGTGTCACCCATCGAATCAGCTTAGATGGTTCAACGACCTAACTTTCACGACCTTGGATCATTTCACGATCTAAGAGGTTAGCATCCGGGTTTTTTTCCCTTAGATCGTTAGCCCGGAGATCCTTAGTCCGTCAACGACCAAACTAGGGAGTTTTCGCAAAAGTTTGATCACTAGGTCGTTGACGGACTAAGGCTCTCCGGGCTAACGATATAAGGGAAAAAACCCGGATGCTAACCTCTTAGATCGTGAAACGATCTAAGGTCGTGAAAGTTAGGTCGTGAAAGTTAGGTCGTTGAACCACCTAAGCTGATTCGATGGGTGACACTAACGTTAACGTTGAACTTTTATCATATTCTCATCACTTGAAGATTTCAGTATAAAAAGCCGTTTTTAGTTTTCATCTTCGCTAGTACGATTATACGGTTGTTCATAGACTAGCCAGGTACAATTAATTAAGACTTTCCAGTCTTAAAGGATCACAGAAACATTTCGCATTACCTACTATTTTCAAATGGAAAATATTGTAGGGTTGTCCATAGACACGAGACAAATTAGCCAAAAAACTAAAGGTTTGACTAATTAAAGTTATTTGGCAAAAATTAGTGGCTAATATATGTAGACATTATTAACCAAAAAACTGTAAGGTTGTCCATAGGCATAGAGAAATTAGCCAGGTACAATTTATTGACATTTTCCAGTCTTCAAGGGTCACAGAAATATTTCCTAATACCTACTGTTTTCAAAAAAATATAGAAATGTAGGGTTTTTATACAGCAGTAAAACGGAAAATCGAGAGAAAAAAAACCACAGTCATGCAGCATGGCTATAAGAGCGAATTTTCGAAGAAATAACTGATTTTATGTAAAATGTGGTTTGGGATATCCCATTCAAATATGGGCAATCTTAAACTTATTGGGTAATTATAGGCTGGTATTCAAGTATGTACGTATATTGTAGTATTGGTACTGCAATATACGTACAGTTACGTATCCAACATACGTATAGTAGGTACGTATGTTACGTATCCAATAGGTACAGAGTAGGTATTGGTAACAAATTTTTTGTTCCATTTTTTGCCGAGTAACACCTCGGTTTGTAGATTTTCCAACGCTGAATACGATGGTGGAGTCAGAATTGCGATATCCCATTCCGTTATCAGATTAGAGCAGACGAACCAGGAAGAACATCTCAAGAAATAACCACGTTCCTTCATCTTCAAAGTGCTCCAGTTTGAGAACGGAATGAGATATCGCAATTCTGATTTCTCCATCGTGTTCAGCGTGCAAAAACCTTTAAAATGAGGTGTCACTTGTCAGACTGTTTCATTTTGGGAATTTATGGGTAATTTCCCCCCCCCCCCTAAAACTCCCCAAAACTCCCCCTTAGAGTGACCCGATTCTGCCCATCTACGAACTTAGCCTTTCGATTGCCAAGACAGATTTTTCGTGCAAATTTGAACTTTTTATCTCAATTCTTTCGAGAGTTATCGTCTGGAATGACACACACATATATATATATATATATATATATATATATATATATATATATATATATATATATATATATATATATATATATATATATATATATATATATATATATAAATATATATATATAGTTATATTGGGAGTGCGTTAGATGACCCTTTGTGTGTTGAACTGGGGGCCACCTAATGTCACCGACATTAGATGGCCCCCAGTGCATTAAATGGCCCTCATGCGTTAGATAGCCCCGAAAAGGGAAGTTCCTATCATTTTCTGCTCATGTTGGTAGCCATGGAAAGCAGCGTATATTGGGAGTGCGTTAGATGACCCTTTGTGTGTTGAACTGGGGGCCACCTAATGTCACCGACATTAGATGGCCCCCAGTGCATTAAATGGCCCTCATGCGTTAGATAGCCCCGAAAATGGAAGTTCCTATCATTTTCTGCTCATGTTGGTAGCCATGGAAAGCAGCCTCCGACACTGTGGTGATTGGCGGTGAGGGGGATCATTATTTTTGCTCCTGAGGTGACGGTAGAGGGGGAAACTGTACTAAATTTCAGGATTTCACAGAAAATTGAGTTTGGTATGACGTTCTAAGGTAATGCACATGCCGAATTCGATGGGATCATTATTTTTGCTCCTGGGGTGACGGTAGAGAGGGGAAATGTAGTAAAGCGGGGTCAAGTGGGACAGATTTCTATGTTTTTTCTAATTTTGCCTGACAAAACTTTGACGTATCACTCTGTGGACTGAAATATAAACTCTTTCAGATCTCTAGCAAACACCTATCCCGATGTTTAATTTTTTCCGTCACTCTTTCTATTTTTAAAAAAATTTAAATTTTGTCCCACTTTGCCCCCTCAATCAGGGTGAAGTGGGACACGTGTTAAAATCGCCTAATAACTCACTTTACCTCACCATAATACGAAGTGGGACAGTTTTTGTGTTTTTAAAAAAAGTATGGATAAAAACATTCATGAAAGGGGACAATAAATCACCAAATAAGCATAAGAAAATGTTTTTTATTGGCGAAAATCAGTAAAATGTCCAAAAATGACCATGACGCAATAGTGACTAGGTAAATGGACTTAAACATACATTATCATTCTGAATTATAGAATTTACATTGCTATAAAAATACCGTAAAATTGCTATACAAATTTCTGTTCAGGGAAGGTCATAGGTAGTGTTCCTTTTAAAATTAAGTAACCATATTGACTCACAAAAACATGTTTAACACCTACAAATAGAAATTTTCAGCTTTAAAATAATTTGAAAACCATCCCAATAAAATCACCTTACAAATAAATCGACACAAAATTATTGAAAACTTCAAGATTGAAAAAAATAAAAATAAAAAAAAAACTGCTGCTCACCACACTAGAAATATCAACAATTTTTTCGATACCCGGAAACTCGAATCTTCCTCGTTTTTCAACCACTTTAGGCAGTCTTTTCACAATCTGGGAATAGTTGACAAAAGTTTCATCAGGCACTTCAGGAAAATTTTTAAAAAATGCCTTTTTCCCCTCCTTCTTCCACTTTATGAGGTTCTTCTGATACATGGAACCATTCATAGTTTTTATTTAAAGTTCTATTATCAATATTCACAAGTAGGCGGTTTCATTGTTGCTTATTATTTTTTTTCTTGACGTTATGAATAAATGCAAGGACTTGCTGGGGTGTTCGCCCCTCAAGGCACCGGTAGTTATTGATCACTGTCTGACACTGAGGCAATGTTGGAGCCTTCTTCTTGGGGGAAAAAACAGAATCCCCAAAGTGTGTCTTGATGGCCTTTTTCTGTGGCGTGAGCCACCTCTTTCTCGTAACGACATGTTCCTGGGTCATTGGTTGGTGGGAAGTAGGCGATGAAGGCTGTGTTGAGGTCCCCCTTGAAGTGGACGGCATTGGATCCACATCAATTGGAATGGCTGCTGTGGAAGAAGTTGGCGCAGTTTCCTCAGCAATTAGGTGATGGATGTCAATCTCCTCCAATGATTTATTTCTGTATTTGGTGATTTCGCCATTGTTTAATGCACACATTAAGACAGAGATGCGCCCCAGGTGAAGTGCGGCTTCAGGCTTCCGGTAATGTTCCAAATGTGTACGCACTGTGTGCCCGAGGGCTTGTGAGAGTTGCCTGAGATCTTCTGTGCCCAAGTTTATGTATTGGGCGCAGACTGCTGCGTGTCTCCGCAGATGTGTTCCACGCAGCATCCAGTGAGACTTTGCACCACACTTTTCAGCAAAAGAGCGCATTACAGCAGATCCATTCAGCCGCCCCATTCCTGTTGTGAACAGGTATCGGTTGGATGCAGGAACTCCTGCATCACTCCTGTATTTAATAATCAAATTTACAGGGTCAAGGTCGGTGTTATGAACAAGCAGGGACACGACTCGTGAGGCTTTACCGACAATGGACAGCCTTCGGAAAGATGTCGTCATCAGTTGTTCAGAGGGAGTTAGGAGTTGAAACCCTTCGCTGGCTGGGTCAATCTCATTTGCACTTTCCCAATGGTCCAAAGTCAAGTATTCAATTTCAGCCACTCTTCTTCGGTTAAAAATCCACCAGCGGAGGAATAATGAATGAACAAGGTTTCTGTATGCTTCGCGCGAAAAATCTTTTAGAAGAATTTTTTTTGAATTGTTGACAACTGACAACACGTAGTCATTGAGTTTTACAACGTCCTCCATAAGGGGAACCTCTTGCTTCCTCTCATGGGACTCAATGTCATATAGTTGTTTGGCGACAGAGCCTACTTCAATGCTGAAACGGTTGTTGAAAAGTTGCAAGAACCTGGTAACCTCGCAAGACTTTTCAATTTCATTATCACAAATCATGAATGACTCCACCGCTTTAGCAAATTTCTTGAAAGCAGCACCATACATGTTGACTACTGACGCAGCTTTGAACCCAGTTTCGTTTCGTCCACACATCTTACCAATAGATTGGATGAACAAGGGAAAAGCTCTGTTTATGACACAGTCGGCAGAAGAGGTGATGGATGAATCCGCTTGTTTCATTTCAGTAATTATTCTCAGTAAGATTGTTATTGTGGATCTTGCCGCAATAATCTTCTTTTCATTGAAGGCATTGCGAAATATGGTGTTTGCGTGTAGGATGAGAAATCTATCATTCATAAGGAGATGCCGCCGGACCGAATTTCTCATTGTTGTGGCAAATTCTTCAACATTTCTGTCCATTGGAATTATTGGAGCAACAACGACCTGTGGAGCGGCTTCCCTCACCAAACCAGTGTTTATACATTGCTGCCCAGGGTGATACTTTCTAATGTGAGCAGGAATATGGAAGGCGCTGATGTATAGTTGACAGTGGGGGCACTTGACTCGCATATGCTGGCTCTTAGACCTTCTTGCAACAATTGGTGACTGAGGATGGTGTTGATTGTACATTGCATCTCCCTCCTTGGTAAATTGTTTCATCAATTCAGCCTTTTTTTTTTTATCTGTACAACCGAAATAGTTCTTCACCCGAACCTCTGCTTTGTGCATTTTCAAATGTCGCTTCAGATGGGTTACCACTTTGTTGCAAAATAGACAGGCATGCGGAGCTCTCCCCAATTTGCGTGGTTTCCTCAAAATAGTAGGCGGTTCTTGATCCTCTTCAAAATCAGTAGGGGAATCAGCTTTCTCTTCAGAATCTCCTAAAATCAAGAAGGCAATTATGTACACTAACAGTCATGTTGATAACCTATTTAGAAAGCTCGCTAAAATATAATTCGATTGGACTTTTTTGGTTTATTATTTTCAATAATGAACCTTTGGAATCGAGCTTGAAAAAAAAAAAAATTTAACCCCCTCAAAATTTGATGGTTTACGTTTCAAGGTATGTAGATTCCGAAAATGCAATAACAAAACGCTGCGAATCCCTGCACAACGGTTTATTATTTTGTACAGAATACCCTTCTGTTACAGATCACAGCTCTCTGTATAGATAATCCGTCTATATAATATAATATGTAATATTCTACACATATTATGTAGATCGCGGACTCTCCGTAGGATTGTACCTAACCCCGTACTCGTTACTAGGTACCTACCTAAACCGTTGTGTAATAATTTACCTGTATAGGTTCCCCTTCTACGTAGATAGAATAATGAACCGTTGTGTAATAATTTGCCCATCAATAATACTTCAACGGTTGTTCAAGTTGCAAAAGTACCTATCAACAAAATCCAGCCCCTTCTTGGCAGATTAGCCGTTGTGTGATAATTTACCGTTGTGTAATAATTTACCGTTGTGTAATAATTTGCCATTGTGTAATAATTTACCGTTGTGTAATAATTCACCGTTGTGTAATAATTTGCCGGTGTGTAATAATTTGCCATTGTTTAATAATTTACCCATCAATAATACTTCAACGTTTGTTTAAGTTTCAGAAGTACCTACCAACAAAATCCAATAGTCCATCACTTGCCAAATGAAATAATTATCGTAGAACAAACAACTCGACTTCATACAGCCATCCTTGATTACAATCAGGTGCTCCTTAGTGATGAAATCCCGGCCGGATTTATACCGTTTGATTCACGATCGTGTTGACGAAGCTTTTTGGTGCACACGAACGGCTGGACGTACAGTGCTCTGGGTGGTCTTAAAGAATTGTTTAGCTCAAGAAAAATTTAATATCGTAAAAAAAACCATACCCTTCAATCTAAAGTTTTCGAGCTACGGTGTTCTGAAAATTTCAACCCCTATTTTGAACCCCTTAGAGATGACTGACAGTAACGTCGAGCTTCGAGGACCAACTAGACCCCGAACGGAACCTATAACCCGAATTTCATCAATTTTCTTTCATGGTAACTAAGAAAAGTGGCCCGTACGGCGTACGGCGGACAGACAGAAATATTTTTATTGCAGTTTCGGATTCTACATACCTTGAAACGTAAACCATCAAATTTTGAGGGGGGTAAGAATTTTTTTTCTTGCTCGATTCCAATGGTTCATTATTGAAAATAATAAACCAAAATGAAGGCTCTTTTGGATTTTGTTTGTAGGTACTTTTGTATGAAGTCGAGTTGGTTGTTGTGCAATTTCATTCGAAAAATGAAGGCTGCTTTGGATTTTGTTGGTAGGTAGGTACTTATCACACCTACGTAGGTACGTTACTTTTTCTGTCCCTCGAGGAAACAAAAGTCTCACTCAGCAAAAAACCTTAAATTGAATTTAAGGTTGAATTTACCCTATTTAAGATTGAATTTACCCTTCTGCTTTGGCTGCTGGAATTGGGTTTCTTTGTAGGGGTCATAAACAAGCCTTCTCTTTACTGGACCACTCGAATGATGGATACCTACAACAACAACACAAACAATACCCAATTGCTCAATTCACCAGGTTCCGTTCTGATTGATTCATCAAGACTAACTGATTGAGATACTTCATAATGATTTCCCTTCAGTAACTGAGGTGCCTTTGGAAAGCATGGCAGTATGAACAACATCAGGGAACAAGGGTTCCTGGGACTGGGACCTCAAGATAAACGTAGGATAATTGGCACTCACTGTTTACAAGTACAAACATTGAAATACTAGAACGTTCAAACACCAACAGCACAGAAATAAAAACATGAGAACAGATTAAAAAAAAACTAGAAAAATAGAAAAAAAATAAAGATTTTAACATTAATTATCACACTATAATACCAGGAGGAGGAGGAGAAAAATGAGGATCAATAAGATAAGGTGTTTTGACAAGCGGACCCCCATCATTTTGGTACTTTTTGGAAAGCCCAGGATCTCAGCTCAGGTATGAAATAAATCTTAAATTCTTGTAAAAATTTGTAAAAAAAAATGTGGAGGGCCGAAAAACCGCAAAATGTCACTTTTTTCGGGGTTTCAAAACAATTTACTTCTGTAAAACTTAGTTACTTGAATACAACAAAATTTCACTGCTCTTGGTTTGTTCATAAGAAGAAAAGAACATCGAAGTTGATCTATACTCTCCAAAGGTGGGTTTACACAGAACAGAAAAAGACCGGTTTTTGAATATAAAACAAAACCTACCTGGCTCCTGGCCATCCTCGGGCACATTTTCATGCTGAGGAGTGGGGGACGTTGAAGCGTCAACCATGTAATGTGATCGGCCTTCGCTCTGTGTGGACACATGTTTGACTGAAACATATTCATGACCAATGTTGAATGACGTTTGCATTTCGAGTTTATTTAAGTAAGTAGGTGTATTAGGGTAACTTTCCAGTAGGTAGGTCAAGGGCCCTTTTTAACGACCCTCTGGATCGTACTTAAATGCTTTTGTGTCTTCAATTCACAAGCTCTATCTGAAATCATACGTGATTATCCTACCTTCAGGCAAGGCAAGAAGATGAGGGCCACCCGCATTGGCCAACTCTGCTAGACGTTTCAAGATCTCATGTTGGCACGATAGTTGATCTGAAACAGTGAACAGGATTAATTTATTATGTAGGTACCATCGGTAGTTCAAAATGCCCGCAGTTGTGATTTCATTCTGATTCAAACAGATATTGATGAAATGAATAAGTTTACACCGAGCGAGTGCGGCAAGTGTAAATTTAAAAACGCTTGCGTAATAGTCCGCAACACAGTGAGACATTTTCAAGCTGTATCATAAACTTGTCGTAAACATAAATCGTCCTGATGACTTACCTCCACAATAAACTGTCTCCACCATAAACGTCCTCTCGCTCAGACGAATTTCCAACGAGACACCAGATATAGTCATTCTTCTTCTCAACGCCTGGAGAGGGCACATGTAGTATCCGCCCGTATCGAGAATTTTCACCACAGTCCAGCTCATTTTTACCACAATATTCACAGACACAGAGCGTACACCGCGTACAATCTTCGAACGTGGATTTTCAAGAATATTTATGCTATATTTATGATGATGAAAAATGATTATGTACATCTTGCAAAACCACCACTCATTCCATCATCTAGATCTAGAGCAAAGGCTCTATTTCTGATGCCCACTGACAACTTGATGGATCACAATTTAATTAACTACCTCTTCTACTGACGGAATCTACTCAAGGAAGTTTTAATTCACGAATGATGAAGCAAAGACAGATCAGATCACAGCACGGTGGAGGTCTTCATAATACGGATGGAACATCGAAAGAAAACATCGAATTCATCATCGTAACCTAAACATCGACGTCACAAAAACATCGACCATAAAACATCGATGATATTTCGATATCGGTTTTTTTTTCAGTATTCTTTTTTCGGTATATTATTATTGAAATGTAACGTTATTAAAACTTTATTTAAATAATTATACGTTGATTTGGACCACATCTTAATAATCTTAACTAATTTACTCGCACATCCACATGACACATCATGTCTTCGGACATCGACTTGAAAACGTCTGAATAATCGATTTTTTTGCTATAGGCCTATCTCTTTTCTCTTACCGTAGCAAATGGAGTGGCAAACGCGTTTTTTGTTGTTCCTGAAAATTCGTGGTTTCTGAGATAAGCCAATAATTATTCTTAAATGCGACGATTTGCTATTAAAAAAAGTGATAATGGAAACATCGACTATCGAGGAGAAACTGAATAAATAAACATCGATGTTTTCTTATAATACATCGATGTTTTTTCTACTGCAAACATCGATGTATTGGTCACGGATGTACATCCCTAGAACGTGGTGACCTTGTTGTTGTTGTTGTTCTTCTTCTTCTTCTTCTCGGTTTTTCTTCTTCTTCTTCTTATCGGGTTTTTTGACAATGCAGTTCGGCAACTACCCTTCAGCTACCTGCATTGATTTTGACTATTGTATTTCAGAGTCTGCGAATTTCGCATGAAATTTCATCTTTTGGCCGTCAATAACTCGAAAAGCTGTAAGAGAAAAAAAAAGTCTAGGGGCCCCGAGGACCCACGCTTTGTGTGCAAATTTCAACTAGGTACCTACCTACCGAAATTCTGTTTTCCACATCTGGACAAAAATTGTCCCTTTTTCCATCCCTAACCATCCCTTGGTCGATAATACCCTTCAACACGGCAACTGGGGACCATTTTGAACAACATTTGGTTTATTATCTTCGATAATGAACCTTTGGAATCGATCAAGAAAAAAAAATTACCCCCCCTCAAAATTTGTTGGTTTACGTTTCAAGACACGTAGATTCGGAAAATCGAATAAAAAACTCTGCAAATTCTTGACACAACGGTTTATTACCTATGTTCCTTGAGCAGATCACCCTTCTGTCAAAAAAATGAAAAAAACCTAAAAAAAATCCAAAAAAATCTAAATTTTTTTTAATCAAAGAAAAAAATTTAAAAAAAAAAATCCCCGTGTTGTGCGGGTTGCGTTGCACCCGACAACATCACTTTAGCGTGCAGCTATAATGTGAAAGGTTGTACAAGGTTGAGAAAAGCTAAAAAGAAACAACCTTTTACCCAATGCACTGAATCTCCATAAGTGAGGCGCATGAGAACGAAAAGATTAACTCTCCTGGCTTGAGTAAATGGAAAGGCTCAAAGAAACGAGATGCTTTTACCACAACGTAGGATTCCCGTATACTCGCCGAAGGTTGCTTTCGTTTTACGTCTCCAGGAGATGCCATATAAAACGAGGAGCCCGGTTTGATGAGGGAGTGGACCGTTGGATACCGTGTACTTCTGAGCCCTCGCCTCTCTCCACTTCGTCAACCAAGATGGTGGGCAAAATATCACATCCGTTAAAAGCTCTCTAAAATTCCTGGTTTCAAACTGGTAATGCTTAAGATCCATTGAAATGCTCCAGCAATAAACATTGTGACTAACTACATTGGATGTTGCACTAATTATCATGTCGCCCACACAACACCCGAAAAACATCCGAAAAAAAATTGGGGGAAAAAAAATTTTAAACTAAAAATCGGAAGAAATAAATTTTAAAAAAATTTTAAAAAAGTCAAAAAAAGAAATTTTAAAAGAACAAAAAAATAAAAAAAAAAACAACAAAAAAATTGAAAAAAAATCCAATTAGTGATCATTCAAAAGTGAACTAAAAACTTCAGTTCAGTTGACATTTTTCGAGATATAACATGGTCGAAATTTCAAAATTTCCGTTTTGAACCCCTTCCCCTCGAGCTAGGATTATGAAAAGTTTCAAGGATCATTTTGGGGTTGGTCCGAACTTGGAAACCAAATTTCGTAATTTTTGCTCAACGTTAACTGGGCCAAACGGCGCGGACGGCGGACGGACGGATTTTTTATTTTATTCGATTTTCTGAATTTACGTATCTTGAAACGTAAACCAACAAATGTTGAGGGAGGGTAATTTTTTTTTCTTGGTCGATTCCAAAGGTTCATTATCGAAGATAATGAACCAAAAAATCCGCCCCTCCGCCGTACGCCGTCCGCGCCGTTTTGCCCAGTTAACGTTGAGCAAAAATTACGAAATTTGGTTTCCGGGTTCGGACCAACCCCACAATGATCCTTGAAACTTTTCATAATCCTAGCTCGAGGGGAAGGGGTTCAAAACGGAAATTTTGAAATTTCGACCATGTCATATCTCGAAAATTTTCAACTGAACTGAAGTTTTTAGTTCACTTTTGAATGATAAGACCGATAATTGGATTTTTTTTATTTTTTATTTTTTTTATTTTTTTTATTTTTCTGTTGAATGCCGATCGTCAAGTCACTAGTCTACCGACTTCTACCTACTTTTCTAACCTAAGCTGCAGGCTGGTTCTCCCCTCTTCATTTTCCTTCACTTCTATTCCAGCCATTGGCTGTATCACTATTGAAATAAAACTAAATTAACA